>JAMXDD010000001.1:20785099-21098107 GCA_024733475.1 Syzygium grande
AACTGCTGGAAACACCAATCCAGGTAGTGGAAGGTACTATGGAAAATGGGCTGTGGTGGCTAGCCCTAATAAGCCACCGGAGCCATTATGAAAATCATAAGCTGGAACTGTCAGGGGTTGGGCACACCTCTGACAGTCCAGTATTTGAGAGCCCTAGTGGCTCAGGAAAGGCCTGAACTACTTTTTTCTTATGGAAACAAAAACCGAGAAGAAAGGATCCAAGGGGTAATGGAGGATGTTGAAGTTTGATGAATGCTTTGTTGTAAACCCAAGGGGAACAAGGGGTGGATTAGCAATTTTGTGGAATGCTCATGTGGTACTATCAATCTTACACACTTCGATGAAGTAATAGATATTGAATGTGAAGAGAAGGTCTATAAAATGAAGATGAGAGTTACGTTTGTACATGCACCATCAACTTTCCAAGAAAGAACCAAGACGTGGGATGAAATCTATAGTATTAGCTAGAGAAACCAGCTGCCTTGGGTATGCTTGGGGGATTTCAATGAAATAATGTACCATTGGGAGAAGGTGGGCAAACGATTGGCCAAGCACTACAGACTTCATGCATTTAGGGAGTTCCTACACAACTGTGAACTAATGGACCTAGAAAGCAAGGGTTGTGCATATACTTGGTCTAACAATCGTGAAGGAGATGAGCTGGTTAAGGAAAGACTGGATAGAGCAGTTAGCACCATGAGATGGAGATTACAGTTCCCGAGGCCGATTTGTTGGTTCCGATCACGCCCAATCCTAGTAACTATCCATCTAGCCCGAAAGAGAAGAAAGAAGAGTTTCAGCTTTGAAGCATACTGGTTAGAGGACGAGGAATGTAGAGAGGTAATCAATAAGGCATGGTATTCTTCAACGATCGTGAAACGAGAGCCTCGGGATAAGGATGAGAAAGGCTGCTGTTGTTGCCTATAAAGTTGGAGCAAGGGAAGTTTACCAATGGGCAAGGGAAAATAAAAATCCTAATGGAACAAATACAGTCCATCACAAACCAGCCAACAACAGAAAGGAATAAGTACAACTGCAAAAGTTGAGGAATGAGGTTCAAAGGCTTTGGAGTCGGGGGAATTGTATTGGGCTATGTGCTCGAGGATCAATTGGCTAAAGTGGGGGGACCAAAACACCAAGTTCTTTCACGCCTCAACTATACAAAGGAGACAGAGAAACAAAATTTCAATGCTGAAGGATAATACAGGGAACCCGGACTCGTGACCAAGAGCAAATAAAAGACGACGTCCCTATGACTTCTCTAGGGATTTGTATACCTCAGCTGGTCAAAGACAATTCACCCTACTACTTCAATATTGCTCATGTAGAGTCAAGGAGGAAACAAACATCAGGCTGCTCGAGGAAGTTACACTAGAGGAAGTCAAGCAAGCTACCTTCCAGCTTGGTTCTTCGAGGGCCCCAGGTCCGGATGGTTTGAATGGACAATTCTTTCAACATTACCGGGAAGATATAAAGCAGGAAGTAGTATCAGAGGTCAGGAATTTCTTTCTTAATGGCGTGCTTGATCCTCAGTTGAATAGAACACTTATCTCCTTGGTGCCAAAAGTAAAAAACCCAGAGAAGCTGGAAGCGTTTAGACCCATAAGCTTGTGCAATTTCGCGTATAAGATCATCTCGAAAGTACTAGCAAATAGACTGAAACCATGGCTTCCAGAGTTGATAGAAGTTGAATAGAGTGCCTTTGTAAGAGAACGGCAAATTTAGGATAATATTCTTGTTGTCTAGGAAGTCTTGCACCAACTAAGGGTTCGGAAGCGTAAATGAAAATTTCAGGCAATCTTAAAGTTAGACATGCAAAAGGCTTACGATCAGATTGAATGGGATTTTTAAAAGGCTTGTATGATTACAATTGGGTTCAATGAAAGATGGGTAAATTTGATAATGCAATGCGTTACAACAACCTCTCTGAATGTTAAACTTAATGTATCCCCATACCTTTTCATCCTGGTTGCAAATTTCCTGTCCATGATGATGAAAAAAGCTGTGCAAGATGGCACATTAAAAGGGATACAGCTGAATAGAAACTGCCCTGTACTTTCTCACCTACTCTTTGCCGATGATTCAATCTTCTTTCTAGATGGGAAGATACAAGAATGCCAGAATCTAGCGAGCATCATAAACCAGTACTGCTTTGCTTCGGGACAAGCAAATCAATTTGAACAAGTAGGGTATTTTCTTGACAAGGACTGCTCCGGAACAGAATTTGGAAAATGAATACTCCACACAAAATCAGAAATTTCATTTGGAGTGTGTGTCAGAATGCACTCCTGACAAAGGAAAACCTATACAAAAGGAAGATGGTACCTGATCCGAACTGCCCATACTGTGGAACATATGCAGAGACGCCGGAACATCTATTTCTTCTCTGTAAATGGACAAGGGAAGTCTGGGAAGCGCTTGCTCTGAACATACAAAATTCCAAATATCAGATTTCCGGAATAGATGACTGGATGCTAAAATTCTTACCCAGAAATAACAAAAACTCACCTGATTTCGAGCTAGTCTCGATTATTCTCTGGGAAATCTGGAAAGCAAGGAACAACCTTGTATTCAGAAATCTTCTCCCGCACCCAAAAGTGTTGATAGAGAGAGGACAACAAATGCTCGGGAACTTCAGCAAATGGAACAACACCAACAAGAAAATTGAAGCCGAGATTGGTGATGACAACGAAGCCCGGATCCCTCCGAAAGAGGAGAAATTAAAGTCAATATAGATGCTACTTACTAACCTAGTTCATTTGAAGGATCGATCGCTTGCGTGTGCCGCAACTCGTATGGAATCTTGACAGATGGATTCGTGAAGGATGTCCTCGTCTCCTTTGCCGAGCAAGCTGAGTGTTTAGCTTTGATAGAAACCCTCAATTTCCTCTTGTCTCGGGTGAGTGATAAAATGACTTGAGTCGGTCGCTTTTACCTTAGTCAACAACGTGGAAGCTTCACAGAAACTGCCGTAGGAACACAGAGGGCCCTAATCTGCAAAGCACATGAGCTGCTTCTTTCTTTTCTAATATTAAGCTCCAATATTGTAATAGAAATAGAAATAGAGTGGCGGACTAGGTAGTGAAGGCTTACGGGAAAAAAAAAGCTCTCTCAACACTGGTTGACTACACCTCCGCAGCCCTCACTAAACTACTTTGTTTTGATACCTCGTTACTAGTTCCTCTGTCTCTGGTTATTAATGAAAAGCCTTTAGTTCTGAAAAAAAAAGCGGGAGAGAACTTATGGCCCGACACATAAGTAGATTGCGACTTAACTATTCCATTTGGGAGCTTTGTTCATGAGGATTGAGTACTCCAATCAGGAAGCTAGGTAATTAATATGGTATATTAAAGCATTACATAAGTCGGAAGTATGGAAACTAAAATGTGTCACAAGCAACTATGACATCCCTAGATTAACTCATTCAAGATATTGTTCGTTTTGGCCCTTCTCATACCGAGCCTCATGATTTTATCCTTGGCAAACAAGTAGGCACTTTCCTAGGAGTTCACCCATACTATTAGTGCTCTAACATAGGCTTTGCTTAACTTTGAGTCCCAAAGCAAAAGTTGCCGTTACATTAAAAGGCGACTTTGTGAGTTAATTCTAGTTTTTCACATATATATTGTTAGAAGATGTCTCGAGTTTGAGTCCATTAAACGACCTAATCCGAATTGAATTATGTGTATGATGCATGAAAATTCAAAGGCAAATCTTAAAGATTGCAGAAATTATTTCCCTATTTAAGATGCGGTCAAGAATGGAAAGTGATATCAGCTTGGGCTTAGTATTGGATAAAATCTGTTTTAAAATCCACGGAAATATATCCTTTGAGTTATTAGAGTCGGCAAAGAAAAGAAATAAAAATGAAAAGAAAAGTTAATATTGGAGTCCAAGTTGCAGGAGGAAACAAATATTCTTTCTTAATTGATGTTGGAGTCCAGCTTGAGCAAGAAAGCCCAACGTGGCTTTGATTTGGACCATGATTCGGTCAACTCTTGGGAAAATATAATATATTCTTTTTATGGTCACCTTGGACGGCAGTGGTTGATGAGTGCAGAGCGTGGTCTTCGGGCTGTCCATGTTCAGAGAGGACTCGAAGCGCCAAGACGAGTGCTTGATAGTGAGTTTCATGAGTCTTTCTTTGACAAATTACATTCAAGGACTCAGTGTTTGTAGCAGATTGAATCTTATATAAGATTTATTAATTTTTTATGAGATTGAGAGATTATTTCGTGATGAATTGCAGGACTAAATATTATGTGAATTATTTGGTGTAATTGAGGCTTGAAAAACACTCAAAGTGTTTGCGGTTGTAATTTTCGTTGTATGCTTGATTTATAGTGGAATTCGTTGTTACTTTCCCCATGGATATAGGTCACTACAATCGATTCACGTAAATTTAGTGTCCGATTTATTTTCTTGTTCCGTCAATTTTATCGTTCGATCGCTTGCTTCCAAACATATATCTCATAATCGCTTTCTCCTTGTTCAGTACATAGCTTGGTTAATTTCTCCTCCTTTCACTATCCTAGAAGCTTGCCAGAAGCCACTCTTGTCTAGGCCCTCTAGCCCCAGCGACTACTCCCCCCTCTCTCGCCGGATCGAGTCGTTACAGCAACAGGAGTCTTGTGTCCAAGTCACCTCTCATATCTTTGGGAGCCATCTCTAAAATCATACCAAAAAAAAAAAAAAAAAGGTTTTGAGCTACATGGACCGACATTGCCATGCCACATCACATATGTGGTTTTTAACATAATCATCCATGCCAGGTCAACTTGTATAACTTAATTTGGGATTGATGTTGCGCACCTTGAAATCTCTATACACGACTCTAATGAAAGAATCCCAATTGAGAAAAGAAGCCCTGTAGTGAGCAGGTTATGGTTCCGGTTTTTCCTAGAAAAATTCCTGGAGTCCAGTCAAATAACACCTGGCGTTCGAAGTCAGTTGTAGATTATGAATTGGTTCCAAGGCCTAGAGCTGACGATGTTTTCTTAAAAACCTGGCAATCCTACCAACTTTAGATGTCATTTTTAACCTATCTCAAGCTTAGAATATGAAATGGCTAAAAGTCTTTCGAAAGGCTGGTTAGTCGGTCGCATGTAACCTCCCAGAAGTTGCTTAGTCTTTTGTCATTCAAAAGATAACTAATTGTTTCACTGCAATCTCCCCGCTGGTGGTCATCAAGTCCCTGTCAAGGGAAAAGAACTTATGACTCGTACAGAAAATGCCGCGCCAACTAAGCTGGAGACGCTTATTCGAAATACAGGTCAACTTGATTTTCAGGGATTCACTTGAATGCTCAGATTCTCAGAGTTTCACTAGAATAATTGCCATTGTTCAATGAATTCCACTTCCTGTAAGAGATCTGTAAGTTGCCTGTCATGACGTACACATTCATATTGCAAAAATCTATGTGAAAGTAAAAATGCAGAATTTCGATCATTAGTTCATGGAATGTTAATTTTAAGTCTCTCAAATTGAGTGAACTCTGACCTTTCAACACCGAACATTACAAGTGTATGAAAACAAAAAAAAAGATGTTGATCATCATCTTCCTTCAACCACAGAATTCGTGATGTTGTTCGGGACAAGATGCTTTCCCGCTGCGACTCGATATCGTGACTTGATTTGAAGGTGAATGTAGGCTGTCTCGGCTGAGGAAGATCTGATTCACCATTCAGCATCAGAACTACCGATAACATGTTGGGTCGGTCCGTTGCGTGGTCCTGCACACAGAGAAGCCCTACCTGAATGCATCTCATCGCTTTTGATGGCAAACAAGAATGAACAATCACTTCATCTGTTAAGTCTAGTCCTCTATCTTCGCCCCACAATTGCCATGCCTGTAACAATTAGAGATCATAGGGCGCATAAATAGCCGAAAAGATTATAGATGATTACTCAAGACTGTATTCCACCCACTTACAAAGGAAAGAAGATTGAAATGCTGGCCTCGGTAGTATAAGGTCGTGTTCTTTTTGCCAGTGACAATCTCAAGTAGCAACACACCAAAGTTATAAATATCAGATTTCTCAGAAAATATCCCTCCCATGGCATACTCAGGAGACATGTATCCTCTGCAATTGATTAGATCATGTTAATCACTCAAGTTATAGAGTTTCCTAATTAAACTGATAATTCCAGCAACAAGGCATGAAAACTTAACAGTATTCCAACAACTTTGTGAGTATTTAGCAAAACTTGACTGCCTCCAAACATCCGTTGCCAACCCCAAGTCCGAAATTTTTGGGTTCATTTTCTCATCCAAGAGAATATTGCTTGCCTTCAAATCTCGATGGATAATTCAAGGCAAGAGTCTCGATGGAGATACAAAAGCCCACTTGCAATCCCTCGAATGATCCGGAAACGTATATCCCAATTAAGTTCTGCTTTCCTTATTGAATCTTAGCAAGGAAGAAAGCGAAAAAGAATTCGTAACTTGAAGTACTACTAAAATATATACTATTTCTATCAGCACAAGCATGACTTGAAGAGAGTGAGACCAACCAAAAAGAAAGGAATCTAAGCTTTTGTTTGACAAGTATTCATATACTAGAATTTTTTCTTCTCCTTCGGTGCAGCAACCCATGAGTCTGACCAGATTTCGATGCTGAAGCTTCGATATGAGAATGATCTCATTCTTAAACTCCTCCATGCCTTGGCCTGAGCTGCTAGAAAGTCTTTTGACAGCTATCTCCTTTCCATCATTCAGCTTTCCCTGTTTCCGAACTCATAGCAGTATCAGACCTTGGAAAATGTCATAAAATTTCACTAAATGAACATTTTAGAGAAGGCGCTTACCTTATAAACGGGGCCAAACCCTCCTTGGCCTTGTTTATTTGTTGCATCAAAGTTGTTGGTTGCAAGAAGTAAGCTACTAAAACTGAAGAGCGTCAATTCAGATGCATCATCTTGCTTCAGCTGATCTTTCCATTCATTTCAAGTGACAATTCACCTGTTTTATCAGTTATATACGGTCAGTCAAGAACCTTGGGATTTTGGTAAAGTTTCTAGATTACATTTAATGTGAAGTTAAGCATTAGACATGAATTATTTGTACCCCTCTTGCTAGCTCTCCACCTGCGGAGACCGAAAATAGCAGCTCCTACAAACACAATGCCTAGCACGGTACTTATGCTGATGATAAGTTTTGCTTGTGTCGACATGCCTGACATGAGAAAAGAATTGCAAGATGTGTGAAACAGTTCAAACGAAACTCATTGTAGCGAAACCTCTCTTATACCTGTATTGTCATGTGCGACCCGAATATATACATCTTGCCCAGAAGTTGAAAACTCCTGAATATCAATCAGATCTTTAGCCCAGACCAAACACCCTATTGTGCCAACATAAGAATAAGCCAAGCAAGAACAATTATTCAGGCACCAGCTTTGGCATCCTCCTTCATCTCCAATGTCTGATAAATAATCTGCAGAATCAGGCACTTTCATCTGGTTCATTTGCACAAAGACATCTTTCTTCACCTGCATCGAAGCCGACCTACTTGTGTTCTTCTGACAATTCAATTCTGTTTCTCTAATGCACCCCCTGGTCTAATTCCTGCTGTTCCATTCTTCTGTCGATCTAGGCATAAACCCCTTTACACAACGGCAGATGGGAGAGGTTAGTGAGTTGCAGGCGCCAAAAAGGACCGCAAGTTCCATAAACTTGGCAACTGTTACTCGGTGCTGCCCAATTTGTCAACCAACTCTTGGATCGATAATCCCATTCTATTAATGCTAGAATTCCTCCAAGTGAAATGAAGCCATAAGCAAGCAAAGAGTTGTTATTATAATCAGCAGAGAAATAAGTGGTTCCCTGCTGAGGATCTTGCTGGAGAACATACCTGCTAAAATATGAGGAATCCATTTCTGGTATGCCGATGAAAACCGATTTATCCCATGGTCCACTTCTCCAATGAGGGCTCGAGCCATTCCAGGTGAAAAGTTGCGGTGGTGTCTCCAAGTAATCCCGGTGACGAAATTTCCAGGAGATGGGTCGTCATCATTTTTCCAGGAAAATAAGTACCATCTCTCTCCGGTTCTGTTGTTTAATCCCATCTTCATGTTCGGTAGAAGAGTATCAGTTGGATCAATAAAACTTGTCCATATTTCAACAGAATTCCCATCTTTTAGAACAAAGTTTCCACCATCTGAAAGCATTGCTGCGGTATAATTTGAGTGGACAGAAACATTGGTGGACCATACTATGTTCTGTTGGTCATCCACGAGCTTCAGATTCCCGTCACTGCCGATTGTTAATTTTGCAGCTTGATCTGAATTAGCAAGCGGTGTATCCCTATTGGCGACTCAGACGATCTTGGACCCAGTCATGTTCTTGTACCATATGCCCACATATTGATTTGCTGATCCATTAGGTGTGAAGAAGCCGAGCTCGAAGATTTGACTGGAGGAGACAAGAGTTTGGTTCTGAAAGAGTGGTTCGGCTGCAGTAATGTTAAAAACTGCAGGGTTCTGATTTGCCTGAAGAAGGAAGAAGATAACCAATGAAGAGTGGAGACCGATCATAACCAGCATAGTAATCCTAGTTCGTTACTGACAACGAAAAAAAATAAATACTAGTGCATTCAGGCGTCGGGTAATTCAGAATGTGAAGAGGCACCCAATTCTTCGCTTTTCCTTTTTGCCTGCAGATCTGAAACGAAGACAAGATTTTTGCAAACCAAAGCGTGTTGCCAAAGGTGTGAGGTCATAAGTCCCTTTGGAGATAACTTTAAAGGTTATGCCATTGAACAAATTAGTTTTATATTGGAAGCTGATGATGCCTGTCCCAGTTCAAGTGCATTCCCAAAATGCCGAGAGATCATGATGACATTGGTGTTTGACAAATCAGTTTCGATTACGCCATAGCAATTTCGTTGCGAGTCAGATGGTGGCTTTTAAAAAGAGAACTGTTTTTGGATGAGAAGCCAGTAGACATTGGCAATCTTCTCTTGGGCGTTGTTCAAAGTTGACTTAACCTTCCAGTGTACAAATGATATATGAGGGGTTGAACCCACTTCCGATCAAATTTGTTGGCCAAATGTTTCTCTTAATGCACTAGCACAAGTTTTATGTTCAATGAAGCTAGAAATAATATAAGGTCCAAGAAAAAGGGTAACTCTTGAAAACTTCAGTCGATTTTGATCATTAGCTGACATTAGGTTGCAAGGCAGCAATTTAATTGAAGTGAATTGCTCAGTCATTCGAGCTTCTGGCCACTTACTGTCTTCTTTCCTCTTCTTGGATAACTAAGAATTATCTTATGGCTGCGAGGCAGCAATTTAATTACCACAGGCGTAGAGGACTTCGTACCAAATCTGGAGAAGGTAAATCGAATCTGCGAATCATACTGAAGCTGGAAATAATTTTTGATGTACCAATGCTCATGCTTCTTATGTGGAAACTTTAGTTTATCTTTGGTAATGATATCTTTCGTCCATAAAACAAGAAAATCAAATTTTCAGAACGCAACTGGTGGTAAGTACGATGGTGATTACTTGGTAGTTCTACTTAATGATACTGTTGGGAAAGACTCAATCCCAATCGTCTCGTTGAAACATATTCGTAATGAATTCAATCAATGCGAAAAATGTGCCCAAACACCATCAAACTTGTGTCACCGATCATACAGGCATATCACATGATGAACATACCGTTATTGTCACAAATTAAGTGTCACTTTGAGCTTGAGAGTTCTTCAATCTTCTTCCAGACTCATATGCGTTTCAAAGGAAAAACAGAGAGAAGACGTCATTTTGAAGGAGTGTGTTTGCATATGGAAAAATCACGTCTGTTTTCCAAGAGGTGCTTTCTATTATAGATAGGCAAATAACTATCTCATGGGCCCTTATGGCTCATGAGCTGGGTTTAATGACATGGGCAGTCCACCCATTATATCTTTCATCTCCCACTCGCCCACGATGGGCTAAACACAACTCTCTTCCTTGCAAAGTTCATACTGGCAAATAATCCGTGCAACCAAAGATACTCACGAGAGCTCGTTGTTATACATTTGTTAGGAATATAAAACAGCTCAGATTTGGGCATTATTCAGAGTAGAATTAGTATGCAGTTCCCTAGATCAATCAGTCACATTTTTATCTCTCTTGATCTCTTTCAAGATTATCTAGTATATTGTATTCACAACTATAATTTACTCAAAATCATAATTGGTCGACCTGTGAATATAAATATAGAATGTGACATCATAAATTAAATTGATTTTCCTCTTTCCTTAAACCTCTCTATTTCAGTCCAATTAAACTTTTCTAGAAATGCCCCTGTTAGATCGAATTATCATGATCATCGGCAACATCCTAAGATAGCAAACACTGAATAGAAATTTTGAGAATAAGTAAGAGTCGTGAGGGCACTTTAATTGAGAAAAACTATTTTCCTCAAGAGTCTCACACGACTTAAAAAATTGAGATCATAATTTTTGTCAACTCTTATCGGTCGTCTCATGTATACATAATATGAAATCGTATTACGATATTATCTCATTTTCCCATAGAGTGTATGTTTTTTACTCTCAATACCGTCATGATAATAGTTTAGACATACTCAATGTCTAACTTGAGTTCACAAATCTATTCTATTCATAAGCGTCTATCAGAACTTCCATCTGGCATTTAAAAACAGGTAAAGTGAAATATGTGTGTCATTTCACTTTTGGACATAATAATCTATATGTCATCATCTTAACATTTTGTTAAGGCGACATCCATGCTTCAAGCTTGAGCTCTCAACTATCACTTAGATAACAAGCTTAAAACTGTCTCATCTCTATTCATCACACGAAGAGTAGAGCCGATTACCCGTGTGAATGGGCTAATCTCTCATCTGTCCAACATACTTTTTCAATATAATGCACTCAGCTTCGACATTCAGAAACGTCATACAAACTTATAAGCATTGATAATAACAAACTTCATTAATAGTGAACATTTCGAGAAAATTACAATATACAATTACATCATATTCTACATAGTCTTAGAGATCTCACATGACCATGGAAAACTTCTCTAGGAATCGACTTCGTCATAAGATCTGCCATCATCCTTTGTGTAGATATGTACTTCACGTTCACTTCCTTTCGTATAACCATATTCTTGATATAGTTATACTTGATATCTATATGTTTGATTTTTCCATTGTACTTGGGATCCTTAGTGTACGCAATTTCTTTGCTTGGCTATCACAATAGACCAATCTTTGGGTTTGCACATTCTCGATTACACCTAAGTGATCCAAGAATCTTCTAAGCCAAACAGCTTTACGTGCGGCTGCTGATAGAGCCACGAACTCAGCTTCCATTGTAGATAAGGCTACACACTATTGTTTCTTACTACTCCAAGATATGACACCATTATTTAGTAAGAGCACATATCTAGAAGTAGATTTCCTTTCTTTTAAATCTCCTCCCGGTCGAGATCGGTATAGCCTTCTAGGTGTAGTTGACTTCCTTGATAAGTTAAGCGCATAATCGGCATTTCCCTTTAGATATCTCAAGATTTTTTGATGGCGATCCAATGTGCTTAACTTGGATTGGATGGTATCTACTTACCATTCCAATTGCATAACAAATATCGGTCTTGTACACATCATAGCGTACATCAAGCTTCCGACAGCACTAGCATATGGAACTTGTTCCATTTGCTCCTTTTCTTGTGAAGTCTCGGGATACATTCTTTTGCTTAATGCTTTGCCCTTTGCAATAGGAGTATCTATTGGTTTACTGATCTTGCATACGAAATCGCTCAAGTATTTTATTCACATACGTCTCTTGTGAAAGAGATAGAGATTTCTTTGAGCGATCTCTTGAAATTTTAACTCCAAGAATGTATGCAGCTTCACCCATATCTTTCATCTCAAAATTGAAAGATAATCAATTCTTGACTATATTAACTAATTCCATACTACTTCGGCAATTAGTATATCATCAACATATAATGATAAGATCACAAATTAATCTTTGGATCTTTTGATATATACACAATTGTCTTTACTAATTATTATAAAATCATATGCCATTATTGCATTGTGAAAACGTATATACCATTGTCTTGAAGACTGCTTAAGGCCATATATTGACATCAATAGTCGACACACTTTGTGCTCCTAACCTTTTGTAATGAAACCAACAGGTTATTCTATATAAATTTCTTCCTCTAATTCTCTATTGAGGAATGCAGTTTTTACATCCATTTGATGTAATTCTAGATTCATACTAGCTACTATTGCCAGAATAAAGGCGAATAGAAGTAAATCTAACCACAGGAGAAAAAGTTTCTTCAAAGTCAACTCCTTCTTGTTGATTATATCCTTTCGCCACAAAGGCGAGCCTTATACCTCTCTATTGAGCCATCAGCCTTACGCTTTATTTTGAGAACCCACTTATTCCCAATAGCCTTGCATCCTTTTGGAAGGTCAATCAATTCCCAAACTTGGTTTGATCTTGATAACTCCATTTTCTCTTCCATTGCATGTATCCATTCTTCTTTATCGGGGCACTTTAGTGCCATCGTTCACATTCTTGGCTCATCTTCATCTTGTGGGGCGATCATGAAAGTTTCTCCTTCAATGTCAAAACGTCAACGGGAATCCTATTACGACTTGACCGTCGTATGGAATCTTGTACTACTGATGATTTATCACGTTCCATTGCGCTCCCACTTGAATGAGATAATGGTGGTATCGTTTCTTTAAGTGGTTGCAATTGAGATTGGGTTGCATTCAACTCTCCATTTGTCACAATGCTCCCACTAACTTTACTATCACGATCCACAGATTCGTATAGTGAGTAATCACCACCTACTTAGCCCTTTTTAGGAAATTCATTCTCTAAGAATGTGATATCCTGTGATTCAAATTCAGCTAAACTTCTGTTGTCTTGCCCACCTATGAATACATATCCTTTTGAATGCTATGAGTATCTTATAAAAATACTCTTTTTGTCTCTTGGGCCTAATTTTCCATACTTGTGAGAAGACTCACGAGTATAGGCAGCACAAACCCTAAGGTTTTAGAAAGCTTAAATCAGGCTTTCTGTCTGCTCATAACTCATATGGAGTAGAAGCAATTGATTTAGAAGGCACATGATTAAGTATGTAGGCAGCAATAATAAAACATCACCCCAAAAGGTGATGGGCAAGTTAACTTGTGCAATCATTGATTTAACTATTTCTATTAAGGTTCTGTTTCTTCTTTCCATAATCCCATTTTGTTGAAGAGTATATGGAATAGTCAATTGTCTTTCTATTCCCTTTTCATTACATAAATTTCTGAATTGATCGACAGATATTTTCGACCTCGATCGGATCTTAATGCTTTTATTTTCTTGTCTAATTGATTTTCCACTAAGCTCATAAATCTTTTAAAGCAATTTGAGGCCTCGAACTTATGAGAAATCAAATCGACATGTCCGAATCGAGTATAATCATCAATGAATGTGATTAAATAAACAGACCTGTGCCTTTCTTTTATATTTATTGGATCCACGGATGCCATGGATTAATTATAAAGGAAATTCAGCTTTTGTTCCTTTTCCAAATGGTTTTCATGTTGTTTTTTTCTTCTAGGCAATGCTCGATATGGGCAAATTAACCTTTTTAATATTTCCCAATAAGCCATCTTTAGCCAATTGATTCATTCTTTATTGGCCAATATGACCAAGTCTAGCATGCTACACGCTCACATCATTTTCATAAGGATCGATGATATAAATAAGGAATAACTAACATTAACTTCATAATAGTCAACATCTAATGCAATGAAACCATCTAAAAATATCCAGAACCATACTAACTTGTACCTAAACACAAGTCTACACCATTGTCATGGAAGTTTACATTAAAAACAAATCTAACTAAAACCAACATCGAAACTAAGTTTCGACGAATCTCTGAGCAAATAGCACATTATGTAGAAATAATGTGCGTCCACTCAAGATAAGTAGTTGACAGGTGCCAATACCTCGACCTCCACTCTTGAATTATTCCCCACGTATATCCACTTCGCTTCCTTATGGAACTTGTTGAACTCCACGAAAGCTTCTTTGTCCTTTGCTACATGGTCTGTGGCTCCCAAGTCTATAGTCCACAAAGGATTAGATTCGGTTAGAAACACCGAACTAAACACATAAGTAGCATTTTCATGAATGCTAAGGGTTTCTGCCTTCTTTTGGCTCGCCACAATCACGAGCAAAATGACCCTTCTTGCCACAGTTGAAACATTTCACTCTTGAAATGTTTTTCTTGAAAGGACGCTTTCCTTTCTTCCGTTGGTTGAGCCTCGGCTTCTTCCCCGAGGGACTTGGCCCCTTGCCTTTCCACTTTTTGACCCAACAGATGCTTCCTCTTGGAGCCCGAAACTCCATGCGAGCTAGAACTAACAAAGTAAATTTCAATTTTTGGCTTAGCCGCCACGAGGCGATCCTCTTCTAGTTCAAGATGCCGCATAGCATCCTCGAAGATCTTGATACCCTCATTATGGGTCAAATGGATCTTCATCTGTTCCAGCTTTGAGGCAAGGAGCGGATTCTTTGCTTGCACTGCGTTCATCGGTGGGTATGTGCTCGCATCCTTTAGCTCACTAATTATATTTGACATCTGCCTCAAATGTTGTTTCATGATCTTTCCATGAGACATCTTGTATGAGTCGAAACGGATAGTGAGTTGTCTCGGTTTGGTCACATAAGTTCGACCAAATATTGATGCCGCGGTCAGCCCACATGTATTTGGCATTCGAAACATCCAAACTCTCGCATGATGTCATTGTCCATGCTGCTTAGCAGCGTAATGCGAGCAAGGGAGTTCTTTCTTTTCCAAACAGCAAAGGCATCTTTATCCCTCTTGTGTTGGGCAGTTGTTCCATCCTCAGGTTCTTCCATAATCTGGTTAAGAGCTTTGAGTGCCTTTTGCTCTTTTAACACATATTGAATTTTGAGACTCCAAATCTCATAATTGTCACAATTCAATTTTTCTCCCTTATTAAGTTCAACCACTATGTTCTTAGTTGCTGATGCCATTGTATTTGAACATTTCAGACATATACGCATTTGAGTTATTAAAGCCTATTTAAATGCTTCATCAGCATCATGATTACATAAACTAATCATGTTAATGAATAGTTTCACCAAAAGACTTAGAGTCGAAAGTTCACTATGTTCCCAATCATCATCTAAAAAAATTAATTTGAAATTACCATTAACATAATTATTTATGTAATGAAATTGGTTCTTCAAAAGTAAGGGAAGAACTTGTATCGGTATCTCAATTTCAATTCAAACATGGGTTTGATTCACACTCCATGTTCTGAGAAATATTTACCATCCGAGAAGAGGAAAAAACGGAGCACAAACTTTGAAGAACTTCTCACATAAAACATAACACGTAATATGGCAATATAAAATGAGAGATCATAACAAAAATTCATAGCCATATATATATATATATCATAATACATTCACAAATGTTTAAAAATATGTAATATCAACTTGAAACATGTACAGAAATTGATTCCAAATTCTAAAAGAACAACATCAAGTGTACCAATCCAACACATAGACAGAAAAGGACTCATAAAATTCTTTAGAAAGTTTTATTTTCTTGAACATAAACAGAGGCTCTCGAAAAATCCCTAGATCCGGGCCATGATTTGCGTCGAGACCCATTCAATGTAAGGGTTGATGTTCTTCTTGCCCCGACCCTTACATATTGTTGCAGAAAATTCTCCATAAACATATTATAGCTTGGACCCCTTAAGGTTTCTCTAACCTTATCAAGCATTCTTCCCAACTCCTTAGGAATAGTGCATTTTAGGGCTACTACCATTACATATTCGGCATTACAAAACCGTTCCAAATGATATCCTGTATCATTTTGTTGACCTTGATGATGTGTGTCATCATATCATCTCTAAGCGTCCCATCGATAAAGAGCTAGCTTGATTCTTAGGTTCTCAAGCTTCTCTTTTTTGAGCTGCCGTTCTTGGGATTATCGGAGTGCGTTTCAAATGTACCATTGTTCCTACAACGAATGTAGAACAGAGGATTACTTATAATCCATGATATATTAAGCTAAGGAATGCTTATTCATATACATAAGATCTGGCACTTGTATTTAAAAAACTATAGAGAAATACTAGAGAAAATGCTAAAGAATATAACCCTAAGTACGTGTATATTGGGTTTATCGTGCATTTTCACATTCATAAAATACTTCAAAAATGTAATATGAATACACCATAATGTAGAGCATTCCAATATGAGCACGTCGATACCAAGAACGCCCAAATCGGAGCTCAAATGAGCTCGAACGGGCTGAGAGAACATACTGGTCATCATTCGCCCGATTTGAACCGGTCCGGTTCGACCGGTTTGACCGGGTCCGACCGTTGATTGGTCAACGATCAATCGGGCGGGTTAACGAGTCGGCTCTCTCGATGACATCACGCTGACGTCATCATCGACGGTTAGTCTGCGACCGACACGCCCGTTTCGCACGACGGCCGTGGGCCTCATGCACCGCCGCCCGCACGGCTCTTGTCGGTCGTGAGGCATCTTCCCTCGCGATGTGCCCCCCATCATTTTGCTCGCGTCGATGAGCACTTTCTGTTTATGCAATAAAATTCAAGTTTTGACGAAAAACAAAAATCGAAACATGTATGAACAGTTCGGCGATGCGAAGAAAACGAACAAAAACGAGGCCAAAACGAAAAAACAAGCAGTATATACTTTATTTACACATATGCATGATCGGGAAACAAGTAAACGATGGCTCTAATACCAATGTTGGGAAAAACTCAATCCCGATCGTCTCGTCGAAACATATTTGTAACGAATTCGATCAATGCGGAAAACGTGCTCGAAGACCATCAACTTGTATCACCGATCGTACAGGCATATCACACAACGAACATACCCGGTATTGTCACAAATTAAGTGCCACTTTGTGCTTAAGAGTTCTTCGATCGCCTTCGTACTCATGTGCATTTCAAAGAAAAACAGAGAAGATGTCGTTCTTGAAGGAGTGTGTTTGCATATGGAAAAATCACGCCTATTTTCCAAGAGATGCCTTCTATTATAGATAGGCGTATAACTACCTCGTGGGCTCTTATGGTTCACGGGCGAGTTTTACCCAACATGGGTGGTGCACCCATTATGTCTTTCGGATACCAACAGTTCCGCTATTGTAAATCAGAATAAATTCCTGCGTCGATTATGTTCTGTCAAAAAGTATATATATTCCAAACCCCTACTTCACTGCCTAAAATCCATTAAAAAGTGGGGCAGTTTATTCAACCTTTTGTTCGGAGTAGACGAAAGCCATCCTCGGATTGAATAAACACTAGTATCTTAGAAAATAATAACAAAATCAACTTCAAAAAAAGGAAAATAAAAATGAGGAAAACAGCCGTCATCTTCCTTCGACCATTGTATTAGTGACAGTGTTAACAGACCGGACTCTTTCTTGCTGTAATGGAATAGAGCAATTTGGAATTTCGGCTCGAAAGTGAATATAGGTTGTCTCGGCTGTGGAAGATCTGATTCGCCACTTAACATCAGAACCACATTCGACATGTTAGGTCTATATGTGGCATGGTCTTGAACACGGAGAAGCCCGATATGGATGCATCTTGTTACCTCCATCATGGAGCTAACAACAATTGCTTCATCCATTGGGTCTAATGCTTTGCCTTCACTCCACAATTGCCATGCCTATAAAAGAGAGAAAACTGTCAAGATATTACAGGGAACTTACAATAGATATTAAGGTTGGAATTTGGCACTTACATTGGAAAGGAAATTGAGATGTTGGCCCTGGTCATATGCGGCTGTGTTCTTTTTTTGCCCCCGACGATCTCCAAAGAGCAACACTCCAAAGCTATAGACATCGATCTCTTGGAAAATATCCGCCCATGGTGTACTCAGAAACATATAGCCACTGCAGTTAAGTTAAACATGTTATGTACTCTTTGATTGTCTTGAAGGACAATGGGGATAAAACATGCATAAAGTGAGAAGTTCGTTGTGGTAAATTAAACATTTTTGTCTGCTTGAAAAGATTGACTCGACGTGTTGATAATTCAAATAGGACTAGAGAGCTTACAGTTGTTCCAACAATTTTGTGAGTGTTCACCAAAACTTGGGTGCCCTCGAACATTCGTGCCAGCCCAAAATCCGAAATTTTCGGGTTCGTCTTTTCATCGAAAAGAATATTGCTCACTTTTTATGTCTCGCCCCAAACCCTGTCAAGCTCGCGACATCCTTCTTGATCGAATTAGTACAACATCCCGTAAAGCGTCGTTAACCCAAACGATCACATCAGGAGTTGTAAGGCACTAGCAAAAGCCACAAACACCGAACGAAAAATGGTTAGGGGTAAAAGGGAGAATATACATTTAATCTTGATTCAACTTATACAATATCCACCATATACAATCCAGATAATATATATGTACACCGAACTTCTCACTATACACCACCGATGCCAAAAGATGAGTAGCTGGGTATACCCTATTCAAAAAACAGGACACTTCAAAAGCCTTCACTAACCCCTAAAGTAGCCCCTACCCCCCTAGATGGCGTCCACTCTGAATCTAACTCTTGAATCCAAATCTAAATCCCCACAGAGCTACCTACTCCTTTGAGGACTCCGAATCAGCCTCCATCTTAATTGGGTTATCCTCCTCCTCACCCCGGCTCTAATCGGAACCTCAATCCGCTCCACCTCATCGAGACTCCTCTTTCGGTTCTTCCTCCGGCTCATTTTCCGCTCATCCTCTGGTTCGTCCTCCGGTTTCACTTGAGGGGTATTCTTCTTGGCTCGTCCTCGGGTTCTTCTTCTTGTCGTCTTGGGCTCTTCTTGAGGTCTTATTCTTGAGTTCTTCCTCCGGTATTACACCTAGATCCACTTCCATAGGATTATATCCCCTTGTGATTCTTTCCTTCTGGATCGGGTACGATTCTCAAGGCTCGGTCTTTGCGAGTGCGGGTTGATGTCCGGATTGCGCTAGACTAGTTTTCAAACTAGTCATCTGACCGTCGAGAGGGGGTATGGCTGACGAATCCCAATCCCCTACTCTGTCAAACGGAACATCAAAGCCACGAACGGGGCCAAACTCATCCATCTCGTCCTTGAACATCCAGGCAGTGTAGGTGTGGGCCTGCCAAAGGGGTAGCCCTACGTCTACCCAGACTACGGTAGTATGTTTGACCCAGGTCAGATTATCGTCTATCGGATGCTCTACAATATTATGGTCGGTGTGCATCGGTATTCCAAAACGTTGCGGCGAGGGGACGGTGGAAGGTTCATGGCTCGGGCCGATTCTAAAATGGATTGGTTAAACAACCAAGAGACGAATCTCAATAAGTTGACAGCTTAAACCCTACTTAAGCTACCACGTATCTCCAAACATGTCCAAACACATAATCATTCAATACACATATATACACATAAATGCACTTACCTGGACTCTTAGTGCACACAAAATGTCGCGTTAGTCTCAAATACATGAATTTCAAACCACATGCACATTCCCAGCTATCCTCATGCCCAAAAGCACACGTCGTATACAAGCCATTTCTGAACTCCACATTTCGCATTCATTCAAGCACCACCACACCATTTTCATTTAACTTGCCAATGACCCGCGTAAACACGTCTCGGATCCGATCTCACTTTCCACTTGCCACATCACACATTCCTATCGCGACCCGCGTAAACACGCCTCAGGCCCGATCACACTTTCCACTTGCCACATCACACGTTCCTATCGCGACCTGCGTAAACACGCCTCGGGTTCGATCTCACTTTCTACTTGCCACATCACACATTTCACTTTCAATCTCTTTCCACGGCCCTCGTAAACATGCCTCGGGCCCCACATTCACATCACGACCTGCGTAAACACACCTCGGTCGATTCAATTCCCCGCGTAAACACGCCTTAGAAATTTAGTGATCACGTGAATATGCCAACACACCGTATTTTATCTATACCCCGCGTAAACATGCCTCAGGGCTTTTTAGTGATCATACACACATCGCACGCCTCAAATCTCACACATTCACATACTCGGGCATTAAATACATGCACTCAAATGTACCCAAATCGACCGTCACAATTCAGCCCACATACATACATACAACCATCATATAATACGCTATTTTTCACCACAAAAACATGGCACAACAATCACGGCATTACGCAGCAATTTCACGCAATTAATTGCCAAACCAAAACACCCAATCTACGCGCCGAATAGAAATTTACAGCATTCAAACCAACCAATCACAGCCCATATTTGGCCTCTAATTTTCCCCCAAAATATCACAAATTCATCCCTAAGGCCCCACATCTAAATCACCCCCTAAACTACACTAAACCGAGTCTAGATGAGTTCGTTAATATCCGATATCTTAAATAGGATTTAGATTGTAACTTACATGAAGTCCTAAGCTAGCTCGGTGCAGAGAAGGAGGGGTGGTAGTCCGGTAGCCACTCGGCGGGTGGTCGGCAATGACGAGTGGTTGAATGGCGGGCGGCGGCAGCGGCGACGGCTTCCCTTGGCCGCAATCACGACCACGAGGGGAGAGAGAGAAATTGCCGAGAGGGAGGGGGGACGGCGGTGGTGGCGTGAGGGTGGGGGTGAGGCTCATTGACCGAACGGCGACGACGGGGCGACGGTGGCCTGGGACGGCGTCTCAAGAGAGAGAGGGGCAACGATGGGGGAGGGAGAGAGAGTGAGCTGAAAGAAGGGAGAGAGTAAGAAGAGAGAGAGAAAAAATTGGGATTAAAAATTAAGAACACCAATTATTGGTGTCTAGCCAAACCTAAATGACCATCATACCCCTCTCTCACATTTCCAATCAATGGCCAAGATTTGTTCTTATCTTGAAATTGACGACCGAGATCAAATCTTTTCAAAAATATTCAGGTTAAAATGGAAATTTCATAAAAATCCAAGAGCAAAATTATCCAAAAATTACCATTTCTAAAGTGAGGGTGAAATGACCAAAATACCCTTCTCCATTTACACTTGCCCTTAAGAAAGTCTCGGGGTAAAACGGTTATTTTCCATTTCTCACCGAAATTCAATTTTCCTCAAGAATTTGGACAGATCTCGAGGCTAACTAAGGCAATAACAATGTCGTCCAACTATCCTGTCGTGACATTCATAATTTTCAAGCCTAATCTCGGTCGTTAATTAATAAATAAATCTAATTAACGAAACTTGAGAATATCTCAAACTAATGGGTGGCTTTTAAAAAAATTCGCACATTTGACCCAGCGGCCGATATTAAATCAAGCCACGTTCAAGTTCACGTGGTCGTGACAATCTCGGTTGTCACTTAATCACGAGGATCGATCGCTAGCTCCGACGGGCGCGATCATTTGGTATAGGTTTAGGATTGTTCATCAGTTCATTTCGTGGTCAAGCGGAATCACCCGCGATCCACTAATATGACAGTGGCGAATTGATCCCTAACTATCCTTGGATCGGCCTACATTGGCTCAAAATGTCACATCGACAATTTTTATGGTCAAAAGTCGGTTCACGATTGAGTTTCTTTGGTCGTGCGAATTTAAATCCCTAATTAGCCTTTCCCTAATGGTTAGTATTCCCGGAGTGATCAATTCTGGGCGAGATCTAACTACAAGTACGTCTATAAACCATTCATTTCATAAATCCCAAGTGGGTCGAATTTCAGAATGTCACAACTCTTCCCCCCTTATAAAAATTTCGTCCTCGAAATTTACAATCCAACCTATTACTCAAACAAGTGGGGGTATTAATGTTGCATTAGCTCTTCACTTTCCCACGTCGCTTTTTTGTCCCCGTGATGTTCCCAAATAACTTTGACCATCGAGATTGTCTTGTTCCTTAGAACTCGTTCTTTCCGATCTTCGATCCTTATTGGTCTCTCGACATACGATACCCTGTCGTCAACTTCTATCTCTTCATAATTCAACACGTGAGTTGGGTCCGGTTCATACTTTCTCAGCATCGATACATGGAACATATTATGCACTTACGACAAATTTGGTGGTAACGCAAGGCGATAAGCTAAGTCTCCAATCCTTTCCAAAACCTCAAAGGGTCCCACGTATCTCGGACTCAACTTCCCTTTCTTATCAAATCGGGATAATCCTCTCATGGGCGATACCTTAAGGAATACATGATCCCCTACTTGAAATTCCAAAGGTCTTCGCCTTCTATCTGCATAACTCTTTTGACGGCTTTGAGCTATTTTCAGCCTTTCACAAGTTATTTCAACAGCCCCAACCGACACCCCGCAACCGAACAATATGTTGTATGTACAACTCAGCATATCGATCCAATGCGAGGTCCTTTTGCATGGCCAAGAAGTGGGCTGACTTTGTTAATCTATCGATAATCACCAAAATGGAGTCATGGCCCATTTGGCTCCTTGGTAATCCCATTATAAAATCCATAGTAATATGTTCCCATTTCCTTTCTCGGGATTTTCAAAGGTGGCAACAATCCTCCGGGCTTATAATGTTGCACTTTCACTTGCTGGCACGTCAGACATTTAGCCACATGTCCGGCTATGTCCACCTCCATGCCATTCCATCAATAATACAGTTTCAAATTATGATATATTTTTGTACTCCCGGATGGATACTATAATTATTACGATGCACTTCCGATAAGATTTCTTCCTTAAGTTCCGTATCGTCGTGCACACACAATCGTCCATGAAACTTCAAGATCCCATTCTTGGGTACTTGAAAATCCGGCTTTCTCTTAATAGCATCTATTTCCATAATCTTTTGAATTTCTTGATCCAGACTGTAAAGCCTTGATCTTAGTCTGGATTTTTGGTTCAATTCTTAACGTGGCTAATTAACTCGAGACTTGACTTACTTCAAACTTAAACTCCGAGTCTCATACTTTTCCAATGAAGTCCATTATTTGACCATTATCAAGTGTGCGATGCTTGACTTTCGACTCAATGCATCGGTTACCCGGTTGGCCTTTACGGGATGATATAAAATATCACAATCGTAATCTTTCAGCAATTCCATCCATCGACGCTACCTCATATTTAACTCCTTTTGAGAAAACAGATATTTGAGGCTCGATGATCTGTATAAATTTGAAATTTCTCTCTACATAGATAATATCGCCAAATCTTAAGGGCGAATACTATAGTGGCTAATTCTAAATCATGTGTCGGGTAGTTCAACTCATGCGGCCTTAACTGTCTTGATGCGTAGGCTACTACTCATCCATTTTGCATGAGTACACATCTCGGTCCCCTTTAATGGCGCGTCGCTATAAATTTCATATCCTCCGGGTCCTGATGGTATAGTCAACACCACCGTGCCGTCGTCAATCTATGTTTTAATTCTTGAAAACTCTTTTCACATTTGTCAGTCCATTCAAAACTCGTTTCCTTTTTCAACAAATGTGTCAACAGTGTTACTATTGCCGAAAACCCTTCCACGAAGCGTCGGTAATATCCTGCTAAACCCGAAAGCTCCAAATCTCTGTTATCGTCATTGGTCTCGCCCACTTCATTACCGTCTCAATCTTTGTTGGATCTATAAAGATTCCTTCCCCAGAGATCATGTGTCCGAGAAATGCTATTCGATTGAGTCAGAACTCGCACTTACTAAACTTAGCATATAGTGCATTTTCTTTCAAAGTTTGCAAAACTGTACTCAAATGAAACTCATGCTCCTCTGGGCTCTTCGAGTACACTAATACGTCGTCTATGAAGACTATGACAAATTGGTCTAAAAACTCCTTAAACACCCAATTCATTAAGTCCATAAATGCAGCAGAGGCGTTTGTCAATCTGAACGGCATTATCGTAAATTCATAGTGTCCATATCTCGCCTTGAATGTTATTTTCAATATGTCCTTCTTCCTAATCCTCAACTAATGATATCCCGTTCTCAAATCAATTTTAGAAAACACCGAAGCCCCTTGTAACTGATCAAACAAATCATCAATCCTTGGCAGGGGATATTTATTCTTAATCGTCACTTGATTTAACTGTCTGTAATCAATACATAATCTCAACAACCTATCTTTCTTCCTTACAAATAAGATGGGCGCCCCCCACGGAGATACACTTAGACGGATAAATCCTTTGTCCAATAATTCTTGCATTTGCACCTTTAACTCCTTCAACTCCCGACAATGACATTCTAGAAGGTGCCTTGAGATTGGCTCAGTCTCAAGGGCCAACCTCGATTACAAACTCCACTTCTCTTTTGGTGACAATCTCGGCAATTTCTGAGAAAAGACATCCGGATAATCGCACACCACGGCTATGTCCTCTAGCCTCGTCTCCTCAATCACAAATCAACCACAACCGCTAGAAATCCTTGACACTCTTCGCTCAACAATTTAGTCATTTCTAACAATGAGATCCATGGGATCGAGATTCCCCATTGATTTTCCACAAATTTATATTTCGGATGTCCAACAGATTAAATTGGATCATTCTCGCTACTACAATCCATTACAGCCCCTCCGCTTAGTCAACCAATCCATACCCACTATAAAGTCGAAATCATATATCGCTAGAACCGCTAAATCAATTCTCTCTTCCCTATCATCAATTACGATCTTATAATTTGGGCACCCGGCGAGACTAGAACCTTATCATTCAATGGGATGGTAACACACAACACAATGTCAAGCAACTATGGTTCTATGCCAATCAATTTAACAAATTACTCGACACAAACGAATGTGATGCCCCCGATCGAATAAAGCATATGCAACATGATCACAGAGAGAGACCATACACGTGACCATGCAGGTGCATTCTCGCCTTCCCTTCTAGCCATCGCATACACTCGTCCTTGAGCCGGTGGTCTGTTCTGGTTCGTTGGTAAGGGAGCTCCAACTTGATTTCCAATTCAAAGGCGGTTGCGATGCACGACGACCTAACTTGTTTGTTATTGGGACAATTGCTCCTTTGGTGGCCCTCCGCCACACCTATAGCATCTAATACTCCCTACTCGGATAAGGTCCAGTCCATGCCTTCCACCATACAACTTACACACGCACCACGATAACCGTTCGGCTTTCCGATGTTCCTCTTAGCGGAAGGAATAAAGCGCTAATTCCCCAACATCGGTCTTTTCTTGAGATTACGGCCGACCCTCGGTTTTAGGACTCATATTGTGAATCACTTTCGGGAGATACTCAATGGTGCTTCGGCTACCACTTGGCCCTCTGTTACCGAGATAGGTGCTTTCCTTGGCGGGTTCTAAATGACAATCAGCGAAACCTATTGGCGCTTCGATTCTGAGATGAGGAAATACAGGTCCACTCTTTTCTCACTCTCCAAGGGAAAAGCTCCAGTCCGGATGGCTACAATGTTGAGTTTTTCAAAACTAGCTGGGAGATCATTGGACCCTCCACTCTTGCGGCGGTTAGAGGCGTCTTTGAGTCAGGATGTCTTCTTAAAGAGATCAATAGTACCATTCTCACTCTAGTCCCGAAATCCCCAAACGCTTGACTATGTCGATTTCCGTCCTATTGCTTGTTGTAATACTAGATATAAGTGCATATCCAAAATCATGGCTAGGCGGGTAGCGCGTGTCCTCCCAACGCTGATTGGCCCCCCGCCTAAACGACGTTTGATAAAGGGCCTTAAGATAAGTGGTAACATCTTGCTAGCTCAAGAATTATTTGCTTGATTTCTACCACCGCCCTACCTTTCCAAGTGCGCTTATAAAGGTGGATTTTCAAAAAGCCTATGACATAGTGGATTGGACCTTCCTAGAAAAGGTGCTTATGGCCTTCAACTTCCCTCCTTCCTTTATCAAGCTGGTTATGGATTGTGTGTCGATACCAAAATTCTCGATCTCCATTAACGGGAATTGCATGGCTATTTTGGAAGCTCTAGGGGCATTCACCAAGGAGACCCATTGTCGCCATACCTTTTTATACTGGTTATGGAAGTCTTCTCCGCATCCTAAAGGCTAAAACGGATATGCGGTTCCGCTGGTTTTTGGCGATGCAAAAAGACTAGAATATCACACCTCTTCTTTGCGAATGATGTGCTGTTGTTTTTTGAGAAGGCCACTTGAGGTCTGTTGAATTAATAAAGGAATCCCTTCTCTTGTTTTCTGCTTGGTCGGGGTTAAGACCGAATAATGCAAAAAGTAACATCTTCATTTCGGGAGGCACCCAGACGATGCATGACCAGATAACCCAATGCCTCGGGTTCCAGCGGGGCACACTACCATTCCGATACCTAGGTGTGCCTATTATATCAACTAGATTGCGCAAGGAGGATTGTAAGGCTTTGATTGATTCCATTACTGCTCGTGCTCGGTCCTGGTCTCAACGCTTTCTCTCCTTTGCTGGCCTACAACTCATTAAATCGGTCTTGCATTCTATCCAAGTATACTGGGCCACTATCTTTTCTCTGCCCAAATCAGTATTATTTAGCATTGAGGCTATCTTACGGCAGTTCCTGTGGAAAGGTCCTGACCTTGGAGTTGGTGGAGCTAAGGTAGCTTGGAATGCTATTTGCTTACCCAAAGAGGAAGGTGGCCTAGGCATTCGCAGACTTTTGGATTACAATAATGCTTTGATCTTGAAACACATTTGGCTTCTCTTTACAGACAAAGAGTCTTTGTGGTGCAAATGGGTTCACTCCACTTTTTTTAAAGAAGGCTAACTTTTGGGTTGTGTCCAAACCCACGTTCTGCTCGTGGACTTGGAAGAAAATACTTGATATACGTGCCACGGCCCAATCTTTGTTCAGGTGGGAGATTGGAGATGGGCGCTCAACCTCCTTCTGGTCTGACTGGTGGCACAGTAGGGGCTCGCTTTACCAGCACTTTAGTAATACTGAGATTTACCAGTCTCGCATTTCTCGGGAAACTACGGTCCGGTCTTTCCTTGATGGATCTTGGCAACATTCTAACACTATTGATACTATCATGAGCTGGATGGAGGCACATCCGACTAGGTTGGATAGCTCAGAGGATAACCTTGTCTGGACTCCCCACCCATCTAGAACATTTTCTGTGAATAGTGCTTGGAATCATATCCGCAGGAAATGGCATCCAACCCCGTGGCATGTCTTCATTTGGGATCGTCACATTGCGCCCCGGCATGCATTCCTCCTATGGTTGATATCTCTTAACCGCTACCTACCCAGGTATTCCTGTTACGAAATCACAGGATTAATGATGCCTTGTGCATTTTTGTGGTTCTACTCCCGAACTCAATCAACCACCTCTTCTTTGAGTGTACCTCTACCCGGTAGATTGGCGTCTCTTTGGGCAACAAAGTGTAATTTACCTTGGCGCAATCGTCCCCGGAATGAACATATTATGTGGGCAATGCAAGTATGCGGTGGTTCCTCGTTTGCTAACCGCATATCTAGATTCTCCTTTGGAGCTTTATGTCACATTATTTGGACCGAAAGGAACAATGCGATATTCAGGAATAAGAGCATATTCATCCCTGGCATGCGGAAGCACCTTATTAAAGTCGTCAAGGACAAGGCCATCTCTATGGGGAGAGTTGAGGACACTTATAGGAACCGCATCTTACGGAGAAAGTGGGACCTTCCTCTTTCTATCTTTGATTAGTCTTTGCTCCCCGGCTGTCCCGGTGCCTTATCTGACCGGTTTACGGAGTTTTAGAGGTTGCCCTTCTATCCTGCGCGGATTCGGAGCTATGGATGACGGCCTCCATCCTACAATTGCGGTTTCCGGAGTTCTGGACACCGCCCTCCATCCTACGCGGATTCCGGAGCTATGGACGACGCCCCTCCATCCTGCGATTGGTGTGGCTGGCTTCGCCTTTTTGTTTGTTTTGTTTGTTCTTTGCCGTCATTTGGCTTGTTGTATAGTTCCTGCTAAACCCTCTTGACCTTGTATGGACATTAGTATGTCCTAATATGGTCTTGAGTTGGTTTAGGCGTAGGTTGTACTTGGTGTTTGGAAAGTTATACATATTCTTACCTTACCAAAAAAAAAAAAAAAAAAAGCGATTGTCCCTAGCCAAATCGTATCTCGATCCGAGCGGCGACTCTATCCGCTAAGTCACGCTCAATTGCTTGAGCCCACTCATAGATCTTATTATACTCCCTCAAATTCAGTGAAATCATTTGGCTCTGAAGGTTTGGCTTCAAACCATCTCAAAGCCTCCGAGCTCTATCTAATGGGTTATCCACCATCCTCGGGGCAAACTTAGATAATCGAATGAACTCAGCCTTATATTGATCCACAATCCTCAGCCCCTGACGAAGTCTCATAAACTCAGCCAATTTCTATTCCCTAGCACTTTCAGAAAAATACTTACTATTAAAGACTTCTACAAACATCGCCCAAGTCTGGGCGGCACCGATTGGAAACACCTTTCCTCTGGTGGCTTTCTACCAATCACTTGCATTTTCTTGCAATTGATACACTGCTAACGTCACTTTCTCTTCCTCGGTGCACCCTAATACCTCAAAGGCTTTTTCCAACTCTTCTACCCAAAGCGATGCAACCTCAAGATCGCCTCTACCATCAAACTTAGGGGGCTTTAATTTCAAAAACTGCTCAACTAGTTGATGCATTTGCCTATCTACATTTACTTGCCCCCTACCCTCGATTTCCATTATTGCCATTGATAGCAATGGCTGCTGCGACCTTTAACCGCTTGGGCAATAGTGGTACTTGCTCCTGAGTCTGCCTACCCATCAAAGTCCCAACTTCCTCGAGTGCCCTTAAAATTCCATCAACTCTGGGGTCTGCAGCAACTCTAGCATCAACTCTGAGGTCCTCTACAACTCTAGCTCGAGTACCACCTCAACCTCCTATTCCTCTTCCCCGTACCTCTTCCTGTTCCTTTTCCTACACCTCTTTCTTGGCTGCTCATTTTCACAATTTCTATCACTCTCCTACCTTCTATAATTCCATACATGAATTAGAGACCTAGGCCAACTATATCAGTCTAGTCCTAGGCAGTGAATTACGACAATAATTCACTTAGCAGGCAATCAACCATCACAACACAAGATCACAATCAATAAGTTTCATGTACTTACCTCAGGTCCAGACGCACCTGCACTTCAACCATTAGAACACTCAATTCACTCGGGAATCACGACAAAACATGCGGAGATACGCATTGCTCGTCCAACACCTATAACTCGCTAAGGTCTCCTAAATAACTACCCTGGGTTCCCGCTCCTTATCAATCCAGGTTTCACCAACTTAAATCAAGATGTCCTTGCTCGATACCAATTAAACCGAGTTGTCACACCCAGAACCTTGTCGAGCTCGCGACATCCTTCTTTAGTCGAATTAGTACGACGTTCCAGAAAATGTCGTCGACCCAAACAATCACATCGAGTTGTAAGGCACCAAAGAAAGCCACAAACACCGGACGGTAAATGGTTAAGGGTAAAAGGGAGAATATACATCCACTACCGATTCAACTTATACAATATCCACAATACACAATCCACATAATATACATGCATACCAAACTTCTCACTATACACCACCGATACCAAAAGATCAACAGCGTGGGCATACCCTAGTCCAAAAACGGGACACTTCAAAATTGATATATATCTAACACTCTCTTTACTTTTATATAGTGAGATATATAAGGGTACTTTGATCATTGATAATTGGTTATATATAGTAGAGATAGATATAGATAACAACAGATTAAGAGAACTTAGAATACGCTGAAAAATTTCCAACGCTTATCTAATTTTTCTAATTAATTCTAGAAGGAAATGTAAAATATTCGTTGAACATAGGTAATTAGACTACATGGAAAGATGGTTATAAACCTTATATATCTAACTTGGTGTTTGGTTGATTCAAATCGTCAATTGTAATTAAAAAGAAAACTATTAAATGGACCTAATTACCTTTTCAAGTCACAATAAAAAATAAAATGGCTGTATCGATTTTTGCTTATGCCTCACACTGTAATTCATATCTTAATTGAATTATCATCATAAACACAAATATTATTCACTTGATAGTCAGATAGATACCATTAACAGGTTCAAATCTAATTTATGCGTGTGGATCACAACAAGCCAACCAACCGAGATTAGAGAGTGTTATCCCTAATATTGTTGGAAATTTCTAAACACAACCTAGAATGGGAGTTTGATACACTCTCCGAGTTTTAAGAACGAACAATTGATCTGACTTGATTGGCATATCGATTCAATATATCATGCACATGCTATGATATGATAAAATTTCATAAGTGCATGAATCCATCTAAATTAATTTTTAGTTTTTAGCTTTTATTTGATCTAAATCTTGCTTCACATCCATTTGACTTTTTTCTTAGCTTGAAACATTTGAATATGCAACTGCTGGCATATGTAGATTCATATGCAAACTCTTTATAGTTTTTGAAACTTGATTAACACTTTTTCAATTTTATCTCAAACCCACTAGAAAGGGGTACAGAATAAACCAGACCATTTCTAAGGAGCCTTGGTTCGAGCCCACCATTTTAAAGCTCTCTAGGACATCCTAGTCATATTGAAAGAATCTAGAATCCCATCACTCATTCTAAATCATTTGTGCATAAAACAACTCTCATGCAAAATAAAATTGTCCAAATTTCTAAAATTGGCATTAATTAGTAAATTCACGAAATTATAACAAGATGCGATACATTTATTTATTATAAATAGAATAAACGGATAAAATTATGTATTATCGCTATCAAAAGTTGCATGTTGAGTATAATTTTCACTTTTTCTTTATTCTCTAGTTTGCTGAGGTTGTCAAAATAATTTGGCCTAGCCTTCTTTAAATATATGCTTCCCCAAGTCATTGGCCAAACAAGTTTCGCAATAATACACTACAAAAAAAACAAGGATTTAGCCACGGAAATTTGCGATGAATAATTGTTCGTTGCTAATTTGCAATGGATTTTTATGACGAATTTTTTTTCCGTCGCAAATTTAAACAAAAAATTAAATTAGCGACGAAAGAAAAATTAAGTCGCAAATTACCGACGGATTTTGCGACGAAAAAAAATTCGTGGCTAATTTGCGTGAACTAGCCACGAAAAAAACTTCGTGGCTAATTTGGCGGCGGTGGCTAATTTGCGACGGAATTAGCCACGAAAAAAATTAAGTGGCTAATTTATGATGAAAATTAGCCACGAAAAAATTTCATGGCTAATTTATGACGGAATTCAGCACGAACAAAATTGTTTGCTAATTTGTGACTGAATTAGCCAAAAAAAAAAAATCGTGGCTGATTTGTGACGGAATTAGCCACGAAAAAAAAATCGTGGCTAATTTGCCAAGGAATTGAACGAACAAAATTGGTCGCTAATTTGCGGCGGAATTAGGCATGAAAAAAAAAATTGGTGGCGAATTTGCGGACGGAATTTGCCACAAAAAAAAAATTCATGGCTAATTTGCGGCGAATTTTTCCGTTGTTAATTTGCGAAGAAAAAAAATTTTGTCACAAATTTGCAACGGAATTTACGATGAAAAATTCTTCGTAGCTAATTTGCAACGGAGTTAGCGATGGATTTCGCCGTTATTTGGAGCCCGAACTTTGATGTCGAATTTATCGGAATTCTGGGATGAATTTAATTGGACGGTGTCGATAATTATTGTGGCAAGCCGCGATATTACTCGGGATAGGTGAAAAGTAAATTTTTGACCGGGTGATGATTTGGGCTGATAGACTTCTCTCGCAGTGTATTTTTATTAATACCATTTGGTCAAATCCTAAATTATTAATTAAATTTTTCGGGACCCGTTAGATTGTTTTTGAATTGAATTGTGGCGTTGGATCGCGGTTATTGCGATATGACTTTTCCTCTTTCTCTCTCTGTCTTTACCCTTTTTCCACGCTAGTCTCGCCCTCATGCGCCTGACACCACCTACCCCTATCATTTCCCCTTTCTTCCTTTTCTTCCTTTTCTTTTTCTTTTCTTCTTTCCTTTTCTTCTTTTCTTCTTCTCCTTCTCTCTCTACCCTTTTTCCACGCTGCAGGTCCCCCCCTCATGCGCCTGACACCACCTACCCCCCCCATCATTTCCCCTTTCTTCCTTTTCTTCCTTTTCTTTTCTTCTTTCCTTTTCTTCCTTTCTTCTTCTCCTTCGTTTCATTGGTCTGTCACATCCGATTTTTGGGCCTGAAGCTGCAGGTAAATGGTAATATCCTCAATCTCAATCCCAGGAAATGGCTATGAGTTAAGTTTGGCGGTTTTCCAATCGAACTAAACTGTTTTATCTTGTTTTGGAAAACCTAGTTTTGGATCATTTGTACCCTTTTCGTTTTGTTATTTTTGGGAGACTTTTGTGATATGAATTTCCAAGTGCTTTCTTCTGAAAATTGTTCCAAACATTTTGAAGTTTTGCATGATTTAATTTCAGAATTTTTGGAGTTGATATGAGTGGTACGATGGCCTGATTTTCGGATAGTGTGAAACTGCCCAGAATGGGAATTTCGTGATGTTTACACCGTCTTTATTTTCTGTAAGCTTTTCTGGGCAGATTTTGGAAAAGTTTCCTTCATGAAAGTTGTTGAGAACTTCCCTTTCTATAACATATGTAAATTTGGGAATTTTCTGAGATGATTTGGATACTGGACAGAGGTTATTTTGAGAAATAAAAGTGCCGTTCAATAAGCTATTTTTAGTTTGTTTTTGAGTGACCGAAAATGGTATTTAAAGAGAGAATCAGATTTCGTGTTCTCATGAAAAATGTTTATTAAGGTCTTGTTTATGACATATCCGAATTTGAGAATTTTTGGAGTTCATTTACTATGATTTTAAGTCCGATTTCGTGAACAGTGCAAAACTGTTGGGTTTTGCCAGATTTCAAATATTTAGCATTTTCTATATGAAAACGTTGGAATTTGGACTTGGTGTCTTCTGGTGATTTAAAGTACGCATTCTGAGCGTTCAAATGAGATATTTTATGCATTTTTCGGAGGTCGGACCAGGGGAAAACGAAATTTGAAATAAATAGCCAAGAGTAAAGCTTGTTCAAGAAGCTTAATTGATGGCTTGATCTTCTTTTCCGCAAGCATTTATTGGCTTGCATTTATGATTCTTGACTTTGATGGCCTTCATGATGGCTTGTGGAGGTAAGCGCCACCTCATTGCCCCGATGACCTAAGCGCTTTACCTCATTCTTTTCTTTGGCCCCAAGATTTGGCTTCCTATAAATAGAAGAAGGGCCATTTGGCCAAGGGAGAGAGAGAGAGAAAAAAAGAGAGGACCAAAGTTGACATTCATCATTCTAGTTCATTAAGGGCATTTAATGACATTAAATGCGTGCTATGATGACTTTTGACTTTTGTGCACATTCACACTTGACTTCTTTTCCAAGCTTATTTGTCTATAAGAAGCTAGAAGCCACACATGATGCTTCCCCACCCTCTCCTCCTCTCTCTCACGCCATCCTCCAATCTCACGCCAACATCTTCTTCTTCTTCCCTTGTTCTTATTTTCTCACTTTAGTCAAGAAACTCACGCCTGAACCAACCCCGAACTAGCCCGTGTCTCTTCTTGTTCCCATCCAAGAGCCCACGATTTGGCCTTGGTAGGCCTCGTTTTGGTCGGCCAAGCAAGAAGGAAGCAAGGAGAAAGCCCAAATTTCTCGAGCTCACCTATCTCGAACCCCATTCTCTGGTTTTGTTTGACGTTGTGTAAGTACATTTCCTAATATCGGAAAGGAAGTTGTGATGCGTTGTGACACGGTTTGCTTGGACTGTTTCTCGGTCATTTGGTTGATTGTGGTTGGTTCATTTCTTGATTTGATCATGTTTCGTGTTTGATGTTGTTTAGAGATAGAACCGAGCCGTGGGTTTGTAACGTGTGCACGATGTAGCCATGCTTGATGTTCTCTTGTAAGAACTTTGCTATTGATCCGCCACCGATGCGGGTGCGGTAAGGGGCGGCTTGTGCTAACGGTGATCCCCTCATCCTCGCTTGATAATAGTAGGTTTACTTTACCGAGTTTCCCGACTCATCCCTTTTTTTTTTTTTTTTTTTCCCTACCCTCGTGTCCGTAGGATGGTCGCATCGGACGGCAGCGAAAGGGGAGCTTGAGCCATGTTGGAGTTCGGGGAAAGCGAGGAGCCGTGAACCCGTAGTGGGCTTAGGACACCCAAGCCACATGTTTGTTGTGTGTAAACGGCTATGAAAATATGTGTTGTTGCCATGGCCCGAAGGGCTTGTTAAAACATGTTTGCATGCCTTGTAAACATAAGGTTTGTTCATGATGTTTGTTGTCTAAATCCGCTGTTGTTGTTATTGTGATTGTCCAGTATGCTTCCGGTGTGTGTAAATAAAGATAATAATGAGCAGGACGTCCGTTAATGGCCCGGTCTGCAGGCGTCGCGAATCCTCTTCTTCCATAAACCGCTTTTGCCGCACTTCTGCCGGCTTGCCCTTCGTTGGACCGGCTCCGCCCGCGCCCGCCTTCTTGCTGCCAAACCGCCCCACCACCCCGGCTAGCCCGCCGCCACCCGACCACCATTCTTGACTTGTTTTAGCTAGCGGCGCGGGTGCCACCTCCATACCCGGCCCGTAGGTCCGCCCGCCGCCCTCGCTTCGCTTGCTTTGCTGTTGTCGATTCTTTGAGACCACCATCATAACCTCCATTTAGTCGCTCCTTTGCCCGTGCTCATTTGCCACCATTAAATAGCCCGTCCGCTGTGGCGAGCCCGAGCAGCGGACCGCCCTCGTCACCACCCTTGTCATCGCGTCGTCGCCGGCGTTAGCCCGGTAAGTTAACCCTAATCCCATGTTTAGGATGTTAAACTTGCTTAGGGTAGTTTAAATATTATTTAGATTAATTTATTAATTATTTAGTTAATTGGGATTAGATTAGGTGACAAGGTATCGGTAGATGTGCGATAAGTTATCGTGAATGTGGTGATACGCTATCAATTATATTATTATTGTTGATTATGTTATTAATATTAATATTTTCAGAATTAATTATTATTTTATTATTTTCGAATTGAAATATTAATATTTTATTTTTAAATAATTAAATTCCGAAAATTAAATATTAGTATTTTGGATGATTTTCAATATCGAATTGTGATGCCAATGTTGGATTACGCCCGTATAAGTTGGCGTATTTCGAAAATGATTTGAATGATTTCGATTCGAGAAAATATTTTGAGTTTTGGAAAATAAATTTTTTAGGATGCTTATTTAATAATTAATTTCCAAATTTATTTATTATTATTTCAGAAAATCTCCAACTTGTATGGTGATGATTATGTCATCAATTGTTATATGAAATTGATTATTTGACAAATTGTTTTCAATGGAATTTTCCAAGGAAAATTTATGGGATTTTTGAAATAATATATTTTTATGGTTATGCCAAGTAATTATAGTGCTTTTCTTTTAAACCTCGCCGCCTAGATCCGGTTGGCGGGTGACATCGCCATGGCCGGCAAGGTCCAACTCGTTGGCCTCGGCCGGGTCACCGGTCGCCAGACCGGCGACCCGGAAAAAAAATATGTAGGGAAAAAAAATTCGAAAAAAAAAATATTAAAAATTTAAAAATTTCGGGAAAAAAAAAATTATTATAAAAAAAAATAAAATATGAAGTCAAATTTTTTTTTAGGTACGTATCCGTTTAAAAGTTTTGCAGATGAAGTGAACGTTGCAATTCTCATCAAATTGAGCACTTTGCAAAGATTTCAAAGTACTTGGGTAATTGTTTTATTTTTTAAAATTTCAAAGTAATAAATTTATTGATTATTTTTGTGTTAATATTTTACGAGATTTTGTTATTTTTATATAGACACAATGCAAAGAGATAGGGCTTGGATGTATAATAAGAACTTACCTGGACGTCGAGGATTGACCGATGAGTTTTGTCTTTGGGTTGGAACTATTTTTTGGACTTCGCTAGTAGTAAATATGAGTTGATGGATGGAAATAAGTTAAGGTGTCCGTGTAGAAAGTGCAGAATGGTAAATTTCATGTGTGTGATACAGATTAGAGAACATCTTTGTAGATTTGGGTTTACTCCGAACTACTATAATTAGACTTGTCATGGTGAACCTTTTATATCCGATGAAGGATATGGAATAAGTAATCAATTTTCAGTTAGGGAAGAATGTAGCTATTATGACCAATTGAACCCATACCGTAGAATGGTGATTGATGCAACCGGGTCGAATGTTGTTTCAGATCCGAACCATGCAAGTACTAGTTTCACTCCTACACTTGAGGAAGAGATAGGAGTAACAGGTTTTGATGAGAATGTGTGTAATGAAACGTTTCCATCTAATCAGTTCTGGGAAGTGTTGAAAGCGATAGATGAACCTTTATGGGCGTGTTGTGACAACCATACTCGATTATCGCGACAGCAAGATTGTTAAATATAAAGGCAGAGCATAATGTGTCTGAGAATTGCTTTAACTCTTTTGTTGAAGTAATGCGAGAAGCAATGCCTCGTGATAACATCATGCCAAGTGATTTTTACGATATGAAGAAGTTAGTGAATAACTTAGGTCTTCCAGTTGAAAGGATTGATGTATGTAGTATGGGTTGTATGTTATATTGGAGAGATGATGAAAATGCAGAATCTTACAAATTCTGTAGCCTTCCTGTACAAGATTAACGAGTCGCGGGTCATAATCGGGCGGGGTCATAGTCGAAGCGTGAGACCATGCAAGCAAATGTTTTATCTGCCCTTAATCCCCAGTTGCAAAGGCTTTATCGTCTTAAGCCCTTTGCTGAACACATAACTTGGCATGCAAATCATGAAACAGAAGAGGGTCTAATGTGTAATCCTTCGATGCGCATTTATGGAAATATTTTGATAGAACATACCCTGAGTTTGCGATAGAGCCTCGAAATATCAGGTTAGGTCTCTGTGCTGATGGATTTGCCCCATTTGGTAAATCAGGGAAAAGTTATTCATGTTGGCCAGTTATCGTAACTCCGTACAATCTTCCACCTGGTATGTGCATGAAGACACCTTATATGTTTTTGACATTGATCGTGCCCGGCCCGCAAAATCCAAAAAAGTTGATAGATGTTTATATGCAACCATTGATTGAAGAGTTACAATGGCTATGGAATGAAGGTGTCTTTACGTTTGATGTTTCTACTAAGAAAACATTTGTAATAAGGCTGCTCTTCTTTGGACGATAAATGACTTTCCAAAGATATGGAATGTTGTCCGGATAGAGTACAATTTGGGATTTTAGGATGTCCGATATGTTTGGAGAGATCAAAATCATTCAGATTAAGACATGGTAAGAAGCCCTGCTATTTTGACTGTCACAGACAATTTTTGCCGATGAATCATACATTTAGAAGGAATAAAAAAGAGTTCATCAAGAATAGGATTGAAAGAACTCATCCACCGTTGAGGTTGACCGGTGATCAAATATGGGAGCGAGTGCAGGACTTTCCAACTGTTGTTGAAAACCCTCATGGCACAACTATTGCGTACGGAAGTGCACATAAATGGACTAAACGCAGTATATTTTGGGATCTACCATATTGGAATGCCCATCTTATTCATCATAATCTTGACGTCATGCACATTGAGAAGAATGTTTTTGACAATGTCATAAATACTGTTATGGATGTCACGGGAAAAACAAAAGACAACTTGAATGCAAGAAAAGATATGAGAGATATTTGTGATCGGCCAACATTAGATGTGGATGCAAGCAGTAGGGGACCAAAACCAAAAGCAGTTTATACGTTGGATAAGGAGCGAGACGAGTCGTTTGTCAATGGTTGAAATCATGCGGTTTCTGATAGATATGCTTGAATATTGGAAGATGTGTTGATTTGAACGAATGCAAGTTTATAGGATTAAAGAGTCATGATTGTCACATATTTATGAAAAGACTAATTCCAATAGCTTTGAAGGAACTTCTACCGAACTTTGTATGGGGTGCCATTACAGAGTTAAGTAATTTCCTTCATGATATTTGCTCAACAAAGTGTTAAAAGCATCACACATGGAAAAACTGGAGAGAGACATTCCAATTATTCTTTGCAATTTAGAAAGGATATTTCCTCCATCGTTTTTCGATTCAATGGAGCATCTCTTAGTTCACTTGCCTTATGAGGTCAAAGTTGCGGTGTCCTGTCCAATTTCGATGGATGTACCCATTTGAGAGGTACAAAAATTTTCAAAATAAATTTAAAAATACTTTAGTAAATATTATGTTCTGATAAACTTCTTTCTATTGCAACAAGGTTGTTATATCATTTGAAGAAAAAAGTAAACAATAAGGCATGTGTTGAAGCTTCAATTTGTAATGCATATATTATAGAAGAAGTGACAACATTTGCATCATACTATTTTGAGCCGCATGTGCAAAGTAAGAGGCGGAGAGCAGGAAGAAATGATGAAGGTCTCATCGATCCCAATTGCAAATCATTCTCTATTTTCAATTATCTCGGTCGACCAAGCGGTGCATGTCAATTTCGTTGCTTAACAAAGAAGAATGGCAAGCTGCCCATACCTATATTTTACTTGAACTGTCCCGTGGAGCCATACTTCCAGTAAGTGTATATTTGCAAATATATGTATTGCTTGTCAAATATATACTAATATATAAATGTAAATTGGTAATAGGATTTTTCAAGATTCAATGTATGGACTACCACCAAATGAGTTCGACCGTTTGTGCGATGAACAATTTGCAGCATGGTTCAAAACACATGTAAGTTGCCTATAGACCAAAACCAAGTTATTAATATTTTATACATATATATATTATTGACTTTGCGTGTGTAATCTTAGGTTCACCGTAATCATGATCAAGTTGAAGAGCAAGGATTGCTATATTATCTATCATGGGGTCCACAAGCAACCATACGCACTTGGCCAGCATATTTCATAAACGGGTATAATTTTCACACTCAAGCATATGGAATGGGAAAAGCCACAATGAATAGTGGTGTGTGTGTTCGGTCATCCAATTGTGGTAGTTCAAAAGATGATTTTTATGGCTTGTTGGATGAAATCATTGAGATAGAGTACCCGGACCATTATTGCGGGTTGTGTTATTTAAGTGCATGTGGTTCGACCCCGTCAAAGGAATGAAGGTGCATACGAAGTTTAATTTGGTTGAAATAAATCACAAGAAAAGGTATAAAAAATATGAACCATTTGTGTTGGCACAACAAGCAATTCAAGTATATTATGCATCATATCCTAGTTTGAAACGTGACAAAACTGATTGGTGGGCTGTATGTAAAACCAAAGCACGAAGAAAAATCGAGGAACACTGGAAGGATACAGCCTATCAACAAGAGGAAGTTTGTAACGTGGTTGAAACTGAGGAATATAACATTCCTACTCTACGAGATCCATGTGGAGCAATGATAGATGTAGCTGTAACTGAAATTCGCGAATCAAATTTAGAAGGTGTTGCAGAATCAGATTTTGAGACAGAGGATGATGAGGAGGAGGATGATGATGATGCTCAAGAAGAAGATCAAGATGAAGACGAAGGTGAAGATGAAGATTTTTGAGACATTTCTAGTAATTATGTCATAATTATTATTATGACAAAAGTTTATTGTTGTTGTCATATTTATTATTGTTGTTGTTTTTGTTATTATTATCATTGTAATTGTTGTTGAATCTTGTTAATGTTATTGTCTGGACAAAAAATCTATTACGCGGGTGTGGGTGTGGGATAGTAGAAATGAAATCCGTGGGCAAATTAGCCACCGATTTAGCCACGGATTTCCTAAAAAATCCACTCACTCAAACGACTAATATAATGAAATCCACTCACTAATATAATGAAATTCGTGGCTAAAATCCGTGGAAAATTAGCCACGGATTTTAGCCACGGAATTTCATCAAAAAATGGAATTTTAGAAATATTTTTTGGGAAATTCGTGGCAAAAATCCGTGGCAAATTTGCCACGGATTTTAGCCTTGAATTCTATGAAAAAATCGAATTTTAAAATTTTTTTTTTCAGGAAACTCGTGGCTAAAATCCATGGCAAATTAGCCACAGAATTTAGCCACCTAATTCCATGAAAAATTGAATTTCTAAGAATTTTTAGGAAATTCATGGCTAAAATCTGTGGCAAATTTGCCAATGATTTTATGCGAATCCATGAAAAATGAATTTGGGGGAATTCTTTTTTTTAGGAAATTCGTGGAAAAAATCCGTGGCTAATTTGCCCGCAGTTTTGCACAATTTCTAAAAAAAAAATAAAATTCAATTTTTTTTTTGGGAAATGGAGGCTAAAATCCGTGGCTAATTTGCCACGGATTTTTGCTACAATTCCATGAAAAAAATTGAATTTTGGGGAATTTTTTTTGGAAATTAATAGGCTAAAATCCATGGCAAATTAGCCACGGATTTTGGCCACGCAATTTCATGAAAAATCGAATCTCTGAATTGTTTTATGAAATTTCGTGGCTAAAATCCATGGCTAATTTGCCACGGATTTTAGCCACGAATTCCATGAAAATTGAATTTTAGGAACGTTTTTTTTAGAATTGTGGCTAAAATCCGGGCAAATTAGCCACGGATTTTTTTGCCGAATTCCATGAAAAAATGAATTTTCAGGAATTTTTTTAGAAATTCATGGCTAAAATTCGTGGCAAATTAGCCACGGATTTTTGCCACGAATTCCATGAAAAAATGAATTTTCGAAATTTTTTATGAAATTCGTGGCTAAAATCCGGGCAAATTAGCCACGGATTTTTTAGCACGAATTCCATGAAAAAATGAATTTTTAAAATTTTTTATGAAATTCGTGGCTAAAATCCGGGCAAATTAGCCATGGATTTTAGCCACGAATATGAAGAAAAAATCAAATTTTTCGGAATTTTTTGGAAATTCGTGGCTAAAATCCGGGCAAATTTGCCATGGATTTTAGCCACGAATTTCCTAAAAAAAAAATTTTTCGTGAATTTGATTTTGCTTCATATTCTTGGCAAAAATCCGTGGCTAATTTGCCACGGATTTTAGCCACATTCCATGAAAATTGAATTTTGGGAACTTTTTTTTTTGGGGAATTGGCTAAAATCCGTAGCAAATTAGCCACGGATTTTTGCCACGAATTCCATGAAAAAAATGAATTTTCGAAATTTTTAGGAAATTCGTGGCAAATTAGCCACAGATTTTAGCCACGAATTCCGTGAAAAATCGAATTTCTGGGAATTTTTTTTAGGAAATTAAGTGGCTAAAATCCGCGGCTAATTTGTCACGGATTTTAGCCACGAATATGAAGCAAAATCGAATTTTTGGGAATTTGTTTTAGGGAATTTGTGGCAAAAATCCGTGACAAATTAGCCACAAATTTTAAAAATAGCCGCGAAATTTCACATTTCGATTTGAATTTACCATGAAAAATTAAAATTAAAATGGCTAATTCCGTCGCAAATTAGCCACGGATTTTAAATCGTGGCTAATTTGCGTGCGGAATTAGCCAATTTTTATCCATGGCAAATTTATGACAAAATTAGCCACGCAATTTTAATCCGTGGCTAATTTCGATTAAAATTTCAAAACGGCATCATCTTCTTTGGCGATAGAAATTAGGGTTCTTCACTCACGAAGATCAAAACCCATATCCGTTTCTCTTCTCTCTCTATTGCAAGTCTCGGGCAAACGATTCTCGGCGATCTTCGGCAGCTCTCGGTGATCTTCGGCAGCTGACGGTGGACGGTGGGTGTGTGCTATACATTTACGCTTGTGCCTGCTTTATACCTTACGTATGTTGGTCTGCGTCGTTATTTCATTAGGTAGGCGAAATAGAATGGTTACATTTCTGTTTAGCCCAATTTGATTATGTTACCCTACGTATACATACGTGATTAAACACCATTACCGCTTTTTTCTCTTGCCATTATTACTGCGTCGTGTGTGTTGGGTGCAACCGTGCTTCCATACATTGTTGTCTGTGTTGGGTGTGGTGTGTACATACGTACTTTCGCCTTCATTACCTGCTTACGAGTTTGGTGTGTTGGGCGGCTCATTGGCGGCCACGTGTTGTGATCGCCTGCCTGCTTACATTCGTGGGTAGGCGAGAATGGTATTAGATGTTTAAGCCCACAAATTTGATTCTGTTTGTGGTGAAACAAATAATCTATTTAAACCCAACAAATGAATCAAATTGCTCATAATTAAGTTGAAATTTTGCTGGATTTAGGGTGAAATTTGATCGGAATGCGCTGAAATTTGATTAGATTTGGGTTGAAATTTAGTTGAAATTTGTTTGAAATTTGGTCGAAATGAGGTGAAATTTGGTCGGTCAAGTGGAAACGGCCCGCTGATCGAAACTCACGCCTACGGCCGTGACGCAGCCCGTTTTTTGGCATTTTGAAGTCGTTTAGGTGGGTTTTTTGGTGAAAAACGATTCTGGTGAATAGTATTTTTTTGTGACATTTGTGTTTTTTTTTTCGTTTTGGAGTCATTTGGACGTTAATATCTATTTTTGTCGTTTCAGAGTCATTTTGTGCCCTAATGATGGTTTTGGTTTTGTTTATTTCCATAACCAGTGAGCTTAGCATGCAATTCCATGAAGCCATTACACTTGTATTGCTTCTGATTGCTTAGTGCACACCTGTTTCAGATGTCATGGTTAGAACCAACTCGCACTCTATATTATGATTTGAGAGGGCTGTTTTAGTCATTTTCCACACAGTTAATATGAATATTTCCTTAGCATTGGCCATAGTGACCCTATTGGATCTGAGTTATGTCTGCTCTGCATTACCTTTTAAGCTTATTTACAAATTATGCAATGCTATCTTCATATTGTTCCTCATAAACCTGTTTTTTCACTTCTTTAGATTGTTTTTGCGAAAGTAATGATTAAAAGTACTCATCTTTGACTCAGATTGCAATGATGATTTGTGATGACTATTAGGAGGGTTCGTGCGGGGTTCAGGTGGAGAACTGGAGTTTGAGCTAGAGTTATAGACAATTTTCTTACTGTTTGTGAGACATGAAGTGTCTATTAACAATGAATTGTAATAGTACATTTCTAAGAGTTTGTGATTGATGCAGTTTGTGATTGATGCCACAAGCTTTTCGTCATTGATTGGTTTGATATATCTGGCGATGGCACAGGGTGCTTTCTTTTCCAAATAGTGGCATCTTAATGATTGGAATCCTCTTTAGTAACATTCTGCTTACAGCGGACATGTCAGTGCTCTATCCTTCATTTTTTTTTTTTCTGGGAATGCCTATTATTGGATTCAGGTTTTGGTTCTGGCCACATTTGCTGGATTCCATTGAGTGAGCCATTATTTGATGAAAACTTTTGAGAGAGTTCAGAAAGTAACGGACTTTTAAAGTACTAGATACTTGTGCGAGCTACTGATTTTTATATGTGGTGGTGTACAAATGGTTTTCTTCGCTAAGGAAAGAAGGTCCATCTCTAATCATATTAACTTTTTGTTTTGTGTATGTTCAAGTTGAATCAATCAGGCCTCTAACTGCCCTCTTTTTCAGGGGCCAAGTTTCTCTCTTGCTCTCAATAACAAAATGGTAAGCTTCACAACGTACATCATTATGTTCTTTAATACATGTTCATTATTTTTTACATTTTTATCTAACCTTGCAATTTTTAGTATAAACGTGGAGGTCACATGCGTCGTGGTGATGCTTCACAAAGAAGACCGGCCTTTCCACTTCATCCCTGTCCCTTTCCGCTTCCCCTACCCCTGGCCTTTCATCTAATCCTCAACTAGTACATGGACACATTGGCCCTTTCTCCGACCCTCAAATGCCAACTGAATTTACTTCAGTTCCATCGCCTTTGGTTCTACCTTCTTCTTTTTTCAACGTAACACTCGAGATATGAAGAAGAAGATACCCGATTCATGATAGCCCCATTTGGAGATTCGTAAGTATTTCATTGTTTTAACTATATGTGAATTATTATGGATGTCAATTGAATTGTCCGTATGATGCTACATCTGTTGACATTCTTTGTTTGTATAACCCGTTTGCAGATTCACGGATGTTACGCAAGTTGTGAGGATACTTAATAAAATAATCAATAACCATTGGATGGGGCAATATAGTACTTGGACCACCGCTCCAAAAGAAGTAAAGGAATTGTGGTGGAATGAGTTCAAGGTAAGTTTTGTCATTCTATTTCCTCACAAACTAAGTTCGATTTAGTATATTAAGTGTACAATTATTTTTCTATTGATTGCTTGTAGCGGAAGTTCAGGTGGGATGAAGTGGAAGAGAGAGAAATTAAAAGAATTTTTAAGAAGAAAGCCGGTGATCACATGCGAAATGTGATGAATAGAGCAAAGAGAAAGCAAGAAAAGCCGGATTTTATTACAGCTGACAATTGGGCGGAATTTCAGAGAACTTGGGACACCGAAAAGCATAAGAGAATCAGTGAAGTTAATAAAAAGAATCAAGCTTCTAGTTCTAGTGAAGGGTCTGCCACATATATTTTGGGGCTCTATCAACATCGGGGAGCATAGAAAAAAATGGTAAGTCATGTTTAAAAGACATGTTGTAAGTTAAATCAATAATTACTCATTTATGTTTATATTTTGTAGGCACATGAATTGGGGACGGAACCAACATTTATGGCTACATTTGAACGCACCTTTCAGAAAAAAGATAAGACATGGACTGGCAATCGAGCAAAAGCTATTAAGGTATGTATGTAATGTATGTAAGGTTATATTTTGTATTTATATATATAAATATATATGAAGTTTTTTTTTTTTTTTATCTATATTGTTAATGTAGGACAAATATGATGAACTCAGAAATGAGCACGGGCTGCTGCTAGTGGTAGTGGTAGTGGTGATGGTGATGGTATTGTTTCGTCCGAGCCATCGGTTGACAAAGATGGCATTATGGATGGAGGCATCGGGTGGAATGAGAAAAGGTCAAATATTTGGGATGAGATCTTTGTCAAGGATGTACAGAACGCCGGTTGCTGCAACTTCATCCTCCAAAGGGCTTTTTTTAAGGGCACAACGTGATGAGCGAACGGACCAAGAATTGAACCACCGAGACACATTTCTGGTACGTAAGGATGAAGAAATGATAGGAGTGAAACAATATTTGCAATTGATCATGCGGCACCTCAACCTCCAAGGTCATGATCAGGACGCCCGCCCTCGGGGCCATTAACGCTGACGTCCCGCTTCATTATTATCTTTCTTTACACACGCGCGGAAGCACACTCGGGACGATCACGACAAAAAGCACAACCAGCGGGATATAAGCAAAAAGCATCATGAGCATATCTTATGTTTATAATTCATACAAACATGTTTTTAACAAAGCCCTTCGGGCCATGGCAAACACATATTTTCATAGCCATTTACACATAATAAACTTGTGGCTTGGGTGTCCTAAGCCCATTACTTCTCCTCGCTCCTCGCTTTTCCCGAACTTCAACATGGCTCGAACTCCTCCTGATGCCACCGTTCGTTCGACCATCCTATGAACCCGAGGGTGGGAAAATGGGGGTGAGTCGGGGAGACCCAGTAAGTAAACCTACTAATACCAAGCGAGGACGAGGGATCGCCCGTTAGCACAAGTCGGCCCTTATCGCACCCGCATCAATGGCGGATCAATAGCAAAGTTCAACAAGAGAACATCAAGCACGGCTACATCGCGGCACACGCTACAAACCACGGCTCGGTTCTATCTCAAAACAACATCAAACACGAAACATGATCAAATCAAGAAATGAACCAACCACAATCAACCAAACGACCGAGAAACGGTCCAAGCAAACCGTGTCACAACGCACCACAACTTCCTTTCCCGATATTAGGAAGTGTACTTACTCAACAGCAAACAAAACCAGAGAACGGGATTCAAGACAAGGTGAGCTCGGGATATTCGGCTTGAACACGAACACTAGGGCCTCGGACGTGACTTTCTCCTTGATCGAACCACGAGAGAGACACGGACTAATTGGTAAGCTTTTTTCACTCTTTCTTTCTTTCTATTTCTCTCTTGGTTTTCTCTCGGCAACTCATGGTGTCGGCCCTTTCTTTTTCTTTCCCTTGGCTTTCTCTCTTTAGTTTTCTCTCTCTCTTTCTCTTTCTCTCTCTCCCTCACTACTCTCTCTTTCTCTCTCCCTTGGCCGAATGGCCTTTTTTCTATTTATAGGGAGAGGAAACTTGGGGGGCTAAGTTTGGATGACATAAGCGCTTATGTCATCGCGGTGGCGAGGTCATCGCATGTCATTGGGGCGGCGTGAGGTAAGGCGCTTACCTCACATGGCTATCATGAATGGCCATCAAAGTCAAGCATCATAATGGCCCATTAAATGCTTGTGGAAAAGAAGACCAAGCAATAAATGCAAGCTATTAATTAAACTTCTTGAGCAAGCTTCCTCCTTGGCCACTCATTTCAAATTTCGTTTTCCCTGGTTCGACCTCCGAAAAATGCATAAAATATCTCATTTGAAAGCTCAGAATGCGTAGTTTAAATAACCAGAAGACACCAAGTCCAAATTCCAACGTTTTCATATGGAAAATGCTAAATCTTTGAAATCTGGAGAAACCGAACAGTTTTGTACTGTTCACGAAATCGGACTTAAAATCATAGTAAATGAACTCCGAAAATTCTCAATTTCGGATATGTCATAAACAAGACCTTAATAAACATTTTTCGTGAAGAACACAAAATCTAAATCTCTGTAAACACCATTTTCGGTCACTCAAAGACAGACTAAAAATAGCTTACTGGAACAGCATTTTTATTTCTCAAAATAAGCTCTGTCCAGCATTCAAATCATCTCAGAAAATTCCCAAATTTACACACGTTATAGAAAAGGAAGTTCTTAACAACTTTCGTGAAGAAAACATTTCCAAAATTAGCCCAGAAAGGCTCGTAGAAAATAAAGACGGTGTAAACATCACCGAAATACTCATTCCGGCAGTTTCACATAGTCTGAAAATCAGGCATCGTACCACTCATCGTAACTCCAAAAATTCTGAAATTAAATCATGTAAAACTTCAAAATGTTTGGAACAACTTTCCAGAAGACAGCATTTGAAAATTTGGATCACACAAGTCTCCCCAAAAATAACAAAACAAAAGGGTACAAATGATCCGAAAACTCGGTTTTTCCAAAACAAGAGAAAACCATTTTATTCTCGATTGAAAAACCACCAAACTTAAAACCATAGCCATTTCCTGCGGACTGAAATTGAGGATATTACAATTTACCCGCGGCTTCCCAGGCCCAAAAATCGGGATGTGACAATGACGCCCTCTAGTAGGTGATGGCCACAATGATGATGATAATGAGATTCCTACGATGATGCCGATGACGATCTTGATGACGATGCTGATGATCCTTGCTAGTTTAAATTTCCAAGAGGTACTTATATCTTTATGCTTCGCTATTGAATAGATGTGAAAAATATAGACCGGGTTAGGAGTTTGATATTGTGATGTTTGTGTTGTAGATGGATGGACAGGATGAACACTATATTTTGGGATTTGAGGGATGGAAGAACTTCTTGGCAAGATGAACAGTTTGCGAACTGACTAATTTAGAACTTTATTTCATTTCTTTCTTTTTGGGATTTATTCTTGTATTGACTGTAATTTTCTATCAATGTTAATTGGATTTCTAATCGAAATCGTCCATAAACAACACTCGTTGCTAAATTATTCATTAAAATTCGTCGCCAACTTTGTTTTTGAATAATGTCTGTCGCAAAAGTCAAAATTAGCCACGAATTTTGCAACAAATAAGTTCGTCACAAAAATTCGACAAAAAAAAATGGTTCGTCGCAAAAAAAAAAATTAGTCACGAATTTTAGCCACGAATAAGTTCGTCGCAATTAATTGAAAAAAATTTTTGCCACGAATTTTGCCACGAAATTTTTTTTGTGGGAAATTAGCCACGAATTTTAGTCACGAATAAGTTCGTCGCAAATAATTGAATTTTTTTTTTTCGCAAATTAGCCACGAATTTTGCCACAAAAACTTTTCGCGGCAAATTAGCCACGAATTTTGCCACGAATAATTTCGTGGCAAAAAATGAAAAAAATTTGATTTTGGTAAATTAGCCACGAACTTTTCCACGAAATACGAGACATTTTTGCCACGGATAATTAGCAACGATTTTTGCCACGAAAATATTTCGTCGCACTCAGGAATAATGTTAAATGATTTTCATAAATTAGCAATGGATTTTTGCCACGAATAATGTTCATGGCAAATTAGCAACGAATTTTTTGCCACGAATATATTTCGTCGCAAATTAGCCACGAATTTTGCCACGAGTTTATTTCGTCGTCATTAGCCACGAAATTTGCCACGAATAATTAGCGACGAATTTTTTTCGTTGCAAATTAGCCCACAATTTTGCCACGAAAAATTAGCGACGAATTTTTTTTCCATTGCAAATTAGCCACGAAAATTGCAATTTTCCGTGGCAAAATTTTATGACGACCTATTAGCGACGAATTTTTTTCCGTCGCAAATTCATTTTGCCAATTTTTTGCCGAATTTTTTCGTGGCAAAATTCGTGGCTAAACCCGGCTTTTTTTGTAGTGATAGTCGAAAGTCAAAATAGATAAAGACACTGAAATTTTCAATTTTTTTTTAAGTAGCCTTGGTGAATACTCACACATGATTGCAGATGATTCGACAAAAATAAGCAATTCAAGAAAGCCAGTGTTTGGCCTTGAGTGATGGGACATCGAAATTGATTAAAAGTGAATTTCGTGATAAAATTCAGAGACATGAGCATAAAGACCGAGCTATTTAGAGGACCATAAATTATCTTGCAACCTTTAGAAGCCATAAAATCCAGATCTTGGGCTTATGTAGGTGGCACTCATCCTGAGTAGTTAAAACACAGTTGATAAGACTTAAGAAACCTTACATGCCCCTCTCCTCTCTCTAGGGTTGTCTCCTTTCTCATTCATCTTCACCCAACGGTCTTCTTTGATATCCTTGGAGGGGAGGGTTTGAGCTAGATTTGCCCCCACCCCTACTGTTTTTTTTTTTTTTTTTTTGGCTGATTTGGTCCTCTGCTTTCTTTTTCTTGCTTTCTCCCTGTTTTGTGGAGTTTATCTTTATCCCATTTCGGGAGGTTTCTACATCGATCTAGTCTAGATTTTGGGATTTTGCAAGTATGATAGCTTCCCTCATATTTCGTTGGTGTACAAGTCTAGTTTCAAAGAACATCGGAGAAGTTTTGTATAAGTTTTGCTCTCATGGATGCCAGGTCTGTGCTCGTCAAAATTGAATCACCCGGAAATTGGCTTGGTCTGTTTGGTTCTTAGATAAAACAAATGGATTGAAGGCTCAACCTTGAGACTAATCGAACAGGGTCAGTTTGCAAGTTTTGAACTCGTGAACCTACTTGGTCCTCCCTAGAACCGCCTTGAATCGGACCGGCAAGGACTATTCATGATAGTTTCGGGTAGAGCCTGAACTGTTGCTTCCCCTTAGATTAACTTATATTCATTTTAACCAATTTTTTGTAGTCTTTTTTTCCATTCATCTGCTCTTCATTTCATCGCACCATACATGCGATTGACCTTTAAAACCATCATAGGATGGACCACTAGGAGAAATTTTCTTATTGTACTGAGAGATCAAGATATCAAACATGCCTTTAAAAAAAAAAAAAAAAAAAAGATATCAAACATGTGAGCAGTCAAAGGTTACCAAATATACACCAATTACATCCTTTCTACTTAAAAAAAATTCCTCGACAAAATCCACAATTTAGACTGAAAGCCAGAAAGCTCTTATAGTGTCTCAAATACTCTGTAAGTGTTTCTTGAACTTGATTTGCAAATATCCTAATAGCATTTTAAACGGGAGAGAAAAAGGGCTCCAACAAGTCTCTCTCTTCTCTTGGAAGAGCTTCCTTTACCAATCGGGTAGCTTAGAAAAAGGTAACCCTAACTGCAAAACCCTAACAAGTCTCTCTCTTCGCTTGTGAAGGCTTCCTTCTACCCTTGAAGCAAGTTAAGTTAAGGTAAACCCTAAATGTTCCTCTCTTACTTCCCTCTTCCGGCTCTTTCACTTTGAGTCAATAACTCGCTTTCTCGGCAGCCCCTATGAGTCGAAATCTATATACCCACCCATAACCCCTCAACTTGCTTTCTCATAAAGATCCGAACACGCAAATCCAACCCTAAGAACTCTCGCTGTAGTTGGAACCCTTTGGTGAAGGCGAGAGATCCTAGTCTCGTCCAGTTCGGGGCTTCATAGCTGTGGAGGGGTTTGTACACTCCAATGGAGTCGGATGATGACACAAACCGTAGGCTTGCCCCCGCTCCGCAAATGATTAGGAAGATTGTGGTCAAACAAAATCACTAAGAACGTGGAAGGCATTCTGGCATCAGCAAAAGGTAAGGATGGTAGACTGACGCTGATAGGGCAACTTCTAAAAAATCCAAAAATCAACTTTCAAGCTCTCCAAAACACAATGAGGAGAGCGTGGAGAGTGGAAAGTGCAGTATTCACACCTTTAAAGCAGGGTATTTTTGCTATAACCTTTGATTCCCTAGTTGTGAGGAATAAAGTGATGGGCCTTGGTCCTTGGTCATTCATGAATAATCTCTTGATCTTGAAACCATGGGAACCAAACACCTCTCTTTTTTAAGCTATAGATTCGATTCATGTGACTTATGGGTACATATTCTAGGGCTCCCTTTTGAGTGGCTTTTCTGTGGAAGTTGTTCGTGAGGTAGCTGGAAACATAGGCCAAGTACAAGAAGTTAAAATTGAAACAAGAGGAATGGTGTCTTATGGAAGGGCGCAAGTGACATTGGATCTCAACTTACCCCTTGATCGGGCATGCTTCGATAATGAAGGAAAGAAAGTTTGGCTGGATTTTAAATATGAGAGGCTCCCTTACTTTTGTTTCTCCCGGGAAAAATGGGACACTATGCCTCGGGATCGTGAGAAGTTGCCATTTAGTGTCGAGGATGTGAACATAGAGGAGGACAGACTTTTCGCCCTTGGTCAAGGCTGAAGTTAGCAGCCAGAGTCCGTTTCGGAAGTTATTTCACGACAAAGACCTAGTACAATCGATGGAAGAGGAGAGAATCCCGGACACACCAACCCACTGGACAAATAGTTATCTATGGAGAGAGCAACTCGATCCACATCCAGCAAATTCCTCAAATAGAGGAGGATAACGCAAATACAAAACTCACCGGAAAGGAGCAGTTCAGAAGATCAAAGTGAGCAATAGATTAAATTTCCCAAGTTCTTGGTTCGTGACCAAGGACTTCCCAAGGAACCAAACTCCATCATGGAACAAGCTTGCTCCAACAAAAAAGAAGTTAAGTGGCAAGAAAACTCCTATGCGGAAGAAGACCAGAAGGTTCAGCCCATATGACTCTCATGGGGATAAACAGTCACTATTAGATGAAGATCAACTGCTGGAAACACCAATTCAGGTAGTGGAAGGTACTAGAAAATGGGTTGTGGTGGCTAGCCCTAATAAGCCACCGGAGTCATTATGAAAATCATAAGCTGGAACCCGGGGAGTTGGGCACAACTTTGATGGGCCGAAGATTTGAGAGCCTTAATGGCTCGGAAAGGCCCGAACAACTTTTTCTTATGGAAACAAAAAACCGAGAAGAAAGAATCCAAGGGGTACGGCAGATGTTGAAGTTTGACGAATGGTTTGTTGTAAACCCAAGGGGAACAAGGGTGGATTAGCAATTTTGTGGAATGCTCATGTGGCACTATCAATCTTACACACTTTAGATGAAGTAATAGATATTGAATTTGAAGAGGAGGTCTATAAAACGAAGATGAGAGTTGCGTTTGTACATGCACCATCAACTTTCTAAGAAAGAACCAAGACGTGGGATGAAATCTATAGTATTAGCCAGAGAAACCAGTTGCCTTAGCTATGCTTGGGGGATTTCAACGAAATAATGTACCATTGGGAGAAGGTGGGCAAACGATTGGCCGAGCACTACAGACTTCATGCATTTAGGGAGTTCCTACACAACTGTGAACTAATGGACCTAGAAAGCAAGGGTTGTGCATATACCTGGTCTAACAATCGTGAAGGAGATGAGCTGGTGAAGGAAAGACTGGATAGAGCGCTTAGCACAATGAAATGGAGATTACAGTTCCACGAGGTAGAAGTGTACGTAGTACCGATCAAGGGTTCTAATCAACGCCCGATCCTAGTAACTATCCATCTAGCTTGAAAGAGAAAAAAGAAGAGTTTTAGCTTTGAAGCATACTGGTTAGAGGACGAGGAATGCAGAGAGGTAATTAATAGGGCATGGTATTCTTCAAATGACCGTAAACGAGAGCCTCGAGATAAGGATGAGAAAGGCTGTTGTCGCCTACAAAGCTGGAGCAAGGGAACTTTACCAATGGGCAAGGGAAAATAAAAATCCTAATGGAACAAATACAATCCATCGCAAAACCAGCCAACAAAGCAGGAAGGAAAAAAGTATAACTGCAAAAAGTTGAGGAATGAGGTTCAAAGGCTATGGAGTCGGAGGAAATGTATTGGGCTATGCACTTGAGGATCAATTGGCTAAAGCGGGGGGACCAAAACACCAAGTTCTTTCACGCCTCAACTATACAAAGGAGACAGAGAAACAAAATTTCAATGCTGAAGGATAATACAGGGAACTGGACCTGTGACCAAGAGCAAATAAAGATGATGTCCTATGACTTCTTTAGGGATCTGTATACCTCAATTGGTCAAAGACAATTCACTCTACTACTTCAATATTGCTCATGTAGAGTAAAGAAGGAAACAAGCATCAGGCTGCTCGAGGAAGTTACACTAGAGGAAGTCAAGCAAGCTACCTTCCAGCTTGGTTCTTCGAGGGCCCCAGGTCTGGATGGTTTGAGTGGACAATTCTTTCAACATTACTGGGAAGATATAAAGCAGAAAGTTGTATCAGAGGTCAGGAATTTCTTTCTTAATGGTGTGCTTGATCCTTAGTTGAATAGAACACTCATCTCCTTGGTGCCAAAAGTAAAAAAACGTAGAGAAGCTGGAAGAGTTTAGACCCATAAGCTTGTGCAATTTCGCGATAAGATCATCTCGAAAGTACTAGCAAATAGACTAAAACCATGGCTCCCGGAGTTGATAGAAGTTGAACAGAGTGCCTTTGTAGGAGGATGGCAAATTCAGGATAATATTCTTGTTGTCTAGGAAGTCTTGCACCAACTAAGGGTTCGAAGCGTAAACGAAAATTTCAGGCGGTCCTAAAGTTAGACATGCAAAAGGCTTACGATCGGATTGAATGGAATTTTTAATGGCTTGTATGATTACAATGGGGTTGAATGAAAGATGGGTAAATTTGATAATGCAATGCGTTACAACAACCTCTCTCGAGTGTTAAACTTAATGTATCCCCATACCTTTTCATCCTAGTTGCAAACTTCCTGTCCATGATGATGAAAAAAAAGCTGTGCAAGACGGCACATTAAAAGGGATATAACCGAATAGAAACTGCCTGTACTTTCTCACCTACTCTTTCTGAGATGATTCAAACTTCTTTCTAAATGGGAAGATACAGGAATGCCGGAATCTAGTGAGCATCATAAACCATACCGCTTTGCCTCGGGACAAGTAGTCAATTTGAACAAGTCGGGTATTTTCTTGGCAAGGACTGCCCTAGTGATCTAAGAAGGAACATGGCTAGAGAACTAAGGGTCCCGGAGATTGAAAAAATCAGGAAAGTACTTGGGAATCCCCTCTGATTGGGGAGCTTCCAAAAAGCAAATGTTTGCTTGGATCCTGGCAAGGGTAAATATGAAGCTCGAAGGGTGGAAAGAAAATTCTATGTCTAAAGCGGGAAAGAAATCCTAATAAAAACTGTTATCCAAGCATTACCACAATATGCCATGTCAATCTTCAAGATCCCGGTTTCAATTATGTTGGGCAATCGAACAAAAATAATAACCTTCTGGTGGAAGAATCAAACCACAACAAAAGGAGTTCACTAGAGGAAAGCCGAACTCCTAAAATAGAGAAAAAAGGGGAGGCCTTGGGTTTAGGGATTTAATATCCTTTAACAAGGCAATGTTGGGAAAACAGGCTTGGAATCTAGCACGTAACCATAAAAATCTATGTAGTCGGTGTTAAAAGGTATCTACTACCCAATTAAATTTTTCCTGAAAGGCGAGAAGGCACCTAGACCATCGTGGGGATGGCGAGCATACTTATGGGAAGAACATCAATTGAAAATTCGGTATTGTGGTCGGTAGGGAATGGACAGAATATCAACATCGTGGAGGATAAGTGGCTAAGATGGGGAAGGATAGGAGGACCGCAAATGCAAGGGATCCAAGATTGGTCGTTGAACCGATAAATCGGGAAGAACACACATGGAAGGAACCACCCCCGCGAAGGGTGTTTGATGAAAACGAAAAGTAGAGATCCTCATCTGCATAAATTAGACCGCAGATGAATGAAGAAAAATTGATCCGACTGGCACAAGGGAAGGGGAGTACTCTGTTAATAGCTGCTACAACAACATTCGCAAGAATGAAAACATGGAAACTCGTGAGCGCATCCTCATCCTATCAACCCCAACTAAGCTCTAGAACAGAATTTGAAAATGAATACTCCACACAAAATCAAAATTTCATTTGGAGTGTGTGTCAAAATGCACTCTCGACGAAGGAAAACTTGTAATGAAGGAAGATAGTACCGATTCGAATCGCCCATACTACGGAACGATGCAAGGATGCCATAACATCTATTTCTTCTCCGCAAATGGACAAGGGAAGTCCGGGAAGCGCCAGCTCTAAACATACAAATTCCAAATATCGATTTCGGAAATAGATGATTGGATGCAACAATTCTTACCGTAAACAACAAAGACTCACCTGATTTCAAGCTAGTCTCGATCATTCTTTGGGAAATCTGGAAAGCAAGGAATAGCCTTGTATTCACAAATCTTCTCCCGGACCCGTAAGCGTTGATAGAGAGAGACAACAAATGCTCGGGAACTTCAGCAAATGGAACAACACCAACAGGAAAATTGAAGCCGAGATTGGTGATGACAACGAAGCATGGATCCCTCCGGAAAGAGGAGAAATCAAAGTCAATATAGGTGCTGCTTACCAACCTGGTTCATTCAAGGATCGATCGCTTTGCATGTGCCGCAACTCGTATGGAATCTTGACAGACGGATTCGTGAAGGATGTCATCGTCTCCTTCGCCAAGTGAGCTAAGTGTTTAGCTTTGACAAAACCCCTCAATTTCCTCTTGTCTCGGGCAAGTGATAAAATGACTTTGGAGTCGACTGCTTTACCTTAGTCAACAACGTGGAAGCTTCACGAAATTGCCGCGGGAACAAAGGGCCCTAATCTGCGGGTTACACGTGAGCTGCTTCTTTCTTTTTTCTAATATTAAGCTCCAATATTGTAATAGAAATAGAAATAGAGTGATGGACTAGGTAGCGAAGGCTTACAGGAAAAAAAAGCTCTCAACATTGGTTGACTAGACCGCAGCCCTCACCGAATCGCTTTGTTTTGATACCCGTTCTTCGGGTTCCTCTGTCTCTAGTTATTAATGAAAAGCCTTTAATTCTGACAAAAAAAACGGAGAGAACCTATGGCCCGACACATAAGTAGATTGCGACTTAAATATTCCATTTGGGAGCTTTGTTCATGAGGATTGAGTACTCCAGTCAGAAGCTAGGTAATTAATATGGTATATTAAAGCATTACATCAGTTGGAAGTATGGAAACTAAAATGTGTCACAAGCAATTATGACATCCCTGGATTAACTCATTCGAGGTATTGTCCGTTTGGCCCATCTCATACCGAGCCTCATGATTTTATCCTTGGCAAACAAGTAGGTACTTTCCTAGGAGTTCACCCATACTATTAGTGCTCTAGCATAGGCTTGCTTAACTTTGGAGTCCCAAAGCAAAAGTTGCCGTTACATCAAAAAGGCGCCTCTGTGAGTTAATTCTAGTTTTTCACATATATATTGTTAGAAGATGTCTCGAGTTTGAGTCCATTAAACGACCTAATTCGAATTGAATTATGTGTATGATGCATGAAAATTCAAAGGCAAATCTTAAAGATTGCAGAAATTATTTCCCTATTTAAGATGCGGTCAAGAATGAAAAGTGATATCAGCTTGGGCTTAGTATTGATAAAATCTGTTTTAAAATCCACGGAAATATATCCTTTGAGTTATTAGAGTCGGCAAAGAAAAGAAATAAAAATGAAAAGAAAAGTTAATATTGGAGTCCAAGTTGCAGGAGGAAACAAATATTCTTTCTTAATTGATGTTGGAGTCCAGCTTGAGCAAGATAGCCCAACGTGGCTTTGATTTGGACCATGATTCGGTCAACTCTTGGGCAAATATAATATATTCTTTTATGGCCACCTTGGACGGCACTGGTTGATGAGTGCAGAGCGTGGTCTTCGGGCTGTCCATGTTCAGAGAAGACTCGAGGCGCCAAGACGAGTGCTTGATAGTGAGTTTCATGGGTCTTTTTTTTGACAAATTACATTCAAGGGTTCGAGTGTTTGTAGCATATTGAATCTTGTATAAGATGTGTTAATTTCTTTGTGAGATTGAGAAATTATTTCATGATGAATTGCAGGACTAAATATTATGTAAATTATTTGGTGTAATTGAGGCTTGAAAAACACTCAAAGTATTTGTGGTTGTAATCTTCGTTGTATGTTTGATTTGTAGTGGAATTCGTTGTTGCTCTTCCCATGGATGTAGGTCACTACAATCGATTCACGAAATCTAGTGTCCAATTTATTTTCTTGTTCCGTCGATTTTATCGTTCGATCGCTTGCTTCCGCAACATATATCTCATAATCTCTTTCTCCCTATTCAATACATAGCTTGGTTAATTTCTCCTCCTTTCACTATCCTAGAAGCTTGCCAGAAGCCACTCTTGTCTAGGTCCTCTAGCCCCAGCGACCACTCCCCGCTTTCGTCCGGACCGAGTCGTTACAGCAACAGGAGTCTTGCATCCAAGTCACCTCTCATATCTTTTGGAGCCATCTCTAAAATCATACCAAAAAAAACAGGTTTTGAGCTACATGGACCGACATTGCCATGCCACATCACATATGTGGTTTTTAACATAATCATCCATGCCAGGTCAACTTGTATAACTTAATTTGGGATTGATGTTGCGCACCTTGAAATCTCTATACACGACTCTAATGAAAGAATCCCAATTGAGAAAAGAAGCCCTGTAGTGAGCAGGTTATGGTTCCGGTTTTTCCTAGAAAAATTCCTGGAGTCCAGTCAAATAACACCTGGCGTTCGAAGTCAGTTGTAGATTATGAATTGGATCCAAGGCCTAGAGCTGACTATGTTTTCTTAAAAACCTGGCAATCCTACCAACTTTAGATGTCATTTTTAACCTATCTCAAGCTTAGAATATGAAATGGCTAAAAGTCTTTCGAAAGGCTGGTTAGTCGGTCGCATGTAACCTCCCAGAAGTTGCTTAGTCTTTTGTCATTCAAAAGATAACTAATTGTTTCACTGCAATCTCTGGTGGTCATCAAGTCCCTGTCAAGGGGAAAGAACTTATGACTCGTACAGAAAATGCCGCGCCAACTAAGCTGGACACGCTTGTTCGAAATACAGGTCAACTTGATTTTCAGGGATTCACTTGAATGCTCAGATTCTCAGAGGTTCACTAGAATAATTGCCTTTGTTCAATGAATTCCACTTCCTGTAAGAGATCTCTAAGTTGCCTGTCATGACATACACATTCATATTGCAAAATCTATGTGAAAGTAAAAATGCAGAATTTCGATCATTAGTTCATGGGAATATTAATTTTTAAGTCTCTCAAATTGAGTGAACGCTGACCTTTCAACACCGAACATTACAAGTGTATGAAAACAAAAAAGATGTTGATCATCATCTTCCTTCAACCACAGAATTCGTGATGTTGTTCGGGGACAAGATGCTTTCCCATTGCGACTCGATATCGTGACTTGATTTGAAGGTGAATGTAGGCTGTCTCGGCTGAGGAAGATCTGATTCACTGTTCAGCATCAGAACTACGGATAACATGTTGGGTCGGTCCGTTGCGTGGTCCTGCACACAGAGAAGCCCTACCTGAATGCATCTCATCGCTTCTGATGGCAAACAAGAATGAACAATCACTTCATCTGTTACTTTACCCAAAAAAACAATCACTTCATCTGTTAAGTCTAGTCCTCTATCTTCGCTCCACAATTGCCATGCCTGTAACAATTAGAGATCATAGGGCGCATAAATAGCCGAAAAGATTATAGATGATTACTCAAGACTGTATTCCTCCCACTTACAAAGGAAAGAAGATTGAAATGCTGGCCTCGGTAGTATAAGTTCGTGTTCTTTTGCCAGTGAGAATCTCAAGTAGCAACACACCAAAGCTATAAATATCAGATTTCTCAGAAAATATCCCTCCCATGGCATACTCAGGAGACATGTATCCTCTGCATTTGATAGTTCATGTTAATCACTCAAGTTATAGAGTTTCCTAATTAAACTGATAATTGCAGCAACAAGGCATGAAAACTTAACAGTGTTCCAACAACTTTGTGAGTATTTAGCAAAACTTGAGTGCCTTCAAACATCCGTGCCACCCAAGTCCGAAATTTTCGGGTTCATTTTCTCATCCAAAAGAATATTGCTTGCCTTCAAATCTCGATGGATAATTCAAGGCAAGAGTCTCGATGGAGATATAGAAGCCCACTTGCAATCCCTCGAATGATCCGAAACGTATATCCCAGTTAAGTTCTGCTTTCCTTCTTGAATCTTAGCAAGGAAGAAAGCGAAAAGAATTCATCACTTGAAGTACTACTAAAATATATACTATTTCTATCAGCAAAAGCATGACTTGAAGAGAGTGAGACCAACCAAAAAGAAAGGAATCTAAGCTTTTGTTTGACAAGTACTCATATACTAGAATTTTTTTTTTTCTTCTCCTTCGTGCAGCAACCTATGAGTCTGACCAGATTTCGATGCTGAAGCTTCGATATGAGAATGATCTCATTCTTAAACTCCTCCATGCCTTGGCCTGAGCTGCTAGAAAGTCTTTTGACAGCTATCTCATTCCCATCATTCAGCTTTCCCTGTTTCCGAACTCATAGCGGTATCAGACCTTGGAAAATGTCATAAAATTTCACTAAATGAACATTTTAGAGAAGGCGCTTACCTTATAAACGGGGCCAAACCCTCCTTGGCCTAGTTTATTTGTTGAATCAAAGTTGTTGGTTGCAAGAAGTAAGCTACTAAAACTGAAGAGCGTCAATTCGGATGCATCATCTTGCTTCAGCTGATCTTTCCATTCATTTCCAAGTGACAATTCACCTGTTTTATCAGTTATATACAGTGAGTCAAGAACCATGGGATTTTGGTAAAGTTTCTAGATTACATTTAATGTGAAGTTAAGCGTTAGACATGAATTATTTGTACCCCTCTTGCTAGCTCTCCACCTGCGGAGACCGAAAATAGCAGCTCCTACGAACACAATGCCAAGCACGGTACTTACGCTGATGATAAGTTTTTCTTGTGTCAACATGCCTGACATGAGAAAAGAATTGCAAGATGTGTGAAACAGTTCAAACGAAACTCATTGTAGCGAAACCTCTTATAACTGTATTGTCATGTGTGACCCGAATATATACATCTTGCCCAGAAGTTGAAAACTCCTGAATATCAATCAGATCTTTAGCTCAGACCAAACACCCTATTGTGCCGACATAAGAATAAGCCAAGCAAGAACAATTATTCAGGCACCAGCTTTGGCATCCTCCTTCATCTTCGATGTCTGATAAATAATCTGCAGAATCAGGCACTTTCATCTGGTTCATTTGCACAAAGACATCTTTCTTCACCTGCATCGAAGCCGACCTGCTTGTGTTCTTCTGACAATTCAATTCTGTTTCTCTAATGCACCCCTGGTCCAATTCCTGCTGTTCCATTCTTCTGTCGATCTAGGCATAAACCCCTTTACACAACGGCAGATGGGAGAGGTTAGTGAGTTGCAGACGCCAAAAAAGGACCGCAAGTTCCATAAACTTGGCAACTGTTACTCGGTGCTGCCCAATTTGTCAACCAACTCTTGGATCGATAATCCCATTCTATTAATGCTAGAATTCCTTTGGGTGAAATGAAGCCATAACCAAGCAAAGAGTTGTTATTAGAATAAGCAGAGAAATAAGTGGTTCCCTGCTGAGGATGTTGCTGGAGAACATACCCGCTAAAATATGTGGAATCCATTTCTGGTATGCCGATGAAAACTGATTTATCCCATGGTCCACTTCTCCAATGAGGGCTCGAGCCATTCCAGGTGAAAAGTTGCGGCGGTGTCTCGAAAGTAATCCAGGTGACGAAAAATTTCCAGGAGATGGGTCGTCATCATTTTTCCAGGAAAATAAGTACCATCTCTCTCCGGTTCTGTTGTTTAATCCCATCTTCATGTTCAGTATAAGAGTATCAGTTGGATCAATAAAACTTGCCCATATTTCAACAGAATTCCCATCTTTTAGAACAAAGTTTCCACCATCTGAAAGCATTGCTGCGGTATAATTTGAGTGGACAGAAACATTGGTGGACCATACTATGTTCTGTTGGTCATCCACGAGCTTCAGATTCCCGTCACTGCCGATTGTTAATTTTGCAGATTGATCTGAATTAGCAAGTGGTGTATCCCTATTGGCGACCCAGACGATCTTGGACCTAGTCATGTTCTTGTACCATATGCCCACATATTGATTTGCTGATCCATTAGGTGTGAAGAAGCCGAGCTCGAAGATTTGACTGGAGGAGACAAGGGTTTGGTTCTGAAAGAGTGGTTCGACTGCAGTAATGTTAAAAACTGCAGTGCTCTGATGTGCCTGAAGAAGGAAGAAGATAACCAACGAAGAGTAGAAACCAATCATAACCAGCATAGTAATCCTAGTGCATTTCTGACAACGAAAAAATAAAATACTTGTGCATTCAGGCGTCGGGTAATTCAGAATGTGAAGAGGCTCCCAATTCTTTGCTTTTCCTTTTTGCCTGCAGATCTGAAAGGAAGACAAGATTTCTGCAAACCAAAGCTTGTTGCCAAAGGTGTGAGGTCATAAGTCCTTCCGGAGATAGCTTTAAAGGTTATGCTATTGAACAAATTAGTTTTATATTGGAAGCTGATTGTAACAGTCTGAATTTACGATCATTTTCCCGGATTTAAGAAATGAAATTGATCAATGCACTATAGTGAGATCTCACCCGGGACCCGCGCATTCTCGGAATGCTAACCTTAGGGGTAAGGCCAGTACGGGATTGAGTTCGCACGACCAAAGAACTTGACCTTGGTTCGATCTTCGACCATATCGATTGACGAGGGAATGTTTTGAGCCAACCGAGACCGATCTATTTGATTGATCGTGTCCGAAGGGCACTAGTAACAGACCCTCGCAATTATATGACAATCGAGATCGCCTTGGTTCGAGCAAACTTAAACGTGATTTGACTTAGTGTCGGTCACGGGTCGAGAGCGTAGAATCCTAATGAGCCACCCGTTAGCAAGAGATAAGTTAAAGTCGCGATTGGTCAATTTTAGTCATTTCTTGGAATTAGGGCCCGGGAATCGAGAATTTTGAAAGTGACAATTTTGGGCAGCCGATGACGTTTTTGGCTTGGCCAACCTTGGGGCCACCTATTTCTGCAAAAAAATGGATTTCGGTCCGAGGCCGGAAAAATTACGGTTTTGCCCTCAGAGGTACCGGGCCGGATTCGAGGCCGTTTGAGGTTATTTTTCGCGCCAAGGTCATTTTGGGGTGGCCACGACATTTAGAGTGGTTTTGGAAAAAACGGGAATTTCGACAAAAATTGAAAAAATAATATTATTTTATTCCCGAACTTCGCAATCGATTTTCGAGGACTTAGAAAGTGAATTTCGCGATTCCGACACCATATTAGGTTGGCCACGCATATATGGAACGCGTATGTGCGAAAATTGAAATTTCACCCCGGGACCGGAAAATTACCATTTTGCCCCGGGCCCGTTTTTAGTTTCGAATTTTGGGGATAATTTTGGGATAATTATGGATAATTATCAGCTGTAATTTTTGAGGACTTTTGACCCTTTTGCCCCTTCCTTTTTAGATAAGGATGAATAGGGACCCTTTAATTAGGGTATTTTGGTCATATTGTCAAATCTTGACACTTGGCACCCCTTAATTATTTAAGTTGACTATGTTAGACTGCTCTCTCTCTCTCCTCACTCACTCTTGCGTGCGAGACCAGCTTTAGTAACATTTCCCTCTCATTTTCTCCTTCTTCCTCTTCCGTTTCTATTCTGCTTTGGGCATTTACGCCATTTAAGTCTTCTCATTCCAAACAATGTCGGTAGGAGCTACCCCACGTAGAAACCCGGCATCACCGGCAACCATTTCCACCTCTGTGCAGCCACCACAGTCCAGGTTTTTGTCCAAAAACAGCCTTGTTCCACACTTTTTCTCTCTCCCGGTCTGCAAACAGTGACGCCGGAGCTTCGCCGGAGCTCCGATCGCCGCCACGCCGTCACCACCCGGACGTCCGGCATCTTCATACGTCACCGTCCGGCCCTGCCGTGCAAATGTCCGTATAATTTTACCGCTCACGTCGGTATGGTTTCTTGTTCATCGCTGCGGCGGACCGCCTCGCCGCCGTCGTCGGCACCTCGCCGCCACCGTTTTTTTGCGTCCGTATAGTCCCGTATGAAAAGTCTTGTTCACCGATCTTTGTTCATCCTGTTAAATGTCTTGCCGACGCCGCCCGCCCGCCTTCTTCTTCTTCTTTGCCGTTCTATTCTAGCCCGTTCGGGCTCGTTACGTCTCGCTTTTTAGGGTAAGTGTTTTCCTCAAATGTCATTTAGGATCTCGGTATTTCTAGGCTCGTTTAGGACTCGGTTTATACGAATTTGTGACTATTTTGTGACTGATTTGGTGGCTGTTTAGGACTGAATTAGGGGCTGAATAATTGATGGTTATGGACTGATTGATTTAGGGAAATTCGAGGTTTAGGAGGCTCGATTAGGACTGTCATATTGAGGATTGATCAAGGTTGAATGGTATGATTAATTGGAATTATATTGGCTTAATTGGGTTTATTGGATTAAATGTTTTGTGTGCTTTGTGGTTGGTTGGTTCGAATTGTGCATTGGACTGAATGTGATGCGTTATGGCCATGTGTGTGGCTGTGAGATGTGGTGGCGTGGAAATGTGAATGTGCATTGAATTCGTGTGATAAGCGTATGTGGGTCGTGGAATGTGTTCGTGTGATGAGAATATGTGCATTTGTGAGGTGTACGGGAGGTGTGAGATTGTGTGTGATAGCGTGTTCGAGTGGCCGTGTGGTACGTGTGGTGCGAGTGGAACGAAGGTACGGATGTGTAGGATTGGTTGGGAAAAGTGGATCCGTCCTGAGGCGTGTACGTTTACGCGGGACGATGCCGTCCCTGACGAGGTGACGATGCCCGGCCTGACGAGGTGTCGATGCTGACGTGGTCAGAAGACCGTTGGCCTGATGCGTTTTACGCGGGCGCGGTGGAAGGAAAGTGTGTGTAGGATTCCGTCCTGAGGCGTGTACGTTTACGCGAACGATGCCGCCCCCGACGAGGTGACAATGCCCGCCCGACGGGGTGACGATGCCCCGACGAGGCCGGGAGACCGTTAACTTTGATGTGTATTACGCGGGCGCGGTAGTGGTGGAAAGGTTGTGAATGAGCAAGAATTGGCGGACGAGTGAAATTAAGAAAGTGGCGCGGTGGTGTGAGTTCGTATGCGAGTGTGTTTGTATCGCGTGATGTGATGCTTAATTATGGGAAAAATTGCCAGGCACGGTATGGGACGTACCCAAGTGGATTTTATTTTATAATTGAGACACGTCTTGGCGTCTGTGATTCATTGCTGCAATATGTTGGCTGTGTTATTGTCTAACGTGCGGGCGTGTATATTGGATTCCGGTAGGTTCGTCTGTGGTTGTTAGTTTAATTGATGGTCGTGGTGTTACGCATGTTTTCGCTCTAGCGTACGTGAGTGCCTACGTGGGGTTTGAGGTTGTACACTTATTGAGATTCGTCTCACGGTTATATAACCGCCACTTTCGGACCCCCGACCATAAACCCGGAAGTGCACCTTTTCTTTTTGGAAGTTCGGGAAACGCTTTTGGTGCCCGGTGGAACTCAAGCAGGTGATCGTCCAAAGATCCAAGCCGGGGGAAACAGGAGGGATTGGATAGGAGGCGATTAGTAGGCTTTCCTAGGGTATTTTAGGGGTTGTGTAGATTGAGTAGACCGATAACGGTTAGGATAACCGGACCCACGATCTTTTGTTAAATCGGTGACTATGGATGTTTAATTGTTAATTATGTCTCGTAATATGATGTTTGTATATATTTGGTGTAGTGACTGTATAAAATGTTGTAGTTGGTGGTTTGATTGTCTTGGTGTTCTACCCCGTTGTCGCCATCTTTCTGTCCAAGGTTTTTATATCCGCTTCCGCATGTGACTTTGAGTTTTTGGTTGGGTTGGCGACGCCCTCGGACGTTGCAACATTTCTCGACCAGAGCGAGGGGATGTCGCGAGCTCGATGGGGGTTCGGGGTGTGACATCCCCGTTTTGAATTGGTATCAGAGCAAGGTTAGCTCGATACTGGCAAGGTCGAGACCTGGAGTGATAAGGAGCGATGACTTCAGGGTAGCTAGTTAGGGAGTTCTTTGTAGATGCATGCTTATGTTGATTATGCGTGTTTTGTGAGTACGTGCCTATGATTGTTAAGTGGTTTATCATGATTGTGATGTTGGTTGAGATGAAGGTGCGGCAGGACTTGAGGTGAGTACGAGAACCCTGTTGAGTGCTTGGTGATGTTGATTTGATGTTAGGTGATTGATTTGATGGTTGGCTGTCAGTTACTGAGCGTTGGTTGTCGAGTTTTGTGCCTAGGATTTAGACTAGTGTAGTTGGCCTAGACCTCTGATACCCGTGTGGACTTATAGCAGGTAGGAGAATAGTAGGAAGCTGATACAATGAGCAGCCAAGGAAGAGGTGCAGGAAAAGGAATAGGAAGAGGTACAAGAAGGGGTGCAGGAAGAGGAGTAGAGGGGTCGAGGTGGTGCTAGAGCTAGAGTCGAGAGGATTTGGGTATGGATGCTAGAGTGGTAGGGAACTCGGGAGTCGATGTTGGAGCTGCAATGAATCCCGAGCTAATGTTAGACCTGCAGGAAGATCCGCTGTATGGAAGGAGTTCTTAGGGTGTTAGAAAGGATTGTGAATATGTTGGACAGACAAGCCCAAGAGCGAGATAATGCGACCGCTCAAGTCTTTGAGGTTGCAGTTCTTTGGGTTAATGAGAATGCTGGTGTTGGAGGAAATCAAGCCCAAGAAGGATAGGTTCCACCAGCGGGGGGTTAGATAGATGCCTCAATTAGTGGAACAATTCATTAAGTTGAAACCACCTCGGTTTCATGGTCGTGGTGAGCCCGAGACCGCACCGAGATGGGTGGAATCATTGGAGAAACCTTTAAAGTTTTGGGGGCACCGATGAGGAGAAGGTAACATTGGCGATATATCGATTCTGGGAAAATGCTCATGATTGGTGGAAGGCCACCGAAGGTAGAGTATTCCCCGAGGGAACGGCTCAGACTTGGGCTGTGTTTGTTGAGAGTTTTTATGAGAAATATTTTTCGAAAAATGCCCAAGAAAGGAAGTTGATGGAATTCATGCAATTGCGCCAAGGGCAGATAATAGTTGATCAACATGAAGCGGAGTTTGCGAGGTTGGCAAAGTTTGTGAGGTGTACGGGAGGTGTGAGATTGTGTTTGATAGCGTGTTCGAGTGGCCGTGGTGGTACGCGGTGGTGCGAGTGGAACGAAGGTAATGGATGTGTAGGATTGGTTGGGAAAAGTGGATCCGGCCCGAGGCGTGTATATTTACGCGGGACGATGCCGCCCCCGACGAGGTGACGATGCCCGCCCGACGAGGTGTTGATGCTGGACGTGGTCAAAGATCATTGGCCTCGATGCGCTTTACGCGAGCCGTGGAAGGAAAGTGTGTAGGATTCTGTCCTGAGGCGATACGCTTACGCGTTGGACGATGCCATCCCCGACGGGTGGACGATGCCCGCCCGACGGGGTGACGATGCTGGACGAGGTCGAGACCGCTGGCTCGATGCGTTTTACGCGGGCGCGGTAGTGGGGAAAGGTTGAGAATGAGCAAGAATTGGCGGACGAGGAAATTAAGAAAGTGACGTGTGGTGTGAGTTCGTAGCGAGTGTGGTTGTATCGCGTGATGTGATGCTTAATTATGGGGAAAAACTGCCAAAGCTTGGTATGGGATGTGCCCAAGTGGGTTTTATTTTATAATTGAAACACGTCGCGTCTTGATTCATTGCTGTAATATGTTGGCTGTGTTATTGTCTAACGTGCAGGGGCGTGTATGTTGGATTCCAGGTTGGTTCGTCTGCGTGGTTGTTAGTTTAATTGATGGTCGTGTGTTATGTGTGTTTTCGTCTGGCGGTACGTGAGTGCCTACGTGGGGTTTGGGGTTGTACACTTATTGAGATTCGTCTCACGGTTGTATAACCGCCACTTTCAGACCCCCAGCCATAAACCCGGGAAGTGCGCCTTTTCTTTTTGGAAGTTCGAGGAAACGCTTTTGGTGCCCGGTGGAACTGCAGGCGATCGTCCAAAGATCCAAGCCAGGGAAACAGGAGCGGATTGGATAGGAGGCGATTAGTAGGCTTTCCCTAGGGTATTTTAGGGGTTGTGTAGATTGAGTAGACCGATAACGAAGTTAGGGTAACCAGACCCCTGATCTTTTGTTAAATCGGTGACTGTGGATGTTTAATTGTTAATTATGTCTGTAATATGATGTTTGTATATATTTGGTGTAGTGACTGTATAAAATGTTGTAGTTGGTGGTTTGATTGTCTTGATGTTCTACCCGTTGTCGCCATCTTTCTGTCCGGGTTTTTATATCCGCTTCGCATGTGACTCTGATTTTTGGGTTGGGTCGGCGACGTTCCTGGGACGTCGCATCATTTCGACCAGAGCAGGAGATGTCATGAGCTCGATGGGGTTCGGGGCATGACACCGATGATGCCAGTCCCAGTTCAAGTGCATTCTCAAAATGCCGAGAGATCATGATGACATTGGTGTTTGACAAATCAGTTTTGACTTTGCCATAGCAGGTTCGTTGTGAGTCAGATGGTCACTTTAAAAAAGAGAACTGTTTTTGGATGGGAAGCCAGTAGACATTGGCATTCTTCTCTTGGCCGTTGTTCAAAGTTGACTTAACCTTCCAGTGTACAAATGATATATGAGGGGTCGAAGCCACTTCCGATCAAATTTGTTGGCCATATGTTTCTCTTAATGCACTAGCACAAGTTTTATGTTCAACGAAGCTAGAAATAATATAAGGTCCAAGAAAACGGGTAACTCTTGAAAACTTCAGTCGATTTTGATCATTAGCTGTCATTAGGTTGCGAGGCAGCAATTTAATTGAAGTGAATTGTTCAGTCATTCGAGCTTCTGGCCACTTACTGTCTTCTTTCCTCTTCTTGGATAACTGAGAATTATCTTATGGCTGCGAGGCAGCAATTTAATTGCCACAGGCATAGAGGACTTCGTACCAAATCTGGAGAAGGTAAATTGAATTTGCGAATCATACTGAAGCTGGAAATAATTTTTGATGTACCAATGCTCATGCTTCTTATGTGGAAACTATAGTTTATCTTTGGTAATGATATCTTTCGTCCATAAAACAAGAAAATCAAATCTTCGGAACGCAACTGGTGGTAAGTGCGATGGTGATTACTTGGTAGTTCTACTTAATGATACCAACAGTTCTGGCTATTGTAAATCAGAACAAATTCCTGCGTCGATTATGTTCTGTCAAAAAGTATATATATTCCAAACCCCTACTTCACTGCCTAAAATCCATTAAAAAGTGGGGCAGTTTATTCAACCTTTTGTTCGGAGTAGACGAAAGCCATCCTCGGATTGAATAAACACTAGTATCTTAGAAAATAATAACAAAATCATCTTCAAAAAAGGAAAATAAAAATGAGGAAAACAGCCGTCATCTTCCTTCGACCATTGTATTAGTGACAGTGTTAACAGACCAGACGCTTTCTTGCTGTAATGGAATAGAACAATTTGGAATTTCGGCTTCGAAAGTGAATATAGGTTGTCTCGGCTGTGGAAGATCTGATTCGCCACTTAACATCAGAACCACATTCAACATGTTAGGTCTATCTGTGGCATGGTCTTGAACACAGAGAAGCCCGATATGGATTTATCTTGTTACCTCCAATGCGGAGCTAACAACAATTGCTTCATCCATTGGGTCCAATGCTTTGCCTTCACTCCACAATTGCCATGCCTATAGAAGACAGAAAACTGTCAAGATATTACAGGAACTTACAATAGATATTAAGGTTGGAATTTGGCACTTACATTGGAAAGGAGATTGAGATGTTGGCCCTGGTCATATCGGCTGTGTTCTTTTTTGCCCCCACGATCTCCAAGTAGCAGCACTCGAGCTATAGACATCTGATCTCTTGAAAATATCCCGCCCATGGCCTACTCAAGAGACATATAGCCACTGCAGTTAAGTTAAACATGTTAAGTACTCTTTGATTGTAATGAAGGACAATGGGGATAAAACATGCATAAAGTGAGAAGTTAAATCGTGGTAAATCAAACATTTCTGTCTGCTTGAAAAGATTGACTCGACGTATTGATAATTCGAATAGGACTAGAGAGCTTACAGTGTTCCAACAATTTTGTGAATGTTCACCAAAACTTGGGTGCCCTCGAACATTCATGCCAGCCCAAAATCCGAAATTTTCGGGTTCATCTTTTCATTGAAAAGAATATTGCTCGCTTTTAATGTCTTGCCTCGAACCCTATCAAGCTCGCGACATCCTTCTTCGGCCGAATTAGTACGACATCCCAGGAAACATCGTCAACCCAAATGATCACATCAGAGTTATAAAGCACCAGCGAAAGCCACAAGCACCCGAACAATAATAGGTTAGGGGTAAAAGGGAGAATAAACATCCACTACTGATTCAAACTTATACAATATTCACCATATACAATCCACATAATATACATGTACACTGAACTTCTCACTATACACCATCAATACCAAAAGATGAGCAGCCCTGGTATACCCTATTCAAAAATGGAACACTTCAAAAAGCCTTCGCTCAATCCCTAAAGTAGCCCTTACGCCTCCTAGATGGCGTCCCAGGTCTAAATCCGACTCTTCAAAACCCAAATCTGAATCCCCCAGCTACTTGCTCCTTTGAGGACTCTGAATCAGCCTCGATCTCAATCGGGTTGTCCTCCTCCTCACCCGGCTCTAACGGGACCTCAATCCGCTCCCACCTCATTAGACCTGTTCTTTCGGTTCTTCCTCTAGCTCATTTTCTAGCTCATTCTTTGGTTCATCCTCTAGTTCCACTTCTGGATATTCTTCTGGCTCGTCCTCGGGTTCTTCTTCCTGTACATCTTCGGGCTCTTCTTCGGGTTCTTCCTCCAGTATTACACCTAGATCCACTTCCATAGGATCAAATCCGTCCTGTGATTCTTCCGGCCCGGATCGGGTACGACCACCGAAGGCTCAGTGTTCTTTGGTGCGGGCCGATGTCCGATCTGCGCTAGACTAGTTTTCAAACTAGTCATCTCACCATTGGGAGAGGGTATGGCTGACGGATCCCCATCCCCAACTCCATCAAACGGAACATCAAAGCCACGGACGGGGCCAAACTCATCCATCCCGGCCCCCGAACATCCAAGCGATGTAGGTGTGGGCCTACCAAAGAGGTAGTCCTACGTTTACCCAGACTACGGTAGTATGTTTAACCTAGGTCAAATTCTCGTCTATCGGGTACTCTACAACATCATGGTCGGTGTCCATCAATATTCCAAAACATTGCGGGCTGCGGCAAAGGAAGGTTCATGGCTCAAGCTGGGGTTCTGAAATGGTTTGGTTAAATAACCATGAGACGAATCTCAATAAGTTGACAGCCTAAACCCCACTTAAGCTACCACGTATCTCCAGACAGGTCCAAACACACAATCATTCAATACACGTATATACACATAAATGCACTTACTTGGACTCTTAGTGCACACAACATGCACGTTAGTCTCAAATACATGAATTTCAAAACACATGCACATTCCCAACTATCCTTATGCCCAAAAGCACACGTCAGATACACGCCACTTCAGAACTCCACATTTCGCATTCATTCAAGCACCACCACACCATTTTCATTTAACTTGCCAAACGACCTGCGTAAACACGCCTGTGGTTTGATCTCACTTTCCACTTGCCACATCACACATTCAGATTGCAACCCACGTAAACACGCCTCGTGCCCCGATCTCGCCTTCCACTTGCCACATCACACATTCCTATCGCGACTCAAGTAAACAAGCCTCAGGCCCGATCTCATTTTCCACTTGCCACATCACACATTTCACTTTCAATCTCTTTCCATGGCCCACGTAAACATGCCTTAGGCCCCAGTTCGATCACGACCCACGGAAACACGCCTCGAGATTTAGTGATCACGCCAATATGCCAACACACTGTATTTTATCCGTATTTACGAAACACGCCTTTAGGGCTTTTAATGATCACACGCACATCGCATGCCTTAAATCTCACACATTCACATACTTGGGCATTAAGTACATGCACTCGGACATACCCAAATCGGCCGTCACAATTGAGCTCACATACATACATACAACCATCATACAATAATCTATTTTTCAACAAAAATCATGGGACAACAATCACGGCAATTTCAATGTAATTAATTGCTGAACCAAAACACCCAATCTATACGCCGAATAGAATTTACAGCATTGAAACCAACCAATCACAACCCATATTTGGTCTCTAATTTTCCCTCAAAATATCACAAATTCATCCCTAAGGCCCCACATTCAAAGCAGCCCCTAAACTACACTAAACTGAGTCTAGACGAGTCCGTTAATATCCAATATCCTAAATAGGATTTAGATTGTAACTTACACGAAGTCCTAAGCTAGCTCGGGCAGAAAAGGAGGGCCGTAGTTCGGCAACCACTTGGTAGGCGTACGGCGGCGATGGCGAGCGACCGAATGGCGCAAACAGACGGCTTGGCCGCCGTCATGGCCATGAGGGAGAGAGAGAGAGATCACGAAGAGGGAGGGGATAGTGGTGGTGGCGTGAGGGGTGGAGGTGAGGCTCGACCGGACCGGACGGCGGCGACGAGCGGACGATGGCCCGTGACGACGGCACGGCAAGGGGGGAGAGGGGCGGTTAGTCGGTGGGGAGGAAGAGGGAGAGTGAGCCGAGAGAAGGGAGAGAGAAGGAGAGAGAGAAAAAAATTGGCATTAAAAATGAAGAACACCAATAATTGGTGTCTAGCCAAGCCTAAATGACCATTATACCCTCTCTCACATTTTCAATCAACGGCCAAGATTTGTTCTTATCTTGAAATCGACGGCCAAGATCAAATCATTTTCAAAAATATTCAAGGTTAAAATGGAAATTTCATAAAAATCCAAGGGCAAAATTGTCCAAAATTTGTCATTTGTAAAGTAAGGGTGAAATGACCAAAATACCCTTCTCCATTTACACTTGGCCTTAAGAAAATCTCAGGGTAAAACGGTCATTTTCCATTTCTCGCCGTAATTTTTGAAAAATCTAGACAGATATGAGGCTAACTAAGCCAATAACAATATTGTCCAACTATCTTGTCGTGACATTCATAATTTCGAAGCCTAATCTCGGTCGTTAATTAATAAATAAATCTAATTAACGTAATTTGAGTATATCTCAAACTAACGGGTGGCTTTTGAGGAAATTCGCATTTTGACCCCCAGGCGGATACTAAATCAAGTCACGCTCAAGTTCACTGTGGTCGTGGCAATCTCGGTTGTCACTTAATCACGAGGATCGATCGCTAGTTCTAACGGGCGCGATCGCTTTGGTATAGGTTTAGGATCGTTCGTCAGTTCATCTTGTGGTCAAGCAGAATCACCTGCGATCCACTAACATAACAGCGGCGAATCGAACCCTAGCTATCCTTGGATAGGCCTACATTGGCTCAAAATGTCACATCGACAATTTTTTATGGTCAAGAGTTGGTTCACGATCGAGTTTCTTTGGTCGTCGAAATTTAAATCCCTAATTAGCCTTTCCCTAACGATTAGTATTCCGGGATTGATCAATTCCGGGCAAGATCTAACTACAAAGTACGCCTATAAACCATTCATTTCAAAAATCCCAAGTGGGTTGAATTTCAGAATGTCACAACTCTTTCCCCCTTAAAAAAATTTTGTCTTCGAAATTTACAATCCAACCTATTACTCATACAAGTGGAGGTATTGACGTTGCATTAGCTCTTCTCTTTCCCATGTCGCTCCTTCTGTCCCATGATGTTCCCAAACAACTTTAACCATCGGGATCGTCTTGTTCCTTAAAACTCGTTCTTTCCGATCTTCGATCCTTATTGGTCTCTCTATATACGATACCCTGTCGTCAACTTCTATCTCTTCGTAATTCAACACGTGAGTTTGGTCCGGTTCATATTTTCTCAGCATCGATACGTGGAACACATTATGCACTTGCGACAAATTTGGCGGTAACATAAGGCGATAAGCTAAGTTTCCAATCCTTTCTAAAATCTTAAAGGGTCCTACGTACCTCGGACTCAACTTCCCTTTCTTATCAAATCAGGACAATCCTCTCATGGGTGATACCTTAAGGAATACATGATCCTCTACTTGAAATTCCAAAGGTCTTTGCCTTATGTTTGCATAACTCTTTTTTGACGGTTTGAGCTGTTTTCAGCCTTTCACGAATTATTTTAATAGCCTCAACTGACTGTTGAACTAATTCTAGCCCCGTTATACTCCTTTCTCCAACTTCGTCCTAATATACGAGTGTTCTACAGGCCCTACCATACAATGCTTTAAATGGTGCCATCTCAATACTCAGCTAAAAATTATTATTATATGTGAATTCCGTCAAAGGCAATTGTTCCTCTCATTTGCCTTGGAAATCCAACATACACACTCGAAGCATATCCTCAAGAGTCTGAATCGTCCTAACAGATTAGCCATCCGTTTGCGGATGATAAGCTATACTAAATTGCAACTTTGATCCCAATGCTATCTACAGACTTTTTTCAAAGTTCACGGTCCAAAGTTATCACACACCGCACCCGTGCAATCAAACAATTTGTTATATGTACAACTCAGCATACCGATCTAATGCGAGGTCCTTTCGCATGGCCAAGAAGTGGGCTGACTTTGTTAATCTATCGACAATCATCCAAATGGAGTCATGGCCCATTTGGATCCTTGGTAATCCCATTACAAAATCCATAGTAATATGTTCCCATTTCCATTCTGAGATTTCCAAAGATTGCAACAATCCTCCGTGCTTACAATGTTGCGCTTTTTACTTGTCTGGCACGTCGGACATTTAGCCACATGTCTGGCTATGTCTACCTCTATACCATTCCACCAATAATATTGTTTCAAATTCTGATACATTTTCGTATTTCCCGGATGGATACTATAATTACTACGATGCGTTTCCAATAATATTTCTTCCTTAAGTTCCATATCGTTAGGCACACACAATCGTCCACGGAACTTCAAGATCTCATCCTCGGTACTTGGAAGTCTGGCTTTCTCTTAATAGCATCTATTTCCATAATTTTTGAATTTCTTGATCCGTAAACTGTAAAGCCTTGATCTTAGTCTGGATTTCTGGTTCAATTCTTAACGTGGCTAATAAACTTGAGACTTGACTTACTTCAAACTTAAACTCCGAGTCTCGCACTTTTTTCAATAAAGTACATTATTTGACCATTATCAAGGGTGCGATGCTTGACTTTCGACTCAATGTGTCCGCTACCTAGTTGGTCTTTCCGGGGTGATATAAAATATCATAATCGTAATCCTTAAGCAATTCTATCCAACGACGCTGCCTCATATTTAACTCCTTTTGAGAAAACAGATATTTGAGGCTCGATGATCTCAGATAGAATTGAAATTTCTCTCTGCATAAATAATGTCGCCAAATCTCAAGGGCGAATACTATAGTGGCTAATTCCAAATCATGCGTCGGGTAGTTCAACTCATGTGGTCTTAACCTGTCTTGATGCGTAGGCCACTACTTGTCCATTTTGCATGAGTACATATCCCGGTCCCTTTAACGGCACGTTGCTATAAATTTCATATTCTCCGGATCCCGATGGTATAGTCAACACCGGTGCCATCGTCGATCTATATTTTAATTCTTGAAAACTCCTTTCACATTTGTCGGTCCATTCAAACCTCGTTTCCTTTTTCAACAAATGTGTCAACGGTATTACTATTACCAAAAAAATCCTTCCACAAAGCGTTGGTAATATCCCCGCCAAACCCGTAAAGCTCCGTACCTTTGTTACCATCGTTGGTCTAGGCCACTTAATTACTGCCTCAATTTTTGTTGGATCTCTTTGAGATTCCTTCCCGTAGATCATGTGTTCAAGAAATACTACTCAATTGAACCAAAACTCGCACTTACTAAACTTAGCATATAATGCATTTTCTCTTAAAGTCTGCAAAACTTTACTCGGATGAAACTCATGCTCCTCTAGGCTCTTTGAGTATACCAATATGTCGCCTATGAAGACTATAACAAATTGGTCTAAAAACTGTTTAAGCATCCGATTCATTAAGTCCATAAAGGCAGCAGGGCGTTTGTCAATCTGAACAGCATTAACGTAAATTCATAATGTCCATATCTCGTCCCGAATGCTATTTTTTGTATGTTCTCCTTCATAATCCTCAACTGATGATATCTCGTTCTCAAATCAATTTTAGAAAATACCGAAGCCCCTTGTAATTGATCAAACAAATCATCAATCCTTGGCAGGGGATATTTATTCTTAATCGTCACTTGATTTAACTGCCTATAATCGATACACAATTTCAACAATCTATCTTTCTTCCTTACAAATAAGACGGCGCCCCCATGGAGATGCACTTAGACGAATAAAACCTTTGTCCAATAATTCTTGCATTTACACCTTTAACTCCTTCAACTCCGACAATAACATTCTATAAGGTGCCTTCGAGATTGACTCAATCCCAGGGCTAACTCGATTACAAACTCCACTTCTCTTTCTAGTGGCAATCTCGGCAATTCCTAAGAAAAGACATCGGGATAATCGCACACCACGGCTATGTCTTCTAGCCTCGGCTCCTCAGCTGTCGAATCAACCACAACTACTAGAAATCCTTGACACCCTTCGTTCAACAACTTAGTCATTTCTAACGATGAGATCTGGGATCGAGATTCCCCTTGATTTCCCACAATTTTGAATTCCAAATGTCTAACAAGATTAAATTGGATCACCCTGCTACTACAATCCATTACAGCCCTATGCTTAGTCAACCAATCCATACCTACTATCACATCAAAATCATATATCGCTAGAACTACTAAATCTATCCTTTCCTCCCTACCACTAATTACAATCTTATAATTCGGGCACCCTAATGAGACTAGAACCTTATCATTCAAGGGAGTTGTAACACACATTGCAACATTAAGCAACTGCGGTTCTATGCCAGTCAGTTTAACAAATTGCTCAGACACAAACGAATGTGATGCCCCCGATCGAATAAAGCATATGCAACATGATCACAGAGAGAGACCGTACCTGCGACCACGCTTGGCGCATTCTCGCCTTCCCTTGTAGCCATCGCATACACTCGTCCTTGAGCCGGTGGTCTGTTCTGGTTCGTTGGTAAGGGAGCTCCAACTTGATTTCCAATTCGAGGCGATTGCGATAGTACAGACGACCTAGCTTGTCTGTTATTGGGACAATTCCTCACTTGGTGGCCCACTTCGTCACACCTATAGCATATAATACTCCTACTCGGACAAGGTCCAGTCCCATACCTTCCACCACACAACTGACACACCGCACCCTGATAACGGTTCGACTTGCCGATGTTCCTCTTAATAGAAGGAATAAAACGCTAATTCCCCAACATCGGTTTCTTCCCGAGATTACGATTGTCCCTAGCCAAAGCGTATTTCGATCTAGAAGCGGCAGCCCAATCCGTTAAGCCATGCTCAATTGCTTGAGCCCGATCATAGATCTTGTTATAATCCTTCAAATTCAACGAAATCATTTAGCTACGAAGATCTGGCTTTAAGCCATCTGGGAACCTCCGAGCCCTATCCAATGGGTCCTCCACCATCCTTGAGGCAAACTTAGATAACCGAGTGAACTCAGCCTCATACTTGATCCACAGTCCTCAGCCCCTAACGAAGCCTCATAAACTTAGTCAATTTCTTTTCCCAGGTACTTTAGAAAAATACTTACTATTAAAGACTTTCACAAACATCGCCCAAGTCTGAGGGGTACCAGCTGGAAACACCTTTCCTCTGGTGGCTTTCCACCAATCACTTGCATTTTCTTGCAATTGATACACTGCTAACGTCACTTTCTCTTCCTTGGTGCACCCTAATACCTCAAAGGCTTTTTCCAACTCTTCTACCCAAAGTGATGCAATCTCAAGATCGCCTCTACCATCAAACTTAAGGGGCTTTAATTTCAAAAACTGCTCAACTAGTTGATGCATTTGCCTATCTACATTTACTTGCCCCTGCCCTTGATTTTCATTGTTGCCATTGATGGCAACGGCTGCGGCGGCCTCAACCGCTTGGGCAATAGTGGCAGCTTGCTCCTGAGTCTGTCTACCCATGTCCCAACTTCCCGAGTGCCCTTAAAATTCCATCAACTCTCTCTTTGCGGCAACTCTAGCATCAACTCCGAGGTCCTCTACAACTCTAGCTCGGGCATTACCTTGACCTCTTATTTCTCTTCCTGCACCCCTTCCTGTACCTCTTCCTGTTCCTCTTCCTACACCTCTTCCTTGGCTGCTCATTTTCACAATTTCTATCACTCTCCTACCTGCTATAATTCCATACAGGAATTAGAGACCTAGGCCAACTATATCAGTCTAGTCCTAGGCAGTGAATTACAACAATAATTCACTTAGTAGGCAATCAACCATCACAACACAAGATCACAATCAATAAGTTTTGTGTACTTACCTCAGGTCTAAACGCACCTGCACTTCAACCATTAGAACACTCAATTCACTCAACAATCACGACAAATAGTCTAGAGACATGCATAGCTCGTCCAACACTTATAACTCGCTAAGGTCTCCCTAGATGACTACCCCAGGGTCTTAACACCTTATCACTTCAGGCTTCAACCAACTTAGATTGAGCTGTCCTTGCTCTAATACCAATTAAACTGGGTTGTCACGGCCCGAACCCTATCGAGCTCGCGACATCCCTCTTCAGTCGAATGAGTACGACATCCCAAGAAACGTCGTCAACCCAAACGATCACATCAGAGTTATAAGGTACCAATGAAAGCCACAAACACCCGGACAATAATGATTAGAGGTAAAAAGGAGAATATACATCCACTACTTATTCAAACTTATACAATATCCATAATACACAATCCACATAAGATACATGCACACCAAACTTCTAACTATACACCACCGATATCAAAAGATCAACAACATGGGTATACCCTATTCCAAAAATGGGACACTTCAAAAGCCTTAGCTCAACCCATAAACCGCCCCCCTACGCCCCTAGATGGCATCCACTCCAAATCCGACTCCTCATAATCCAAGTCTGAATCCCCCTGAGCTACCTGCTCCTCTGAGGACTCTGAATCAGCCTCGATCTTAATCGGGTTGTCCTCCTCCTCATTCGGCTCTAACGGAACCTCAATCCGCTTCACGTCATTAGACTCATCTTCCGACTCTTCCTCTAGCTCATTTTTTGGTTCATCCTCTGGTTCATCCTCTAGTTCCACTTGGGGTATTCTTCCTGGCTCATCCTTGGGTTCTTCTTCCCGTGCACGTCTTCGGTCTCTTCTTCGTGGTCTTCTTTTTCGTGTTCTTCCTTTAGTATTACACCTAGATCCACTTCCATAGGATCATATCCCGCTTGTGATCCTTCCGTCTCCAAATTGGGTACGACTCATCAAGGCTCGTGTGCTGCAGTGCAGTGATGTTCTAGATCGTGCTAGACTAGTTTCCAAACTAGTCATCTCACCATCGAGGAGGGGTATGGGCGACGGATCCAAGTCCCCCACTACATCAAACGGAACATCAAAATCACGGACGGGCCAAACTCATCCATTCCATCCCTAAACATCCAAAGGTGTAGGTGTGGGCCCCGCCAAAGAGGTAGCCCCACGCCTACCCGGACTACGGTAGTAAGTTTAACCTGTGTTAGATTCTCGCCTATCAGGTACTCTATAACATCATGGTCGGTGTGCATCGGTATTCCAAAAACGCTACGGTGGCGGCAATGGAAGGTTCATGGCTCAGGCCGAGGTTCCGAAATGGTTTGGTTGAAACAACCATGAGACAAATCTCAATAAGTTGACAGCCTAAACCCCACTTAACCTACCACGTATCTCCAGACATATTCAAACACACAATCATTCGATACACACATATCTTATACACACATGCACTTACCTGGACTCTCAATGCACACAACCTGCACGTTAGTCTCAAATTCACAATTTCAAACCACATGCACTTTCCAAACGATTCTTATGCCCAAAAGCACACGCTGTACACATAACATTTCCGAACTCCACATTTCGCATTCATTCAAGCAGCCCCACACCATTTTCATTTAACTTGCCAACGATCCGCATAAACACGCCTCAAGTCCGATCTCACTTTCCACTTGCTATATCACACATTCCTATTGTGACCCACGAAACACACCTCAAGCCCGATCTCACTTTCCATTTGCCACATCACACATTTCACTTTCAATCTCTTTCCACGGCCCACGAAAGATGCCTCAGGCCCACATTTGAATCACGACCCTCATAAACATGCTTCAAGCTAGTTCAATTCCCCGTGAAACACGCCTCAGGGATTTAGTGATCACGCAAACATGCCAACACGTCGTATTTTATCTATACCCCGCGTAAACACGCCTCAAGGCTTTTTAGTGATCACACGCACATCACACGCCTCAAATCTCACACATTCACATACTCGGCATTAAGTACATGCACTCAAACGCACCCAAATCGACCGTCACAATTCAACCCACATAGATACATACAACCATCATATAATACGCTATTTTTCACCACAAAAACCATGGCACAACAATCACGGCATTACACAGCAATTTCACGCAATTAATTGCCAAACCAAAACACCCAATCTACGCGCCGAATAGAAATTTATAGCATTCAAACCAACCAATCACAGCCATTATTTGGCCTCTAATTTTCCCCCAAAATATCACAAATTCATCCCTAAGGCCCCACATTCAAAGCAGCCCCTAAACTACACTAAACTGAGTTTAGACGAGTCCGTTATCACCCGATATCCTAAATAGGGTTTAGATTATAACTTACCCGAAGTCCTAGGCTAGCTTGAGCAGAAAAGGAGGGGCGGCATCCGCAAACCACTGACCAGGCAATGTCGGGCGACGGCAAGTGGCTGAATGGCGCGCGTGGCAACGGCTTCCTTGGCTGCGCCACGGCCATGAGGGAGAGAGAGAGAGAGATCACCGAGAGGGAAGGGACGGCGGCCGGTGGCATGAGGGGTGGGGGGTGAGGCTTAGTGACTCGACGGCGATTTGGTGTGGACGGTGGCCCCGAGACAGCAGCGGCAAGGAGGAGAGGGGGGCGGCCGGTGGGGGGAGGGAGAGAGTGAGCCAAGAGAGGGAGAGAGTAAGAGAGAGAGAGAGAACAAATTGGGATTAAAAGAAGAACACCAATAATTGTTATCTAGCCAAGCCTAAATAACCATGATACCCCTCTCTCAATTGTAATGCCCCCATCTCGGATTATTCATGTGACGTCCTGCTCATTATTATCTTTTATTACATACAAGCGGAAGCATAACTCAGGACAATCACAATCAATACACAACGAAAATAAGACAAGCAAAGATCATGAGCAAATCTTATGTTTATAATTATGAACATGTTTTATAAGTCCTTCGGCCATGGCAAACAACACATATTTCATTGTCGACTATAAATAGTAAATTTTGACTGCCCGCTTCTTCACCTTCACCCCGGTCCCATCCGCCGCCATCTCACATCCCACTCATGGCTTTATCCCGAGCCGGCCCCGCCCGCACCGCCAAAGCACCGCTGAACCTATGCTCGAATGAGGCACCAAGTCCGTTATGCCCTCATCAAATCATCACAAGTATCGTGATTTGACGGTAGGTGCGGTTTTTCCGACATTTATCACGGTGAGCATTTTAGCTCTCGGCTTCACGGGATTGCCAACGTGGGCTAGGAGAGATGCCATCCCTACGGACTTGAAACTTAAGTGGTTTAAAAGCGCTTGTCGACCTAACTCTTTTATCGACTTGTGCCATCCTAAGTTTTTCTCTACTTATCTAGACAAGATCTAAGTTGAGTGGGACTAGCTCCGGACCCCCGAGCTTCTTTTCCCGACCTCGTTCCAATAGACCGGAGTTCTCGCAACCCGAACCGTAATACCTCGAATGGTGCCATCTTGATGCTTTGTCGATAACCATTAGCTTTCCTACACTCCGGGCTGCGCCACTGATTTATCTTTTACTATCCTTAAATATTTCTTATACTTGCTTGCTTGCATTTTTGATACATTGAAACATCGTATATAAATACTATGATAAAACAAAGACAAGTACAATTTCGATCACCCAATTTATCAAGCCTCCGTAATAACATTCTTGGAGTTTTCCGCTTCCTCTTGAGTAATTGCATAAATCCTTCCTTAAGCGGGAGGACGATTATCATGCGGTGGAACTTCTTTTGTTGTATCGCCTGTGGTTGTTATGACCGCTTCACTTGCTGTCGTTGAGGGCGTCCCTTTATCACGTAGCCTTGTTGACCACACAAAACATGCTCCCCGCTTTGTTTTGGACATGGAGCATTTCCATGAAACCTTCTACCAAGTATGGCAAGCATTGCTTGCGGTGAAAATTGGCTTCCCGATTTTTATCTTCTTGTTGGGAGTGGAGAAACGGTTTCTCCCGACATCGGTCTCTTGTCATGATGCCGGTTGGATTGAGAAGCTGGATGATAGGGCTTTCCTTGATTAGTCGCAATAGCAGCTCGTTCCAAGGACTCTTTCTCCACTAGCTAGGCTCGTTCATACAGCTCGTTATAATCCTTGAGGTTCAAAGCAGCACCAACTGTCTCCTGGATGTCCGGGTTCAAACCATCTTGGAATCTTTTTACCCTTTCCACTGGATCTTCAATAAATTTAAGGGCGTACCTCGACAGTTGAGCGAACCTTGCTTCGTCTTGGTCTACCGTCATGTTGTTCACTGAAGTTGTAAGAATTCCTTCATCTTTCGATCACGAGCACATTTGGAAAAATACTTTCCGTTGAATGCTTCAACGAAAGCATTCCGATTGATAGAAGCATTTTAAAACACGATTTTCTTGGTCGCTTTCCACTAATAGCTGGCATTACCTTGCGCTTGATAAGTCCGCTAAGGTAACTTTCTCTTCCTTAGAACATCTTAAAAGCTCAAATGCCTTCTGGAGTTCATCAATCTAGGATTCCACTTCTTGGGATCTCCGGTTCCGATAAATTTGGGGGTTGGAGCTTTAGGAATTACTCGACCAATCCGTGCATTTCCGTACAACCACCATTTCCATTTGCTGCCACATTTTCAGCATTAGGCATTCGTTATTGGGCCTCTTGTCCCAACAGTTTTCCCACGGTCGCTAGAGCTTGCGAATTCCGTCTATTCGGGGATCTTGATTCGACTTCCCTTTCGAGGTCGAGGTCGCAATCGTTCCGAGTACTCATATTGGTATTCTAAGGGATTTTCTACAACACAAGAATAGGTCAGTGGTCACAAACAAATATTAGTACACAACCTATTCAACCACAATCAATCATTCACATGCGCAGGGGTGTTTCCTAGCTAACTACCCCAACTTCAGCGCACCTTATCACTCCAGTCCTTATTTTTAGCTTGATTTCATAATCGTTCTCCCCCATTCAATTGCATAGTTTGGTTTCTTCCTCTCTTGCCCATCATCCTAGAAGCACCGCCAGAGCCGCACTTTATTCAAGTCTTCAACCCCGCGACCACTCTTGCTAGAAGCCGTACCTTGATCGGGCCTCATGCCCCAAGGCGTCCACTTCATAGCTAAGAGCCGCTCTTTGATTAGGTTTTACCTCGGCAACCACTCCCGCCCTCATCGGATCGGGTCCTTTCGTGATTCCACAGCCTCTTCTTAGCTCAACATTGAACTTACACTTACCGAAAGGGAACCTGCTCTGATACCAAATTAAACCGTAATGCCCCCACCTCGGGATTATTCATATGACGTCCGCTCATTATTATCTTTTATTACACATAAGCGAAAAGCATAACTAGGGACAATCATAATCAATACACAAATGAAAATAAGACAAGCAGCATCATGAGCAAACCTTATGTTTATAATTCACGCGAACATGTTTTACAAGCCCTTCGGGCCATGGCAAACAACACATATTTCATCGTCGACTATAAATAGCAAATTTTGACTTAGGTTAACCTATACCCACTACAGCTTCTCGCTCCTCGCTTCTTCACCTTCACCCCGGTCCCGTCCGCCTGGCCATCTCACATCCCACCCATGGCTTTATCCTCGAGCCGGCCTGCCCGCACTGCCAAAGCACCGTTGAACCTATGCTCGAATGAGGCACCAAGTCCATTAGGCCCTCATCGAATCGTCACAAGCATCGTGATTTGACGGTAGGCGCGGTCTTTCTGACATTTATCACGGTGAGCATTTTAGCTCTCGGTTTTATGGGATTGCCAATGTGGGCTAGGAGAGATGCCATCCCTATAGACTTGAAAAAGGGAAAATAACGGGGATGAGTCGGGGAGACTCAGCAAGTGAAATTTTACTAACAGGCGAGGACATATCAATCGTCATTACACGAAAACATTTCTTACCGACCGGCCTCCGTGGCCGATCAAACAAGGACGGGCATAGCAAGCATAAAACAAGGATTCCAAGCATGGCTAAGTCACGATTTACCTCATGTGTTGCGCCTTGGTTTCTAATTCGTGTTAGATAACATGCAAAAACATGAAACAAGGCAAACTTGTTATAGAGAACACAACATCGGGACACCAAGAACCGAGAACGGGGAAAGCTCGTGATACAACGTATTTCAACGTCATTTCCCGGTAGTAAAATCTCACTTACACTAATAAAACAAGAACTAGAGGAGAGAATGGGTGGGAAAGGCAACGGTCTCGAGTCTCGGACAATTTACGGTGTCGGCTTTTCTTTTCTTTCTCTCGGGTTTTCTCTTTCTTTCTTGGCTCTAAACTCTATATCTAAGCACTCTCTCTCTCTCTCCCTTTCTTGGCCAGTTGTGTGTGTGAGAAAAGTGAGCCAAAACTCTCCCAATGGCTTCTATTTATAGAGGAAGCAAGGCTTGAGTTGATGAAGTAAATGCCTTGTGTGTCACCGGGGAGGTGAGGTAAGCGCCGCATCATCCACTCATTAATGGCCCTAAGTCCAAAAGTCAAGTGTAATGATGGGAATGGCCAATTATTCTTCCTTTCTCTCTCCTCACCCATTGGCCATGGGTCTCTCTCTCTTTCCCCAAGCTGGCCGTGGCTTCCTCTCCCTCTCCCTTGGTCAATTCTTGATAACCAAGGCTCATAATGGCTTCATAAATTGTCATAATGACTAGTTGAAAATGAAGGCCAAGCAATAAATAGATACAATGATGGAATGGATAAGGTTTGACTTAGTCAAACTTTCTAGGATTTCTCAATTTGGCTGATTTTCATCCCAATTTACTCGAATCAAACGGGTCTCATGAAAATAAGCACTTAACGCCCAAAACGAACCCCGCATTATAATAATTCCCAAACTTTTCCCAAGGGTTTTCCACGACAAAACACGTGTAATAATCTTATTCAACCCGAGGTTCAAAAGGGAATGTCCTTAAATACCACCAAAAGATATCAAGTCCAAATTCCAACGTTCTTGTATAGAAAATGCTGAATCTTTGAAATCCAACAAAACTGAACAGTTTTGTACTGTTCACGAAATCGGACTTGAAAATATAGTAAATGAACTCTGAAAATTCTCAAATTTTAATATGTCATAAACAAGGCCTTAACAAACATTTTTCATGAAAAACATAAAATTTGAATCTCTTTATAAACATCATTTTTAGTAGCTCAAATATAGACTAAAAGTAGTTCGCTAGAACAAAATTCTTGTTTCTCGAAGTAAGCTCTGTCCATAATCCAAATCATCTCAAAAATCTTCAAATTTATATACGTTATAGAAAAAGACGTTCTCAACAACTTTTGTGAAGGAAACTTTTCCAAAATCAGCCCAAAAAGCTTGTAGAAAATAAATACGGTATGAATATCACTGAAATATCCATTCTGGACAGTTTCACATAATCCAAAAATCAGGCCATCATACCACTCATATCAACTCTAAAAATTCTGAAATTAAAGTATGTAAAACTTCATGATGTTTAGAACAACTTTCAAGAAGAAAGTATTGAGAAATTCAGATCATAAAAGTCTCCCCAAAAATAACAAAATGAATGGGTACAAAGGATCCGAAATAGGTTTTCCAAAACAAGAGTAAAAATTTTATTACCCATTGAAAAACCACAAAACTTAAACCATAGCCATTTTTTAGGGACTGAAATTGAGGATGTGACACGCACATTTCCAATCAATGGCCAAGATTTGTTCTTATCTTGAGATCGACGGCCGAGATCAAATCTTTTCCAAAAATATCCAAGTGTAGAATGGAAATTTCATAAAAATCAAGGGCAAAATTATCCAAAAATTGTCATTCCTAAAGTGAGGGTGAAATGACCAAATTGCCCTTCTCCATTTACACATGTCCTTAAGAAAGTCTCAGGGGTAAAGCGGTCATTTTCCATTTCTCGCCAAATTGAATTTTCTGAAGAATCTGACAAATCCGAGGCTAACTAAGCCTATAACAACATCGTCCAACTATCCTATTGTGACATTCATAATTTCCGAGGCCTAATCTCGATTGTTAATTAATGAATAAATCTAATTAACGTAACTTGAGTATATCTCGAACTAATGGGTGGCTTTTGAGGAAATTCGCACATTTGACCCGTGGCCGATACTAAATCAAGCCACGTTCAAGTTCACTTGGGTCGTGACGACCTCGGTTGTCACTTAATCGCGAGGATCGATCGCTAGTTCCGACGAGCGCGATCGCTTGGTTTAGGTTTAAGTTCGTTCGTCAATTCATTTCATGATCAAACAGAATCATCGTCTACTCACAATATGACAGCGGCGAATTGATCCCTAATTATCCTTGGATTGGCCTACATTGGCTCAAAATGTCACATCGACAATTTTTTATGGTCGAGAGTCGGTTCACGATTGAGTTTCTTTGGTCATGCAAATTTAAATCCCTAATTAGCCTTTCCTTAACTGTTAGTATTACGGAATGATTAATTCCCAGCGAGATCTAATTACAAATACGTCCATAAACCATTCATTTCATAAATCCTAAGTGGATCGAATTTCAGAATGTCACATTTAAGTCTTGATGTATGACCCTAAGGCAAGAATCTCGTTGGAGGCATGAAGCCCCCTTACAATCCCCTCGAATTATTTGAAATCGTTTGCCCCAAATGAGTTCTGCCTTCTTTCTTGAATCTAACGAACATGACAAACAAGAAACGGTTTTCAAGTTTTAGTGCAATTTGGAAAAATGCATGGGAAAATTTCAAATAAGCACGTAAAGTGCCATCATTTTCTCCACTAAGAAACTTAAGTAGATTTTGTGTCAAATAAAAATCTAAAGTGGTATGTCGGGTCTCAAATGAGGGCTTAAAGTAACCATAAGAGTTTCAAATAAAGGCCTGACTTTGCAGGTCACCAAATGGTGAAATATTTCCGCCGGCGACCGACAAGGTCAAGGGCATTTTCGTCAAAAATAATTTTATTTTTTCTTTTTCCTTTCCTTTTCTTTCTTTTTCCTTTTTTCTTTTTTTTCATTTTCGACCTTTGTTTCACCGGCCATTGGCGGCCGGGGAAAGGGCTGGGCGAGAGTCGCCCTCACCCGATCTGGCGAGGGCCACCCTTGCCCAAGGTGAGGCCACCCTTGTTGGCCATAGGTGAGGCCGACCCTTGCCGGGTCTCGTCTTGGCAAGGCGACCCTCGCCTGGGTAAGGCCACCCTTGAAAGCCACCAGCCGAGGGCCCTTGCCTGGCGAGGGTCTCGCCACCACCTGTCCCCCAAGCAAGGCCGACCCTCGCCAGGGCTTTCAAGGGCGGCCTCGCCCGGGTGAGGGTCGCCTCGCCAAGATCCAGTGAGGCCGTTCCTCGCCGGGCAGCTGGTGAGATGACTCTTGCCTCTTGTCGGCAAGGCCACCCTCGCCAGCCCTTTGTGGGCTTCGCCGATGGCCGCCACTAGGGAAACACAAAGAGAAAGCAAAAAAAAAAAAAAAAAGAAAAAAAAGAGAAAGGAAAAGAATTCACAAAAGTTAAAAGACGTAACGCTCTCACCATTCAGAAAGTTAGGCCCTTATTTGAAATAAAAATAGCTACTTTAGGCCCTTATTTGATACAAAATCCACCCTTTATTTGAGAAAATGAGGGCACTTCATGTCTTTATTTGACACAAAGTCTACTTCAGGCCCTTATTTGACAAAATGAGGGTACTTCCAGCCTTTATTTGGAATTTTATCAAAATACATCATAGAAAAATAGTTATTCGGAGAAAAAACCAACCAAAAAGAGAGGTGTCCAAGCTTTTATTCGACAAGTACTGTATACCAAAATCTTTTCTTCTCCTTCAATGCAGTAACCCATGAGTTTAACAAGATTTCGATGTTGGAGTTTCGATATAAGGATGATCTCATTCTTGAACTCTTCAACACCATGGGCCGAGGTACTGGAAAGTCTTTTCACAGCTACCTCTTTCCCATCATTCAACTTCCCCTGTTTCGCAATTCACAAAGCTTTTAGACCTTGAATCACCTCTATATTTTCATTTTCCTGTAGAAAGGTTTTACCTTATAAACAAAGCCAAACTCTCCTTGCCCGAGTTTACTTGTCGTGCTGAACTTGTTTGTAGCAAGTAGTATGCCATCAAAACTGAAAAGGTTCAATTCCAGTGAATCATCTTGCTTCAACTGCTCTTTCCGGGCATTTCCTTGTAACAGTACGCCCGATTTTTCAGGTTTATCTATCGAGTCAAGGAGCCATGGAATTTTGCTCAAGTCTCCTGTGTTTATCATTGGTGAAGATTTAACTGACTTTCTTCATAACGTTGAAATTTTAAACAAAATAGAAGCACAATCCTCTAAAAACGCTGATGTGGCTCTTTAATAGTACCTCTTTTCTTAGCTCTACTTTTGCAAAGACCAATAACAAATACTGCAAAGAACATGATCCCGGCAGTAGTACTCAGGCTGATGATAACTGCTTTCTGTGGTGATTGTCCTGAAATGGGAAAGTGAGTTATGTAAAAGACGATTGGGGTCGACTCAAACTCATCTCAATGAAACAATTTCTAACCTGCCTTTACATGTGAAACTCGAACAAATAAATCTTCCCCAGCTGTGCAAAATTCCTAGAGATCGATGAGGTCTTTACTCCAAACAATACACCCAATGGTGCTGACATAAGAATAAGCCAAGCAAGAACAATTGCTTAGGCACCAGCTTTCACATGCTTCTACCCAAAGATACAAGCATCGCTTACACTTGTAAACTTCTCGAAACGTAGATTATAGTCAGTAACAAATACTATCAGTAGGACACAATGAATAATATTTACACTTGCAACATAGTAAGAATGTGATTATATCAAAGTTTGTAGCTCAAGAGGATCAATTTGCCGTTAAAAATAAAGAACACAATAACCGGAAATTTGGTCGCCAATGCAATCAAAGTTTCCTAATAATAATGATGTTACCCCAAATAAAGTTTACTTTACTTTGTAATAGTCCATTCCACCAAATAGGTAACAATTGGTTAGATTTTTCTTTATATGATTCATCCGGAGTTTCAGGCTTGAAGCTAGCTCTTAATTTCCTTTTGATCAATGATATTAGTCAAAATAATATTTTGGTCTTCTTATCTAGATTGCCTGAACACACAAAAAAAATGTTGAGAAAACCCCGAAAATTTTAATATTGAGAAAACTATCTCTTACTATTTGTGATTTGATAGATGCGAGTGTTGCTCCTATTCAAGTGACTATTATGACTCAACACCATTGAAACTATCCTAAGTGCAAAAATTCAAAGATTTAATACTGAATTGACAAAAGTGCAATAATTTTAAGATTTTTGGACAATTTTCCCATGGTGGATAAGGTGAAGAAGAAACTACAAATAAGAGAGATAAGTTCAACTATCGTCGACAAATCAAAACCCTTAACCAGAGAGCAAGATTTATTAAAAATTAGTTAAGAAAAATGATGTATTAAGAGATATGTTTGATTGTGAGTGATACTTTAAATAAGTGGTTATATTTAAAAATTAATAATAGCCCCAATATATCATTTACTAAAGTTAAAACCTTAAACCAAGTAGATAGATTTACTAAGTTGAAACCTTAAACCAAGTAGCTAGATTTACTAAAGTCGGTTTACATTGATTTTACTAAGAGATTGTCAGTGATCCTTGACATAATTGAGTTATATTTAAAAGTCAACAACAACTTGACATATCATCTGATAAACTAATAATATAAATCTGTTTTAATAACTTCAGTAATTTTTAGAGTAAAAACTGCGAGTTTGGCATAATTAAAATGAATTTTTTCGTCGTTTTAAAAGAAAATCTTAAAAATAGAAGAAATATTGTCAGGATTCAAAGGAGTGGCATAGAGTTGGGGAAAGCCAACTCTGTCATGTTGTGTTCATTGTTACTTGATTCGGTCAAGATTTGGATGCAAGTAATACGTCGATTATTTCGCATCAGCCGCCAATGCTGTCTAACAGAACCTGCAGTAATGCTTCCGATGTTAACGTTGATTATTTTGCATCACCCGTCAATGCCGTCGAACATAACCTGCAGTAATGATTCCGATGTTAACGTTGATTATTTTGCATCAACTTGCCGGACCGTCGCATTGCATAACGTGTTTAGGTGTATATAGGTGATGTACGAAGTAATTGCGGGAGAACTCATACACATAATCACCTTCTGATGCTGATGGAAATACTAGTGACATCAATCGAGTTAAGGGCGTGAACTAATTTGTTCGGCTTGGAAAAGGACGTAACGTGGAATTGCTACCGATGTTGCTACGTTGTGCGGTTAGCAGTCACATCCCAATACTAAAATCTCCTCTTACTCAAGGGCAAGGTATCATTCTTATGATACAAGTGCGAGTCCTATCCCCAATTTATAGTAGTCTGCGTCTCCTGTCGCTAACTCGAGTAACGTCAGTTCCTTTCCTGTTGACTTGACTTCGAGATGGCGCATTGGTGTGACTATTGCATCCGCAGAGAAGTTGCTTGTCCAGGGTTTCATTGTGTGGTGTATGTTCCCAGGGTTTATTTTTTTTATGCGATTTCCTCATTTTCACATGGCTATTCCAATAATTTAAATATATCGCTTAATGCGACTTGCTTATTTTGCCTTGAACTACAAAGGGGGAAGAGTATTTCTGAGAGAGAATAATCCATCTTTGGTTGGAGTAATTCGATAGGTATGAAGGGATCTAAATAATTATGAGAGAAAAGAACGGAAGCAATTTAAAGGGATGGAGTTAATATGTTGTTTGAATGCTAGCGAGCGAAAAGAAAAGAAAATAAAATAAAATAAAAGAAAACATTATGACACAAAAACATTTGTTATGTATGTAGAAATAGATGTAAAACTAGGGTATAAGTGAGAAAAAAGAATAAGTTTAATAGATGCAAAAATAGTTTGATAGATGCACAAATAGAGTGATAATATTAAGTGCAAATTGCTTCTATCAAAAAAATAATAAAATTAGCAAAAAGATAGAAAACGATGCACATAAATATTTATAGTGGTTTGGCTTAAATCAAACATACGTCCACTCTTCTAGACTAACACCACAAATAGGCTAGAATCCACTAGTGATCGTGTGAGTAGTAACAATGAAGCACATGTTGCTTCTACCCAAAGATACAAGCACCACTTACACTTGTAAACTTCTCGAAACGTAGATTATAGTTAGTAACAAATACTATCAGTAGGACACAAGTGAATAATATTTACACTTGCAACATAGTAAGAATGTGACTATATCAAAGCTTGTAGTTCAAGAGGATCAATTTGCCATTCGAAATTAAGAACGCAATAACCGGAGATTTGGTCGCCCATACAATCCAAGTTTCCTAATAATAACGAGGTTTCCCCAAATAAAGTTAACTTTACTTGGTAATAGTCCATTCCACCAAATAGGTAACAATTGATTAGATTTTGCTTTATATAATCCGTCCAACGTTTTAGGCTTGAAGCTAGCTCTTAATTTCCTTTTGATCAATGATATTAGTCAAAACAATAGTTCAGTCTTCTTATCTAGATTGCCTAAACACACAAAAAAAAATGTTGAGAAAAACCCAAAATTTTATTGCTAACAAAACTATCTCTTACTATTTGTGATTTGATAGATGCGAGTGTTGCTCCCATTCAAGTGACTATTAATGACTCAACACCATTGAAACTATCATAAGTGCGAACATTGAAAGATTTAATACTGAATTGGCAAAAGTGCAATAATTTTGGGACTTTTGGACAATTTTCCTATAGTGGATAAGGTGAAGAAGAAAATACAAAGAAGAGAGATAAGTACAACTATATGTCGACTATGACATTCCGAATTTCGACCCATTTTTAGGATTTATAAAACGTGTAATTCGTTAGTGTGCTTATAGTAAAATCTCGCCAAAACTGATCACTCTCGGTTATTATTTTTAAAATTGAGATTTCGCTAGAATCGCATTCGATCGAATTTGGCCGTTATTTAGAGCCTAAACTTTGGTGTCGAATTTCTCGAAATTCTGAGACAAATTTAATTGGACAGTGTCAATATTATTGTGGCCAGCCTCGATATTGCTTGGGATATACGAAAAAGTGAAATTGGGACCGGGTGCTGATTTTGACTAGTATACCTCCCTCGGTGTTTATTTGAATTAGTGTCTTCTAATCTTTTCTTTAATTGAAAATCTGAAATTTTCGTGGCCCTTAGATCTTGGCTTGCTTACTAAGATCTAATGTGAGCCCTAGGATGAGTCAAGAGTTAGGTAGTGTTTGACTCTCTCTCTCTCTCTCGATTGTCCCCTCCTATCTTCTTCTAGTTAGGCGAGCTCCCTCTCCCTCCACACTTGCGCTGCCTCCCATGCCACTTCCCACACCACCAAGTCGGCCAAGCCTTCACGCCGCTCACCCCCTGTCCGCTTCTGTCCATCGTCGAGCCTGCCTGGTGAGCCACCCGTCTTCCTCCTCTTGATCCTGAGCAACAAATCGGCGGTGCCGATCGCTAAAACTCACCGCCGCCTACTACCCATCCGGCCACCGTCGCCACAGCCACCACCACCCCCCGGCCATTTCCTTCCGCCGTGAACCCTTCTCCCCCCTCGGCTCCGGATATGGTTTTCTCAACCCTTCCCGGCGCATGTCTTCCATCGGCGGCCACCCCCGACCAACCGTCATTGCCTCAACCGCCGACCACTACCCCCTTTGCACAGCCGGCCACCCGGTACCATCCCTCTCCTATTTGATGACCCGGTACTCCCCTCCTGTTCGATTAAATGCGGCCTTCTGTCCAGGTTATGCATCCTTTATCATTTGCTAATACCGCCACCCTGTGACTTGCCGCCACCACCAGCCTTCCCTTAGCCACCATCGTTGTAACTATTCGATGAGACCTACCCCCTTCTACTCCATCCCACTTTTGCCCCTCCACCTTCCCTATTTCTCATCATTTGCCCGTGGGCGCCCGCTCAACGCCAGGCTGCTGCCCGTTCGGCGAGGCCTTTGCTCATAGCTGCTACCGTAAGCTACTACCGCCTCGTGAGCTCCTTGCCGTCCGAACTACGGTGAGAGCCTCCCGATCGCTGCCATAGCGCGGCACCATCCGGTGATTTACCCGATACCAATCTCGTTTTCCTTGCTCAAGTCGGTGTAAAGCAACACCTAAACCTTTTCTAGGACTTTAGGTATTATTAGACATATTTAGGGGTTATTTTGGGGTGGGAATTCTGCGGCTGGCTAGGGGCTGTTAGAACGCCTATTCGGTGACCGTTTATCGTGATTTGGTAGTTGAGATGTAGGCTGGTTAGGGGTGAGTGTTTAGGGTCAGAATATGGGTTGAATCATGGCAATTTATGGCTGATTTTGGTGCTGAGTTGGGGGCCGTTGATGTTGAAATTTATGCCGTGATTATGGATTGTTCATGTGTGATTCTATCACACCTCGAACCCTGTGAGCACGCAACATCATGCAATGGTCATTATGATGTGACGTCCCAGATCGTCTTCGACCCAACATTTTATCTTTTGATTACGCATGCGGAAGCTAAACAAAGATTTACCTGCACAATAACAATAAACAATGATAGATAGGAAAACGATTTAAAACATTGAAATCAAAACATCATTTTAACATTTACTTGATTAACCCGTGGGAATATTTTTAAGCCCCACTTGAGCATTTCCATAAAAGTCTACAAAAAGATGTTAGGCTGGGGTCAATCTACTTCACCAAAAGTTAACTTCCACGCACCCTAAACCATACCGGGTGTATCAGCATGCTAAGGGCCTGAAAAAATGTTTAACAACCATAAATGAGATAAAAATCTCAATAAGTTAACGCCTAAGTCCCATGTAGAAGGCCAACTCACCTCGGGGTCCCTAATCGTGCAATACAACGTCAACAACAACATTATTAAACAACCACGGGCATCCTTACCTCGCCTTGGTACACTTGTTGATGAAATGAACATGTCACATACTCAAGCATTTAAATAGATTTCTCATGCATCAATGCATCACAGGCGCGCGTGTCTCAATTATAAGACAAAATCCACTTGAGCACGTCTCATACCATGCCTAGCGTTTCTATCACATAATCGGGCACTATGCATCACGCGTATTCCAGTTATTACACCCCTCGAGGCCACTACACATCAAGCGATCTACAGCAAGATGGCGGTCTTTTGGTAAAAACCGGCTCTGTCTTGCCCGTCGCTGTGCACGCCACGTCAAATGATCTATAGTAAGACGACACTTCAATACGGCAACATCAAACGATCTATAGTAAGATGGTATCTCGTAAGAGCATCGAGTTCGGCTTCAGGCCGCGACAAGGTATTCGAGTATCGGCAATCCGATAATCTCCGGCATTCGATAAATCAAGTATTGTCAAGCAATCTACAGCAAGACCCCGATAAATCAGGCATTGTCAAGCGATCTATAGCAAGACAGCTCCAACGTGTGACCACATGAGCACACAAGTATTCAGGCCAATTCTTATCTTTTCATTTAGCCCGTGCATCCATGAATCGTGCTCACATCAATGTCACACAACAACAACAAGTGGTCACACATGCAAGCGGCCAATCGACTTTGTGAACTTCATTTTAAAACATGAATTTACAAAAGCATTCAAGATCGGATCACGGCCCAATAAACATTATTGAAAAGCTATCGAAAGCCAAAGATTTCAAGTATAGACCGCAGATTATGGAATTCTAGTAAAACTGGATAGGTTTGCATGATTTGGGAAATCAACTTCAATAGCATAGCAAATGGTTTCTAAAAATTATAAAATTCGTATATGTTATGAACAAGACCTTCACAAAAATTTTCCATGAAGAACACAATCCCAAAATCCTTATACAAATATCACTTTTGATGGCTCGAAACAACCCAAAACTGGTCTGCCGGAACAGGGGAACTGAACCGCAAAGAAATACTCGTTTTACCGACCAAATCCTTTCAAAACACTTTGAAATTTTTATACGTTGTAGACATGGATTTCATTTACAAATATTGTGAAGGAAGTATGGTCAAAATCGAACTGGAAATTTTTATAAAAATCTGAGAAGGCACGAAGGTCACGGAATCCACAGTATAAAACAGTTCTGATTCGGTAAGAAATTGGACCTTTGTGTAACCCATTTGAGCTCAAAAAAATCTGAAATTTAAGCATGTTATAAATCAAGATCTTGTGAACAAATTTTATGAGGAACACTTTCCAAGATTTTAACCACAAAATTCTCTATAAAAATGGAAAAGCCAGGGACGTACAGTAAAATCAGTTCTGAAATCAAGATAAAAACTCCAAGAAACGCCTTTAACTTTGAGATCCACCACTTCTCAGCCATGAAAATACCACACCAAGAGTTCAAATCAACATCCAACATCTATTTCAACTTAGTCTAGCAATCAAGACTCGCCAATGCTCATTCTAGAAGTTCAAACACACTAAAACAACAACTAGCTAAACTAACCCACGCAAGTTAAACATCCTAAACAAGGGATTAGATGTTAACTTACTAGTCTAAAAACGACGACAACGCGAGGACGACGGCAACGATACGAGTTGTCCGTGGTAGCCTCGGCTTGGCACGGCAAGTGGCAAACGGTGGTGAACAGCACACGGCGATCTACGGGGCTCAAGGATGGTGGCGTAAGGGTGTTGGTGGGTGAACAGCGGTGGTGGGGTGATTTGGCTGAGAGAGAGGAGGGAAGGGAGGCGTAAAAGGGGAAAGAGAGTGGCGTGAGAGAGAGAGAGGGGAGGGCTTCACTTGAGGCTTCTTTCTTTCTCTTTCTCTCTTCCTAATTATATATAGAAGCCTTACTTGGTCACCACTCAAGACATTTAATGTTGATCATGATGATGGTGCCTCTAAAGTCCAACTTCCATTAATGCGATTCATGATGAAGGGCCCTAAAGTCTCGATTCATTAATGCAAGCCATCATGAAGGATCACCAAAGTCTAACTTAATAAATGAAAGCCATTATGAGGGTGGCCTCAAAGTCAAGAATAATAATAGCCAATTAATGAAGCTTAGAGGATAAGCTTTAACTCTATCAAGGCCTTATCTTGCAGATTCTTCTACCAATTTCCCGAATTGTGTACTCCCTAGAACCTTCAGTATTTACTGAATTCTCACACAAATGACTCGGGCCAATCGGGTCACACGAAAATAGATCATTTGGCACAAAAACCACAACCTCGCGCCATACTTAATCACAAGATTTTCTTAGGGTTTTCCGTGATAAACATGCATAATAATTCCATCCAACGGCCAAGATTTAATCTAACAAAGAGGTTTCTTGAAGGGCAAGTTAGCAAATAATTTTCGATGGCCAATTCGTAAAAATTATAAGTTGACGCCTTATAGTTTGGGTGTAATATCCTTGAGCATTCGACATGTAAAATCGGATCATAATTCGTGGTTGAAATCGATTAATCACAACTATAGTTTATCTCGAACTAATGGGCGGCTGCTCGGAATAAATTCTTCGATAGCCTTTCCCGTTTGGTTAGTATTCCCTAGGTGATCAAGCCACAGCGAGAATTAACTAATAGAGCGTCGATGAAATCACCATTTCATAAATCACCAAATTTGGTCAAATTTTTAGGATATCACAAATTCAATATTGGCTTGGCGATGATTCATGTTAATTATTCGTGGTTGGTTTAATGTATATCTTATGGACTCGGGCTTGCAATGGTAGATGGGGTTTAATGTGCTAGAGTGATGGATGAATTGTGGCATGTGGGCTTATCATGGCTAAGTTAGTGGGTGCGTTGCAATGATTTAGAGGCTTGTGTAGGGGCTGACTTATGGCTGGATTGAAAGCTAGGTGTGTGAACTAATGAGGGGAGTCTATGACTTGAAATTGGACACTTAAAAATGTGTTAGATTGAGGGTTGTGAAACGTGGCTAACTTGTGATACTTTGGGGAATGAGTTTGATGCTTGAGTATGTGTTGGGCATGCTAAGGTTGGGCTGAGTTCGATGGCCTATCGGGACTCATGTGTGCTTAATTTATTATGGCTCATTTTGTGGAAATTGTGGTGGACTTGATGCTTGCGAACTAAATTGAATGACTGGCATTTGAGCATATTAGAGTGTTGTTTGAATATGTTAATGACATTAAATTGTTTGAATTATGTGGCGTGTGTGCTTGACAAGTCCGGATCTATCGAAGGGCTGCCAACTTTGGGGGAATTGACACAGGTTGTGAGAAAGGATCCAGGGATGTTAACCCGGGTCACGAGAAAGGTCCCGAGCGTATTGACGCTGGATGTCACGCCCCGAACCCCTCCGAGCCCGCGACATCTTGACCACGGTCGATAATTTGAACGCGACGTCCCAGGATGCGTCGCCGACCCAAACGAATCACGCAAGCGGAAGTAAAATAAAACAACCCAGACAATAAAACGTGACAATGGGATAGAGCATCATAATTTAACAAACACACAACATTAACTTGAGTTCACACGGTCATACATTAGGCTACTAGGGTTAAATCCACCTTCGACATCAAAAGGGAACCGGTAGCTGGGTAGACTACTAATCATGCAAAACGGGACCCTATCAAAAAGACCTCCTTGCCCTACTCCTAAATATCCCTACGGTGCCCAATCCGGGTCGGACGCTGAGGAATCTGACTCTGAGTCCGAGTCAATCTCGATTGGGTTCTCTTCCTCCTCTCCTTGCTCGACCACCATGGGCTCCTCTTTAGGCTCGGACTGGGCTCGGGCTCGAGCTCCTCTTCGGGCTCGGCTTAGGGCTCGGGGTAGGTGTCGGTCTTCGGACCGGGGTCTACCGAATGACTATCGGGATCGACATCTTGTCGTTAGGGGTGAACTTGTCCCAGGGCTCCCAATTAACTGCGCCCTCATTGGTATGCCTCAATCCTTCGAAACCTCGAATTGGTCCTGAGTTCATCAATCCCTCCCTATGGGTCCAGGCCAAGTAGTCGTGACGCTCCAACTCATCTCGGCCCACATCTACCCAAACATAAGTGCGATGCCTAATATATGCCTCGCCCGGGTTCAGACCCGGGTACTCGTTGTCCTCATGCACCATATGCATGGGGACCCCAAAACGCCTAGGTGGCGCCATACTCAAGGGCGGGGATCTGAAAATGGTTATATAATAACCGTGAGAACGAGTCTCAATAAGCAACACCCTAAACCTCACCTAGGCTAATGCGCACTGCACCCGGTCTAACATGCAAATCACCAAACAATACAATCAATTTCACATGACAAGCTTACCTCACCTCGAACCACGTGCCAACCCTGCATATTAGTCCAAACATGATAATGCAAGAATAGTTCACCGCCATATCACAATCACCCGCACACACACTCCCACTCGAAATCAATCAATCCAACCAAGCACTCACACGCACATTTAGCCAATCCAATCAGTCACATCACGCACACGTGTCCAACAAATTTTCCTCTCACGAACCACCGTCAACACGTCTCAAGTCCGGTCTCATAGGCACACAAGTCACGCAATTCGCTCAATTCCAATGGCCGCCATCAACACGCCCCAAGCCATATCATTCAATTAATTCCGGTGGCAGTGCCGCCAACACGTCCCAAGCCACGATGCTCAAACAATTCCAAATGACCGACGTAAATACGTCCCGGTCCAACACACCTTTAACGGGCCACCGTCAACACGTCTCAAGCCCGCATCCAATTGGCACATCGGCCATTCAAACCTTTACACGGACCGCCGTCAACATGTCCCAAGTCCGCAGCCCTCCGATCATTCCGAGCTTAATTTCCCACAGGCAAGCACACACCACTTAATTCGATCAATTTCACGCCAATTTACATCAAACAACTCATATTCACAACTCAGTCTAAATTCACAATTAGCCACTCAAATCCACAAACCCAATGTTCAAGTCGGTCATGCACAATTTCCTAAATCGAGCATATTATTTAATCCAATTCAAATCTCACAATTAAATCATAATATCACTAAATTAATGCACGCCCTAGCCGCTCTAACTCGATACTAGTCAATGAAATACCCAAAATACTATGTAGAGTCTAGGAAGTCGCTTTACCAAGTTTTAGTCCGGAAAAAAATCAACTCGGGCCCAAAATGGCTCGAGAGTGAACAAGGCCGACCAGGCACACGCCGTGGCAGCCGGGCGCTGGGCATGGGCCTGGCAACGGCGCCGGGCACGGGCGCGAGCACGAGCTTGGTTGGCCGGGCTGGGCTTGCCGGGCGGGCTGGTCGGGCGACCGACCGACGGGCAAGAACTAACGGGAGGTGAACAGGGGAAGCGGGGGGTGGCCGGGCGTGAGGTGAGAGGGAGAGGGAAGGAGAGGGAGAGGTTGAGGGTGGGGCGATGGCGGCGCGCCGGTGGCGGGGCGGGCACAAGACGGCATCGGCGGCATGAGGCCGGACGGGCCGACCAAGGCGGGCGTGAGGCGAAATGGGGTTCGGCGTAACTAGACAAGGAGGAGCACTGGGAAGGAGAGGCAAGGGGTGGCGGCTGGTCTCACGGGCGGCCGACGGGTGGAGGCGAGTTGACGACGCTACCGACGAAATAGAGGGGGCTGGCGCGACGCAAGGGGCTGGAAGGCGAGTTTGGCCATACGCTGTAGGGAGGAGGAAGGGAGCGTCGTGAGGTCAAGGGTTACACGATGGCGGGGCGGCGAAGCTCGCAGCGCCGGTGAGTGTAACGGAATGAGCAGCGGTAGATGTAGAAGACGTAACTGTAAGAAGAAAAGAAGAAGAGAAGAAGAAGAAGAAGAAGAAGAAAAGGAAAAGGAGGAGAGAGGAGAAAGAGAAATGTCAGGGAAAGGAGGGGTGGGTGTGCATGCAGAGGGAGGGGATGGGATAGGATGTGCATGGGGAAGGGGAAACGTGCACGGCAGAGGGGAGGGAGAGAGAGAGAGAGAGAAAGGAAGAGAGAGGAAAGGAGAGAGAGAGAGACACGCGCGGGAGGGGGGAGTCGGCAAAGGGGAGAGGATAGAGAAAGAGAGAGAAAAAATTTAAATTTTATTTTCGCGCGATCTCCAATGGACACATTTCGAACTAAAAAGATCGACCTAACGGTCCCGATTCAAATTCAAAAATGGCCTAACAGTCCACGATAAATCCTAATAATAATATAGGGCAAAAGACCAAAATAAAATATCCCAAGACACATTACGAGGGAGGTTTACTAGTCTAAATTCGCACCCAATCAAAAATCCACTTTCTCATTATTCCTGATAATTTTATCGTTGGCCACAATAATATTGACATTGTCCAATTTATTTCGCTCCGAAACTCTCGAAAATCGACCGCCAAGTTCGGGGTCCAAATAATAACCAAATTCAATCGAAAAGCGATTCTAGCAAAATTTCTATTTTTAAAAACAAGAAGCCGAGAGTGATCAGTTTTTAAGGCGAAATTCTATTATAAGCAGCACCGATTTAATTAAACATTTTATAAACCCCAAAAATGGGCCAAAATCCGAATGTCACAATTCTTCCCCTTTACAAAAAATTTTGTCCTCGAAATTTATAATTCAACCCAACTATCCAAACAAATGGGGGTATTGGTGTCGCATCAACTCTTCACTTTCCCACGCCGCACCTTTGATCCCATGGTGCTCCCAAATTACTTTGACCATTGGAATTTTCTTGTTCCGCAACACTCTTTCTATTATGTCCTCGATCCGTCTTGGCCTTTCCACGTATGACACCCTGTTGTCCACGCCTATTTGCTCAAAATTCAGTACACGGTCGGGTCCGTTCATATTTCCTCAACATAGACACGTGGAACACATTATGAACATGAGATAAATTTGGCGGTGGCCTTGAGGCGATAAGCTAAGGTGCCTATTCTCTCTAAGACCTTAAATGGACCCACATACCTCGGGCTCAATTTTCCTTTATTACCAAACCGTGACAATCCTCTCATTGGTGACACCTTGAAGAATAAGTGGTCCCCTACTTGAAACTCCAAAGACCTACATCTCCGGTCTGCATAATTCTTTTAAATGGCTCTGTGCAGTTTTGAGTCTATCCCGGATAACCTTGACCGTCTCATTTGACCGCTGCACTAACTCTGGATCCGAAATGTTCCTCTCACCAACTTCTTCCCAACAAACCCGGTGTTCTCGCAAGCTCTGCCGCATAATGCTTTAAACGGTGCCATTCGATACTCTCATCGATAGCTATTATTGCGGCAAATTCAATCAAATGCAACTGTTCCTCCTAGCTGCCCTTAAAAATCCAAAACACATGCTCGCAAAGATATCCTCTAAAGTCTGAATTGTCCTTTCGGTGATCGCCATCCATCTAGGAGTGATAGGCCGTGCTAAAACTGTAACCGTTCCTAAGGCCCGTATGAAGACTTTTTCAAAAGGCGGCAATAAATTTTGGATCACGGTCCCAAGTGATCGCCATTAGTACTCTATGGAGGCGGACTATATGTCGCACATACAAATCGGCGTACCTTTCCAAGGCGAAATCCTTTCACACCGGTAGAAAATGTGCAGACTTTGTCAACCGATCAACTATCACCCAAATCGAATCATGACCCCTTTGACTTCTCGGTAATCCCATTACAAAGTCCATCGTAATGTGCTCCCATTTCCACTCGGAATTTCCAATGGCTGCAACATTCCACTCGGCTTGCAATGTTGCGCCTTCACTTGTTGGCACGTTAAACACTTAGCCACATGCTTGGCCACGTCCACTTTCATGCCGTTCCACCAATAATGCTGCCGTAAATTCTGATACATTTTCGTACTCCCGGGTGAATACTATAAGTGCTACGGTGTGCTTTGGACAAAATCTCTTCCTTCAGATTCTGTATCACCGGCACGCATAACCGTCCACGAAACTTTAAAATCCCATTCTTGAATACCTGAAAATCCGACTTCCTTTTTGTGGTATCCATACTCAAAATTTTCCGAATCTCCGGATCCATCAATTGTAGAGCCTTAATCTTAGTCTGTATTTCGTGTTCAATCCTCAATCTTTGCAAGCGGACTCAAGACATGACTTACTTCAAACTTAAATTGCGAGTCCCGAACTCCCTCCAACAGAGTCCATTCCTTAACCAAATATATGTGCAATGCTTGATTTCCGCCTCGGAGCATCCGCTACCTTGTTAGCTTTTTCAGGATGGTACATTATATCGCAATCATAGTCCTTCAGAGTTCCATCCAACGGTGTTGTCTCATGTTTAATTCCTTTTGAGAAAACAGGTACCTTAGACTTTGATGGTCCGTGAAATTTGAAATCTCTCCCCACACAAGTAGTGCCTCCAAATCTTAAGGCGAAAATAATCACGGCTAATTCCAAGTCATGCGTTAGATAATTCTTCTCATGTGGCCTCAATTGCCGCGATCGTATGCCACTACTTTTTTCCCATGTTGCATTAACATGCATCCTAATCCCCTTAACGACGCGTCCTTTGTAAATCTCATATCCTCCCGGACCCTAACGGAATCGTTAACACCGCCCGGTCGTCAATTTCTGTTTTAATCTTTGGAAACTCCATTTGCACTTATCTGTCCATTCAAACCTCGTCTCCTTCTTTAATAACGCGTCAACGGCGTCGCCAATGCCGAAAAATTTCTCCATGAAGCGTCTGTAATACCTGCTAAACCCAAAAGCTTGAACCTCGGTTACTATTGTCGACCTTGGCCAATTCATGAGGGCTTCAATTTTCACCGGGTCCACTACAATCCCTTCTCCGGATACCACATGTCCTAAGAATGCCACTCGATGAAGCCAGTCGCATTTCTTGAACTTAGCGTAAAGCACATGTTCCCTTAGGGTCTGTAGAACCTTTTCCAAATGTACCTCATGCTCGTGGAACTCTTCAAGTACACAAAAATATCATCTATAAACACGATAACGAACGATCCAAAAATTCCTTGATCACCCTATTCATTAAATCCATAAAAGCTGCATGGGCATTTGTCGGTCCAAACGGCATCACCGTAAACTTATAGTGCCCATGCCTTGTCCTAAATGCTGACTTGGCACGTCCTCTTTCTTGATCCTCAATTGGTGATAGCCAATCCTCGATCTATCTTGAAAAACACCGACGCCTTGCAACTAGTCAAATAGGTCATCAATCCTTGGCAACGGTACTTATTCTTGATGATCGCCGGTTCGGGTTATGCGTAGTCAATGCACAGCCTCAATGATCTATCCTTTTTCCTTCACGAATAATCTTGGCACTCCCCATGGAAACGTGCTAGGACAAACGAAGCCTTTATCCAATAATTCTTGCATTTGGACTTTTAATTCTTTCAACCCTAACATCGACATCTTATAAGGCACTTTCTAGATCGGTTCCGTCCCCAGGGCTAACTCAATCATAAACTCCACTTCTCTCTCGGTGGCGGTCCAAAGAATTCTTAAGAAAAGACACTAGGAAAATTGTACACTACGGCTATATCCTCTAGCCTCGGCTCTCCAGCCATCGAATCAACTACATTTGCCGAAATCCTTGACACCCCTCATCTAACAGCTTAGATACCTCGAGGCGAAATCCAAGGGATTGAGGTTCCTCATCGGTTTCCTACAAACTCAAATTTAGGCTGTCCAACAGATTAAATTGGATCACCTTATTACTACAAAATCCATAACAGCTTTCTATTTGACTAGCCAGTCCATACCGATAATCACATCAAAGTCATGCATACGTAACACTGCTAAATCTATCCTCCCTTCCCAATCGCCAATCACTAACTTACAATCGGGACATCCTAACGCAATCAGCACCTTATCATTCAGCGGGGTAGTAACACACAGCATAACATCAAGCGATTTTGGTTCAATCCCAGATAATTCAACGAACTGCTCAGAAATAAATGAATGCGACGCCCCGGATCAAACAAGGCATATGCAGCATGATCACAGAGAGAGACCGTACCTGTGACCACGCCAGGCGCGTCCTGCCTCCCTCCTTGCCATTGCATACACCCGTCCTTGGGCCGGCGGCCTACTCTGATTTGCCGGCTGGATAGCTCTAAATTGATTTCCATTCCGGGGCGGTGGCGGCGGTAGTGCGGGCGGCCCAGCTTGTCTCTTCACCGTTGGGGCGGGTCATTCATCCGATGGCCCCTCCCACCCACAAATAAAACATGCTTCCGCTATATTCGGGCAAGGTCCATTTCTGTGCCTTCCTCCACATAACTCTGCTTGGCGGGCGTTTGATAACGGTTCGCTTTCCAATATTCCTCCAAGCCGAGGGACGAACGACTATTTCCCATCATGGGTCTTTTCCCAAATTATTGACTTGTCCCTTAGCGGGGCATACCCACGATCCAAAAGTTCGGCCAGATCCATCCGATCTCGTTCGATTACAGGCCCTTTCATATTTTCATTATAACTTCTCAAGTTCAAAGTAATCATTTGACTCGAAGGTCCTTCAGACCCATCCAGAACCTCTAGCTTTGTCCATTGGATCCTCCACTATCACGAGGGCAAATTTGGACAATCTTGCAAACTTGGCTCATCTTTCCACCAGGCGGTGACCCTATTGAAGTCTCATAAATTCTGCCGTTTGCTCTGGGCACTTTTGAAAGTATTTACCATTGAAGGTCTCAATAAAGGTAGCCCAATTCGGGGCGATACCGGTGGGGAACACTTGACCCACAGGTGGCCCTCCACGATCCCTTGCATTATTCGGAAGCTAGTAGGCTGCTGGCTACCTTCTCTTCCTCGGTACACCTAGCAACTCAAAAAGCTTTCTCTAGCTCCTCTACCCATCTTAGTGCGACAGGGGTCACCCTTCCCATCAAATTTCGGGGTTTTAGCCTCGGGATCTGCTCAACTAGCTTGGACATCGGCTGATCATATCCATTCGCATCACACCGAATTTCCACCAATCACATTATTCCCAGATCTCCATTATTCCCAATGATCTCACTTTGGCGTTGGCAAAGAACGATGGGACCCCTTTCCCCTGATTTCATCTAACAGATAATAATCCTACTTCCTCAAGTACCTCCACATTTCATCCAATCTAGGATCCCCAGCGACTCCGACACGCGGGGCTACACGACTCGACCTCGATCCCGACCTCTACCTCGACCTCGACCGCTCATCTTACTAATTCTCACAATTGCTCACCTTTAAGTTCCATGCGGGAATTAGAAACCCTAGACCAACTATACCCGTCTATGCCCTAGGCAATGCATCCAATACTGATTCACTAAATAGGCAGCCAATCACAATATCACTCAATCACAACCAACAGGGTTTCGTTTACTTACCTCAAGTCCCCGACGCACTGCACCTCATATATATCAATGCATAATTTCAAACAAAGAACCACAATCACAATCATTTGGGGTACGATAGCACGCAAGTCTCCCTAATCGCTACCCCAAAATCATAGCTCCTTATCACTCCAGGTTTCGACCGTCTTGGATCGAGCTATTCTTGCTTTGATGCCAAATCAATAGGGGATGTCACGCCCGGACCCTCCGAGCCCGCGACATCCCGACCATGGTCGATAATTTGAACGCGACGTCCTAGGGGCCGCGTTGCTAACCCAAATGAAATCACGCAAGTGGAAGTAAAATAAAACAACCCAGACAATAAAACGTGACAATGGGATAGAGCATCATAATTTAACAAACACACAACATTAACTTGAGTTCACACGGTCATACATTAGGCTACTAGGTTAAATCCACCTTCGACATCAAAAGGAAACCGGTGGCTGGGTAGACTACTAATCATGCAAAACGGGACCCTATCAAAAAGACCTCCTGGCCCTACTCCTAAATATCCCTACGGTGCCCAATCCGGGTCGAGATGAGATAAAGCTCACGAGTCCGAGTCAATCTCGTCCGGTTCTCCTCGCCACCGTCTCCTGGCACAAGCCACCATGGGCTCCCTCTTGACTCCGGGCTCCTGGGCTCCAAGCTCGGGCTTAGGCTCGGGGGCAAGTGTCAGAGAGAGTCTTGAGCCCAGGGTCTCTAGAATGACTACTCCGGATCGACATCTACGTAGGTCGAGGCCGAACTTGTCCTAGGGCTCCCGGTTAAGCACGTCCTCATTAGTATACCTCCAATCCTTGAAACCTCGGGTGGTCACAGGTTCATCAATCCCTCCCACACAGCAGGTCGAATAGCAAGTAGTCGTGGCAGCTCCAACTCATCTCGGCCCACATCTACCCAAACATAAGTGTGATGTCTAATATATGCCTCTCGCCGGGTTGGACCGGGTACTAGATATCCTCATGCCCATATGCATGGAGACCCCCAAAATGCCTAGGTGGCGCCATGCTCAAGGCGGGGGATCTGAAAATGGTTATATAATAACCGTAAGAACGAGTCTCAATAAGCAACACCCTAAATCTCATCTAGACTAATGCGTACCCGCACCAGGTCTAACATGCAAATCACCAGACGATACAATCAATTTCACATGACAAGCTTACCTCATCTCGAACCACGTGCCAACCCTGCATATTAGTCCAAACATAATAATGCAAGAATAATTCATCGCCATATCACAATCACCCGGCACACACACTCCCACTCGAAATCAATTAATCCAACCAAGCACTTACACGCACATTCAATAATCCAATCAGTCACATCACACACACTTGTCCAACAAATTTTCCCCTCACGAACCACCGCCAACACGCCTCAAGTCCGATCTCACGAGGCACACAAGTCACGCACTTCGCTCAATTCCAATGGCCACCGTTAACACGTCCCAAGCCATATCATTCAATCAATTTCGATTGGTGGCCGTCAACACGTCCCAAGCCACGATGTTCAAACAATTCCAATGATCGACGTAAATACGTCCCGGTCCAACACACCTTTAACGAGCCATCACCAACACGCCTCAAGCCCGTATCCAATTGGTACATCGCCATTCAAACCTTTACACGAACCACCGTCAACACGTCCCAAGTTCATAGCCCTCCGATCAATCCGGGCTTAATTTCCCACAAAGCAAGCACACACCACTTAATTCGATCAATTTCACGCCAATTTACATCAAACAACTCATATTCACAACTCAGTCTAAATTCACACCGCCACTCAAATCTACAAACCCGACGTTCAAGTCGGTCCACGCTAATTTCCAAAATCGAGCATATTATTTAATCCAATTTAGATTGCACAATTAAATCATAATATCACTAAATTAATGCACGCCCTAGCCGTTCTAACCCGATACTAGTCAATGAAAGGGCGCGAGGCTGGGACGTGGCTAAATCTGGGCTGGCGGCCAAGGCGAGCGAAGCTCGGCTCGGCGAAATCGATGGTGGAGGGGGGGCCGGCTAAGGGAGAGCAAGGGGTAGCTACCGGTCTCGGGCGGGCCGACGGGCGGAGGCGCAGGCCGGACGATGCGCACGGCTGAAATGGACAGCTGGCGCGATAGGGCAGCTGCAATGAAGCTGGCTGCTGCGCGAGGGGAGGAGGAAGGAGCTACGGGGTGGTCAAGTGGGCGACGCTGATGAGGCGGAGCTCACCGGGCGACGGTGGGCGGAGCTATGAGTGACGAACCAAGAAGAAAAGAAGAAGAGAAGAAAAGAAGAAGAGAAGAAAAGAAGAAGAAGAAGAAGAAAGAAAAAAAAAAAAAGGAAAAGGAGGAGAGAGGAGAGAGAGAGAGATGTTAGGAAAGGGGGTGGGTGTGCATGCAGAGGAGGGACTGACGCAATGGGAAGGGAAACGGCACGGGCAGAGGGGGAAGGGAGGGAGAGAGAGAGAGAGAGAGAGAAAGGAAGAGAGAGGAAAGGAGAGAGAGAGACACATGCGGGAGGCGGGGGGAGTCGGCAGAGGGGAGAGGAGAGAGAAAGAGAGAGAAAATGTTTAAATTTTATTTTCAAAAAGCATCCAACGGGCACAGTTCGAACTAAAAAGATCGACCTAATCATCCCGATTCAAATTGAAAAATGACCTAATAGTCCACGATAAATCCTAATAATAATCTAGGGCAAAAGACCAAAATAAAATATCCCAAGACACACTACGAGGGAGGTCTACTAGTCCAATTTCGCACCCGTAAAAAAATCCACTTTCTCATTATTCCCGATAATTTCAACTTTGGCCACAATAATATCGACACCGTCCAATTTATTTCGCTCCAAAACTCCCAAAAATCGATCGCCAAGTTTGGAGTCTAAATAACGATTAAATTCGATCGAAAAGGATTCTAGCAAAATGTCTATTTTTAAAAATAAGAACCCGAGAATGATCGGTTCTCGGGCGAAAATTCTATTATAAGTGCACCGATTTAATTACACGTTTTATAAACCCCAAAAAATGGGTCAAAATCCAGAATGTCACACGACAAAGCCCAAATTGATCGGAGGGCTGCCAACCCGGAGCGTATTGATGAGGGTGGCAAGAAAGGACCTGTGGAGTGTTGACTCGGGTCATGAGAAAGCTGGATGGTTGCACATGTATATTGTACTTAATTGAATTGGGTAAATGTACGTGTATATGGTGCTCGAGTGGTTGTGTTACGACGTGAGATTGTATTCCATTGTAGTGATTTGACTAATGTGCAGAGTTGGCGTGTGATTTGAGGCAAGGTAAGTACATTATGTGAAATTTGTTACGTGGATAGTTAGATTGCATGTTTAGACTCATTTGGATACGCATTGGCCTATGTGAGGTGTAGGTTGCCTGCTTATTGAGAAGTGTTCTTATGGTTGTTTAACCAAACCATTTCAGGTCCGCGACCGTAATTGATTGGAGGCGCTTCCGGGATAATCTCGGGGATCGAGGGCCGGGTTAAGTACCATATATTTTGAGTGACCCATGTTGTAGAGTAGTTAAGTTGACAAACCATGGTCTCTTTTTGATGAAAGTGGTTCTGTCGTTTATAGCCTAGTTGGCAGTTGACTTTTGTGAACATTGTATGTATCTCGCCAAGTGTATGAATTGCAAGTATTGAATTGTGCTTTTGCTATCCCTTGGCCATTATCATTTGTCTAGGTTGTTTCGTTTTGTTTCCGTGCGTGTCTAATCTCTAATGTTTGGGTTGGGTCGGCGACATGCCTAGGACATCACATTCAATGATCGACCATCGAGGGATGTCATGAGCACGTGAGAGTTCGGGGCGTGACATCAACAAATCAAAACCATTAACCAGAGAGCAAGATTTATTAAAAATTAGTTAAGAAAACTGATGTATTAAGAGATATGTTTGATTGTGAGTGATACTTTAAATAAGTGGTTATATTTAAAAATTAATAATAGCCCCAACATATCATTTACTAAAGTTAAAACCTTAAACCAAGTAGATAGATTTACTAAGTTGAAACCTTAAACCAAGTAGCTAGATTTACTAAAGTCGGTTTACATTGATTTTACTAAGAGATTGTCAGTGATCCTTGACATAATTGGGTTATATTTAAAAGTCAACAACAACTTGACATATCATCTGATAAACTAATAATATAAATCTGTTTTAATAACTTCAGTAATTTTTAGAGTAAAAACTGCGAGTTTGGCATAATTAAAATGAATTTTTTCGTCGTTTAAAAAGAAAATCTTAAAAATAGAAGAAATATTGTCAGGATTCAAAGGAGTGGCATAGAGTTGGGCAAAGCCAACTCTGTCATGTTGTGTTCATTGTTACTTGACTCGGTCAAGATTTGGATGCAAGTAATACGTCGATTATTTCGCATCAGCCGCCAATGCTGTCTAACAGAACCTGCAGTAATGCTTCCGATGTTAACGTTGATTATTTTGCATCACCCGTCAATGCCGTCTAACATAACCTGCAGTAATGGTTCCGATGTTAACGTTGATTATTTCGCATCAACTTGCCGGACCGTCGCGATCGCATAATGTGTTTAGGTGTATATAGGTGATATGTACGAAGTAATTGTGGGAGAACTGTTAACACATAATCACCTTCCAATGCTGATGGAAATACTAGTGACATCGATCAAGTTAAGGGGTGTGAACTAATTTGTTCGCTCAGAAAAGGACGTAACGTGGAATCGCTACCAATGTTGCTACGTTGTGCGGTTAGTAGTCACATCCCAATACTAAAATCTCCTCTTACTCAAGGGCAAGGTATCATTCTTCTGATACAAGTGCGAGTCCTATCGCCCAATTTATAGTAGTCTGCGTCTTCCGTCGCTAACTCGAGTAACATCAGTTCCTTTCCGTTGACTTGACTTCAAGATGGCGCATTGGTGTGACTATTGGATCCGCAGAGAAGTTGCTTGTCTAGGGTTTCATTGTGTGGTTTATGCTCCCAAGGTTTACTATTTTATGCGATTTTCTCATTTTCACATAGCAATTCCGATAATTTAAATATATCGCTTAATGCGACTTGCTTATTTTGCCTTGAACTACAAAGGGGAAGAGTATTTCTGAGAGAGAATAATCCATCTTTGGTTGGAGTAATTCGATAGGTATGAAGGGATCTAAATAATTATGAGAGAAAAGAACGGAAGCAATTTAAAGGGCTGGAGTTAATATGTTGTGTGAATGGTAGCGGGAAAAGTGAAGAAAAGAAAATAAAATATTATGACATAAGAACATTTGTTATGTATGTAGAAATAGATGTAAAACTAGGGTATAAGTGAGAAAAAAGAATAAGTTTAATAGATGCAAAAATAGTTTGATAGATGCACAAATAGAGTGATAATATCAAGTGCAAATTGCTTCTATCAAAAAAATAATAAAATTAGCAAAAAGATAGAAAACGATGCACATAAATATTTATAGTGGTTTGGCTTAAATCAAACATACGTTTACTCTCCTAGACTAACAACATGAATAGGCTAGAATCCACTAGTGATCGTGTGAGTAGTAACAATGAAGCACGTGTTGCTTCTACCCAAAGATACAAGCACCACCACTTACACTTGTAAACTTCTCGAAACGTAGATTATAGTTAGTAACAAATACTATCAGTAGGACACAAGTGAATAATATTTACACTTGCAACATAGTAAGAATGTGACTATATCAAAGCTTGTAGTTCAAGAGGATCAATTTGCCATTGGAAATTAAGAACACAATAACTAGAGATTTGGTCGCCCATACAATCCAAGTTTCCTAATAATAATGAGGTTTCCCCAAATAAAGTTAACTTTACTTGGTAATAGTCCATTCCACCAAATAGGTAACAATTGATTAGATTTTGCTTTATATAATCCATCCGGAGTTTCAGGCTTGAAGCTAGCTCTTAATTTCCTTTTGATCAATGATATTAGTCAAAACACGGTCTTCTTATCTAGTTTGCCTAAACAGACAAAAAATATTGAGAAAACCTCCGAAAATTTTAATATTGACAAAACTATCTCTTACGATTTGTGATTTGATAGATGCGAGTGTTGCTTCTATTCAAGTGACTATTGATGACTCAACACCATTGAAACTATCCTAAGTGCCAAATGAAAGAAGTTGAAAGACTTGAAGGACCTTAAGGGTAAACAAGTCAAAGAGAATGAGAAGTTCGTGTGGACTTGGAGAAACCAATAGGTAAATAGATCTGTGGAAGTCTAATTCACATACGTGCTCGGGAAAAATCGATGGAGTTTGATAAACACAAGAATTATATCCTAACTTGGAGATTCTATTATCGCAAGCGGCAAGATTGCTGGAAGATTTGATTGTATGGGCAACCGAATCTCTGGTGATTTTATTGCAAGCTACCATAGCTACATTGATCATTCAACGGCTAACTTGAAGATCGATGACTATAAAAAGGATTTGTGAAAGCCAATGTAGAAGGAGACAAGCTACAAGAATTACAAGAACACCCCACACATTTTATGATCGATTGATTTGCTTATTGAGAGTCATACACTGATTGTTAATCTTTTGAGAAGTGTACAAGTTGTCACGCCCAACCCCACGTGGTCACGAACATCTCAACCGAGATTGAATTGGTGCGACATCCCAGGATCGTCGCTGACCCAATACCCAACAAAGAGATCATTGCACATATGGAAGCAATATAATTAAGAGTTAATACCACGAAAAACCCTAAACTGGTACACTTGTGATAATTTTACTCCAAACTATTTTTTTTATCATAAAAATCCCAAACTGAGTACACTTGTGGCAAATATACCATGAACTATTTTTTTTTGATCACTAAAAACTCCAAACTAGTATACATGTGATAATTTTCCCCTAAACTAATTTTTTTTTAATATTATCTTTTATTTTTTTAGAATTTTTTTATAATTTTTTATTTTTCCTTTACTTTTTTTTCTTTCTCTTTAACCTATGGCGGCCCTCACCGCACTAGCGAAGATCAACCTTGCCGACGCTGGGTGAGGTCGGCCCGCTTGCAATCCGTGAGGTCGACCTCGCCAGATCCCGGGGCCCGCCCACCCCGGCCGACCGGCAAGGCACCCACCTTGCATGCATTGGGCAAGGTCACCCTCACCGCACGGCAAGGTCAGCCCCACCTAACGCCAATCCAGGTCGAGCCTCATTCCAGTAGTAGGACAGCCTCACGCCAAGATTACGAGGCTGGCTTGTTTCCGAATGGCGAGGTGGAGCCTCGCCAAATATGGCGAGGGCTCACCCCACCGCTGCAAGTGGCGAGGTCACCTTTGCAGCTTGGGCGAGGGTCGATCTGCCCGCAACGGCAGGTCGAGGCCGCCAACCGGGCGAGCTCAGCCCCACTCACCATGGCGAGGTCGAGCCCTCACCAAAGGGCCGATGGGGCCGACCCCACGACTTCCGCCAGAGGTTGAAGAGAAAGGAAAAATAGTAAAGAAAAAATAAAAATTAATAAAAAATTTGAAAAATAAAAATAATATTAAAAATTAGTTCGGGGTAAAATTGTCACATGTATACTAGTTTGGGGTTTTTGTGGTCAAAAAATAGTTCAGGTATATATTTGTCAAAGTGTACCAATTTGGGGTTTTTTATGGTCAAAAAATAGTTTAGGGTAAAATTATCACAAGCGCATTCCAGTTTAGGATTTTTCATGGTATTAACCCTATAATTAAACACGCGTACAAATAAAAACACGAGACCATAGATAGCACAACATCAAACAACATGCTTACAAATATACACTTTGTATTACTACTAAAAACATATACAATATCCAATTACAAAGTGAGGCATACGACAACTCAAAAACAAGTCAACGGCCACTACGAGCAAAAAAGGGGTAGGTGGCTTGGGTTTAGACTACTGAACTAAGGTGGAGCTACGGTCAAAATGTAATAGCCCGAATTTCGATGTAATTCCGTGATCAATAAAATTGTCAATATTTCGCATTTCATTTTAGTAAGTCTCGCCTAGAGCTGATCACTCTCGGGATACTAACCCATGGGGTATGGCTAACTGGAAAAATGGTACGTGGACCAGGGACCCGATTGTGAATCAGGCACCGATCACGAGAAATGATGAGGCAATATTTTGGACCAATGTGGGCCGATCTTAGGAAAGGTGATGGATTTGATTTGGCCAAGGCCAATGATGTACAATTAGATCGCGGAGGTAATTCTGCGACGTCAGAAAGTGCACGTAGCCAACCAGGGTCCCGAACCTAAACCCGAACGATCGCGGCCTCGACTAGTGATAATTTCTTCTTCTCTCAATGATCGGGACCAGCATGACTTGGATAACCCTAGGTCGATGGCGTAACCCCTAAACAGCCGCTCGTTAGTGACGGACCACGAAATTTGAAAATTAGCGAGTTTTGATCACGAAAATTGGACCCGGACTTTGATATCGATTTTCGAAGGGTTGTGCAACTATTTTCACGATTCTGACGTCATATTATACTGGCCACTCACGTTTGGAGTTAGTCCGGTCGAAAAATGGAATTTCGACCGGAAGTCAAAAAATTACGATTTTGCCCCTCTAGACCCCAACACTGATTTTGAGGTCGTATGAGGTTATTTTTCGAGGCCGATGCCATTTTAGGGTGGCCACACACATTTGAAAGTGTTACGGTCAAAAATTGAAATTTTGGCTCGGAAGTGAAAAATAATATTATTTTATTCTCAGGACTTTGCGATCGATTTTCAAGGGCTTAAGAAGCTATTTTTGCGATTTCGACGCCATATTATGTTGGCCATACTCATTTGGGACTGATATAGCAAAAATTGAAATTTCTCCCGGAACCAGAAAAATGACCATTTTGCCATTGGGCTGTTTTTATTTTCGAATTTTTGGAAAAATATTTGGGATAATTAAGAGTACTTATCAGCTCAATTATTGAACCCAATGACCCTTTTGCCCTCAATTTTTGGATAGGAACGAATGAGGACCGTTAGATTAGGGATATTATGGTAAAACTCCCGGATCGATGACACGTGGTGCCCCTAACCCCTAATATTTGACCAATTTAAACTTGTTTCTCTCTCCTCTCACCCCCATCTGGCCAGAACTCTCTCTCTCTCCTCCCGAAATCTCTCTCCCTCTCTTGTTCTCTCTCGGCCAAGCCTTGCCGGAGCTCACCGCCGCCGCCGCGGGCGCCACCACCGCCCACCGTGCCCCCACCGTTGACCACCTCAGTCCCCAGCCTCAGCCTTGCCTCCTGCTCGACCACTTTCTCTCTCCCTTTCTCTTTCTTTCTCTTCTTTTTCTCTCCGGACATCACCACCACCGCCGGAGCCCGATCGGCCAAGCTGCTGCCATAGTGACGTTTTTCGGCGTCCGACGTTGCCAACGTGCATAGTGTCCATACGGTCCATAAGGTGTTAAATGACGATCCGTATGTCATCGTCCGTCGTCGTCGCCGGAACGTCGCCGGGTTCCACTATTTACCAGTGATCGGTTGGTTCCATTGTTCACTAGTGATCGGCTGCCGTTCCTCGCCGGGCGTGACATTGATTAAATGAGTAAAATTCCTAAACCCGAATTAAGACTGATAGTGCATTTTTTCTGAACTGGTTTAGGTATTACCATGCATTTTTGAACTAGCTTAGATAGTATCGGGCGATATTTCAGATTAGGTTGAGGATCGATTAGTAGAAATTATTATCGGAAAATGTAGTGGATCAATGAGAATTTATTGGGGAGAATAATTGAACTAAATAGCCAATTTAGGAGCCCGTTAGTGAAATTGCGTAATATGTCCGGATTGACCGATTGTATGAAAATTATGCTTAATTGTGATTGATTGCGTATGCCATGTCGCATGTTGTGTGGTTGACTATTGTGGAGTGCAATTGGCCAATATTGGCTTGAAATTAATTGTGGATTTGTGAATTGCACGTTAGGCCACACGGTATTAATTAGGGCAATTGAGCATGTGTTGTGATATTGAGTGTTTGAATTATATTGATGCTCGTGGTACATGGTATCGCATAACATGGACACGCATTGTGTATGCCAAGAGTGAGGCATGTGATGAAATTGTGCGAGAATGCGTGCCCGTCATGAGCATGTGATTACCTAAAATACCCTGAGCGTTTTACGCGGGGTTCTGGAATAATAATGAATTGTGTGATCATTTAAAAGCCTTGAGTTGTGACCTTGGGTCGATACCGTCCTCATGCACTTTGAAGCGGGACGATGCCCGATACGTCCGGAAGACGACCATCCTCATGCATTTTGAAGCAGGCTCGGTTCGTGAGATTAGTGTTGCGCCTCATGCACTTCAAGTAGGCTAGAGACACTAGGCCAGATCGGTGTTGCGTCTCATGCACTTTGAAGCGTGCTAGACGCACCAATCCGTGAATATTGTTGACTTGAGTCGTAATAAATATTAATAAATTGAGCAATTGCTGGTGTGGGCTAGTGGGCCGAGAAATGCATATGGCATGTTGATTTACATTTGCATGCATAAAAATGCATGGACTAGTGTGTGAGTATGTGAAACTCGGCGTATGGCATGCGATATGAACACCAAGAGCATGAGCATGTGTTTGGCGACGTGATGACCAAGTGTGTTACGTATGTGCCGTGATTATTATATATATTGAAATGTCTAACCTGCGGGGTCGATTGAGAATTGTTTGATTGTTGTTGTATTACGGTTTGGAATGTTTGTTTCGGTTAGGAGATTGCATGCTAGCTTAGCCTAGGTTTAAGAGTTGAACTCACGAGATTCGTTTCACGATTGTAATAACCCACATTTTCAGACCCCTAGCCGTAAAGATGCTGAATCCGCCGCTTTTGGGAATACTGTCTGATACATCGGTATACAAGTACATACTACAGAAAATGGGGAACCGTATGTAAGATACCGATCCATGGTATTTGTAAATGTGGGTGAATGTTTTCATCGAGACTCGGGAGTATGTGGCATGGTGCTTGATGGAAGCCAATGGAAACCTAGGGGACCCCTTAGGACTTTTAATGTGCCAATTGGTCAAGATGGATTGATGGAACCCATATATGCGGATGGCGAGGTGATCAATCCTCAAGATATCTACGATGTTGATGGTGTGGATGTGCCTATGGAGGGGGAGCCACAAGAGCCACAAGTGATAGTCAAGATCAAGACTAAAGATCTTTGAGGAAGAAGAAGAGCCGAGGACATGGATCTAGATTCGATGGAGACCATGGGGAAGTAGCGGAGGTAGGGTCGGATGTAGAGATAGGACCCGATGATGAGTTAGGGCTGTATCTTTTCCCGGAGCTTGAACCGGATACTAAAGACTAAGAGGTAGCAAAGAACGGATATGGATTCCGAAGAGTCCGAGCCTCAAGAGAGTTCAAAAGAGGGACTTCTTGGAATCGTCGGATCCATTGGGAACTATAGCTTAGCTCCTAATTCTTTATAGGGAAGTTAGTAACTTTTTGACTCCATGATCTTCCCCGTAGTTGGCCCCCACCTTTCCTAGCCATGGTACCTTTTGATCTAGTGGCTGTTAGAAGTTGTCGTTTTCGTTTTAATCTTTTGATCCGTATAAAGTACGTTGTAAAAAGGAGGTTTTAGTGGGTAATGAAATGTATATTCCTATTTGTATGTTGTCTTATATGTGGTCTCATGTGTTTTAATTGTATGGGTATATATATATTTATATAATGTGGTTTCCGCTTGTGTCTTATCTCGATTGGGTTTGGATTGGCGACGATCCTAGGAGCATTGCATTATAATCCACCAAGGTAGGGATGTTGCGGTCGTGGGGCATGCAGGCGTGACATCCCCGCTTGAATTGGTATCGAGCAAGGTCAGCTTGGTCCAATCAGGTCGAAGTTTAGAGTGATAAGGAGCAATGAGACCATGGGTAGCCGTGGGGGTGACCTCGTGTGCTACATGCATCTCCCGATGCAGTTGTGTGTTGATTGTGTGTTTATCGCAGTGACCCTTTGCAAAGCAAAAAGGGAGGACCCGAGGCGAGTATCTTGAATCCTTTGGGTGATGTGTTGATAATTGCTAGGCTGCATGCCGATTGTTGATTGTTGTTTGATACCCCCTAGAACTTAGACCTGGGATAGATTGGTTTAAGTCTTTAATTCCTTAATGGAATTATAGCAGGTAGTGGAATAGCTGAGTAGTGAGGATGAATAAAAAGAAAGGAAAGAAATCCCAAGGTCTGGCCGAGTTCGTGGAGGCCAAGAAGCCCCGAGACCGCCAACTAGAGGACATTATTCAAACTCTAAGCAGGAGAAAGGGAAGGAGCCCCAAGTCCAGATTTAGCTAAGGAGCCCATGAGGCTAGAGATCCAAGGCTTGATGATGCGTAAAAAGGACCGCAGCCTTACAAGCAGCTACTGGAGGCTGTTCAATGCCGGCAATGAAGGTAATCGAGCCCAAAGAAGGGTAGGCCCACCCAAATATAACCAAACAAATGCCCCAAATGGTGGAGCAATTTTGAAGATGAAGCCGCCAAAGTTCAATGGTAAAGGTGACCGGCTGCCCCTCATTGGGTAGGGAATTAGAGAAGGCATTTGAGGTATTGGGGTGACCGATTTAGAGAAAGTGATGCTGTCAAGATATCGCCATAAAGTAGTATAATGACCCGTGGAAAGCCACCTGTGGGTAGAGTATTCCCCGAAGGTACAGAATTAAATTGGGCAGTGTTTGTCGAAAGTTTTTATGGAAAGTACTTCTCTAAGTCGCCTAGGAGAGGAAGTTAATGGAGCTCATGCAACTACGCCAAGATCGATGACCGTGGATCAAGATGAAAGAGAATTTGCAAGATTGGCCAAGTTCGCACCCGACTATGGTTGAGAACCCAGGGACAAAGCTCGAGATTCCGAGATTGTTTGAAGCTGGATCACCGAGCCAAATTTTGTCGCACAACATTAAGGACTTTGGAGAAATATATGAACGGGCATGATTATAGAGCGGGATCAGCAGGAAAGAGCAGTCATGGATGGATCGCGGTTCGCTCAAAACAGACAACCGCTGTATAGCATACAGTGCGTGCTCTCTTAACATCTGTAGGACCTTTTTCAAGTGTTCCTTATGTTCCTCGGAACTTCTCGAATACACCAAGATACCATATATGAAGACAATGACGAACTGATCCAAAAACTCCTTTAATACTCGATTCATTAAGTCCATGAAAGCAGCAGGGGCATTAGTCAGCCCAAATGGTATCATCGTAAACTCATAGTACACATATCTCGTCCTAAATGCCATCTTCGGCACATCCTCCTTAATCCTCAATTGATGATAGTCAGTCTTTAGGTCGATCTTTGAAAATATCGACGCCTCTTGTATCTGATCCAACAGATCATCAATCCTTGACAACGTTACTTATTCTTAATGGCCACTCGATTCAACTATTTGTAGTCAATGTGCAACTTTAACGATTCTATCCTTTTTCCTCACAAATAAAACCGGTGCTCCCATGGAGACGCACTTGGGCGAATGAAGCATTTATCCAATACTCCTGCATTTAGACCTTCAATTCCTTCCATTTCGACAGTGCCATCCTATAGGGCGCTCTAGATATCGGTTCTGTTCTAGGGCCAACTCAATCACAAAATAATTATCTTTCCATCTCTTAAAGACAAAGCCCAATCCATTAATTTTCAATCCTACGGTCTCCCAAAGCAAGTCACCCTGGTTTTTTACAAAATCCGAAATTTCCAAGTGATAACTCGTTCATCCAAATCTTGTCAAAGGATGTCATCAGTAATTCTAAAATCCATAAACCCGATTAAGTCTATTCACCATGAGCAATTATATGTCTCGCATACCATTCAGATCTATAATTTCAAAAATCACTTCTAATACATCAAGCATCATTACACATTGCATTTAGATCCTTAAGACAAATCTTTCACTTCTGTCCTAGCCATAGCGTATACCCTTCCTTATGCCTACAGTCGATCCTGGTTATTCTGGGGCAACTTCCGCTTGATATCCTACTCGTGATTATTGTTGTTGCGTTGGTGACCTAGCTTGTTAATTCGAGCAGTTTCTTACTTGGTGACCATGTTGGTCATCTCCAAAACATGCTCCAAGTCCACTTGGGCAAGGGCCATTCCCGTGCCTCTTTCCACAAGATCGACATGCGGCGCTATAATAGTAGTCCAACTTTTCAATTTTTCTTTCTTACAAGAGAAACAAACTGCTTATTCCTAGTCATAGGTTTCTTACCAAAATTGTGATTATCCCTAGCCGGCACGTACCATGATCCAGAGGCGGTAGCTCTCTCATTCATATCCTGCTCAACCATCTGAACCCTCTCATATGGTTCGTTGAAATCCTTTAAGTTCAATAGCATCAGCTGATCGTGGAGTTCCAGCTTTAGTCCATCGCGGAACCTCCTCTCTTTATCCATAGGGTCCTCGACCATCCTTAGTGCGTACATAGACGACCTTGAGAACTAAACCTCATACTAATCCACGCTTAAATGATTCTAACGGAGCCTTAGAAACTTTGCCATTTTCTATTCCCTGCAGTCTTAGAGAAGTTTTTCCCTTGAAGGTCTCAACAAAAAGGTAGTCCAATTTGGGATCGTGCTTTCATGGAAAACCTTACCTCGGGTAGCCTCCTACCAGCCATTTGCTTCACCACAAGTTGGTACACCACTAGGGTCACCTTTTTCTTCCTCTGTATACTTCAAAGAAAAAAGGCTTTCTCCAATTCTTAACCTAGAGAGTTGCAATCTCAAATCACCATTTCCTCCAACTTGGGTGACTTAAGTTTTAGAAACTATTTCACCATGTGATGTATCTGACGATTCCCAATTCCTATCCCTTGATTACAATTAACAATAGCGACAACAGCCTTAGCAGCTAGCGGTAGCTCCTTTTTTAGCCTACTGTCCCATTATAATTCTAACTTCTGCAAGTGCCTTCAAAATCCCATCCCCTATGGGATCCTCCACAATTCTAGTTCGCGAACCTATATGATCTCGACCTCAACCTCTTCCTTGGCTACTCATTATTACAGAGTTCTCACCGCTCACCTATTTGCTATAATTTCACTCAGAAACTAGAGACCTAAACCAAGCTAAAGTGGTCTAAGGTCCTAGGCAAGGGACTCAATAAAATAGCAGTCAGTCACTCAGCATACGATTAAGCATAAATAGCACGAGACTTCAATCACAAGAATACGGGTAATCGACCTCGAGTCCCACCGCACCTGCACTTCATGGGTCAAATAACGCAGACCAATCAATCAAGACACCGGGCATCGGGAGGTACACTTAGCACACGAGGTCACCCTCATCAACTACCAAGGTCATCGCTCCTTACCACTCAAGCTTCGACCTAATGGGATCGAGCTAACCTTGCTATGATACCAAATCAAACGGGATGTCACGCCCCCAAACCCTACGGTAAGCGAAAGCAGCTCCCAAGCAATGATCGATTCGATTGCGATGTCCCAGACGCCGTCGCCGACCCAACACCCAAACTACAGAGAACAAAGCACAGCGGAAATAACAAACACCCGAACAATAATTCACATAACCAAGGATAGCCGTACAACCACCAATAAAAACAATTACGCACTTGCATTGCTAGGGAGAACCTTTGCAATATTCATATACAACCCAAACTTCAAAAATCAAAAGAGGGTCAAGGTCACTCTTGACAAAAAAGGTAAGTGGCTCGGGTTCGGGCACTACAACTAGCCGGGCTCCTCCCAAAAAATGCATCGATGCGCTTTGCCATCCTCAAGGCTGGGGGTCTGAAAAATCGGTTTTCAACAATCGTGAGAATAAATCTCAGCGAGTAATTCCCTAAACCTAAACTAGGCTAACGTGCACCTCGACAAGTACTAAACAAAACGAAACCGCGGTCTAAAGCAGATATGACTCGGAGCCCTCGGCCCGAATCTAGAACTTACCTTGACCACAGCAGGTTAGGCATTCTATAAATAATAACAATCTTGCCACGCAATTTAAATCACGGCACATACATGCGCATCTCTATGTCACAATGCATTTTATGCATATGCTCATACTGCACTCATGCTCATGCCTCATCAATGCATCATCGCACACTTGCATGTTAGCACTCTGCCATTTACCAATTTCTTCTCCGGCCAGCGTTAAAAAAGAGTCCGAATCCGACCACGTAAAGCGCGTTAGGTCTATCACTTGAGATCGATCTCTAGCCCGCGTAAAACGATCGTGGCTCATGACACATTACCCCAGCGTAAAAAGCATCAGGTTGGTCATTTTCCGGTAAACTGGGCATTGTCCTCACGTAACACGCCTCGGACGGGTTCACTACCCCGTAACACGCATCAAGGTTTATTGTGATCATACATTCACAAATCTTAATTTTATCTGAACCCCCCGCGTAAAACGCGCCGGGGCATTTTAGGTGATCACAATGCACATGTCACTCGGGCACACTTGTAAATGCAAATGCCGTGCCAATGCTTGAGATGTACACCCATGGCCATAAGGTTCACACTTGGGCACTCACAAATTTCACAATTGGCATTCAATCCAATGAATCACGAGCCCAATTAACCCAATCATCCAGCACAGTCATGGCACAAATTCGACACATAATTTATACATATAAATCACCCAATTGGATTAGTATGAAATTTATGCACTCGAAGCCCGCCAAGCTAATCCATTCCTAGTCCCGCTAGACATGCGACATGGCATCATCAAATTAACCACAACCAAGGCTCAATTAGCCAGTCAATTACACAAATCGATCATTCTCGGTAATTGCACGTTTAGGCCTCAAATTAATCGCGCCGCGCCCAAATTTAATCCCGTCGTGGGCGACCATTATACCGTAATTTCTAGGCTAATAATTATCGCCAAAATGCTCCATTATACTCTCCAAATATCATTCTAATCAGCCACCACAAAATCAAAATACGGCGCGCACTATAATCCACATATTAAACCCGAACATTTCCGAACTTGGGCCGATTTAATCCAACTGTCCAGCCCATTTATCATCGCCTCTCGGGCCACTAATTCTCCATTAATTTATCGCACTAAGCCCGTTGAATGGTCACAAAAACAGACACCACTCGGTCTATCGATTTTATCCCTCAAGTACACCATTTTATCCAAATCCGACACCTATGCTTCATACATCATAGCACCATACGAGCCACTAAACCTCGACCAAACAATTATCCTCGGTCACCAAAACACCACAAAAACCAGCCCCTAACAGCAGCCACCATTTAACCCCTAAATTATCCTAAATTAATCCCTAAACTTGTCTAGAAATGCAAATTATCCTAATTATGGGTTTAGGGTCAAACTCACCGGTGTCCTAAGTTTTAAAATGGAGCCGAACACGTGGCGATGGCGGTTGAATAGCGGCGACCTCTCACGAATGTAAGAACGACGGTGGCGGCCCCGGCGAATCCAGGCAGGCGAAAGCGGCGGCGACGATCTAAGCTAATCCGCCGCCTAGAAAGAGAGAGAGACATGGTCAGAGAGAGAGAGGTATAGGACAGCTGGACAGCAGGGCGAGGCGGCGGGCTCACGCCGAATAAAGGACGACGACGGGCAGAGCCCTCCCGACCCGAGGCCATTCACGGCCAAACCGAGAGAGAGAGAAAAAAGGGAGGAGAGGGGGCTTGCTGGCGTTTTTGGGGATACAGCGATGACCCCGACACCGGGCGGGCGACAAATGGTCGTGGATGGCGGGACGAGGCGATGACGGCTAGGCGCTGGGCTTCGCCACGCCGGGCGTGGTGAGCAAAGCAAGCTGACAAAGAAGCTGCCAAGCGGGCGGCCTGGCCGGAGGCAGGGGGGCCAAGCGCGATACGCTAGCCAAGCGACGGACCGGAGCCCAAACAGGGAGGATTCGGGAGAGGGAGAGTGAGGGGTGGCTGTGGTGGTCGGGCTGAGGCGGAGGGAGCCGGGCGGTATCGCCGGGCGGGCGGGTGGGATTTGGCGAACGCGCCGGCCGACGAGCCGTAGCAATGGGCGGCGAGCGAGATGGCGCCGGTGGAGCGAGTCCAACAAGGTTCGTTCGGGGAGGAAGAAGACCGAAGCAGCAAGAAAAGAAAAAGGAAGAAGAAAGAGAAGAGGAAGGGAGAAGAGAGAGAGAGAGAGAGAGAGAGAGAGAGAGAGAGGGAGGAGAGAGGGTGTCAGAGGAGTGGGGGGAAAGGGTATGGGCGTGAATGACATTGCAAAGGGGGGGGCGAGAGAGAGAGAGAGAGAGAGAGAGAGAGAGAGAGAGAGAGAGAGAGAAGAAGAAGAAGAAGAAGAAGAAGAAAAGAGAGAGAAAGGACGCCACCATCGTCAAGGAAGGAGGCGTCTTGGGAGAGAGAGAGAGAGAGAGAAATTAAAGAAAAATAAACTATATTCAAATATTAAACGCGACCCGGTGGCCCAAATTCAAAACCGAAAATTATCTACCGATCCTAAATAGGCCTCGCACATAAAAAAGGGACAAAGGCCAAATTAATTAAACCAAATTTTAACGAGGGAGGTCTACTAGTCCAAATTCGCACCTGGTCAAATACTCCAATTTTTCCATTATTCCCCGATAATCTCGAGCATCAAGCTACATTAATGTCGACACTGCTCAGTTTTATTTCATCCTGAAATTCTCAAAATCGACCGCCAAGTTCGAATCTAAATAACGACAAAAAATTGATCGAGTACGATTCAGCGAAATCTCTAATTTAAAATAATAATCGAGAATGATCAGTTCTCGGGCGTAGATTTTACTATAAGCACAATCGACAAATTACGCGTTTTATAAATCTCGAAAATGGGTCAAAATTCGAATGTCGCATATACTCATGTTAAAAAGGTTAGGATTAAATTGATCTCAATGAAAGGTTTATGACTAAATTGGTAGCAATGAAATAAGTTTAGAATTTTTTAGTACTTTTCCCATTCATTGACTCAGGATTCATCCAACAATAATTGCACTTAGCACCGAATACCATAGAACTAATCACTGCATTTGCACCGCAATTTGGGCTGTTCATATGTTTATTTTGTGAAATCACATGGTATATGTATAAGCTGTCATTCTTCTTGAAAAATTGTTTCAAAGAAACGCCCCTCAAACATGTATATCCGTCTGCGAATACAAAATAATTTAGCTGATATCACCGGCTTGGACTTCCTTTATGGGAACACCAATAGAAAACTAGGGCGACGTCTAATTATTATGCGGCTAAAATGAGGAGCATAGTCTCTCAATAACGAGGATTCCCACTTGCCGTGTGTAAGGAGTAGCACCCTCCTCGTTACATCTAGAGCGGGGTCTGTCTTCAAATAAGTAACCTCTTTAACAAATTTCCGCTTCAACCACACAACCGGTGAATTAGGCGTCTAATTTATTTAACATATTTTAGTGACCAAATCGGTTCTCAAAGGTCACCACCTGAATAAGTAGAGAAAGAACGAAAGAAGAAGTTATATCGTACGATTGTGTATAGCCGAAAATATTGAATGAGCTACAAGAATGTGCGCAACTGCTTGACAGGATGCATAGTGTATTGATGATCGAGTAATGATTGAGTACTTATGATTGGCCAAAAGAATAGGGAGTGAGCTAACTCTTTCGGTTGGCAAGGTTGGTTAGGGCATGAAGGGAATTCAAATTCAAAAGTTGGAGATAACAATTTTTCTATTTTTTGTCAAAGTAACATTTCATTCATTTCCACAAAAATCCACGAGAGAAACAACGTAATCTAACAGCAAATCAAGACAAATCTCATACAACTTCATAATAAAATAAGCTCTAGATAGTAAGATGGATAATTAGAACAAGATTATGGATCACACGCTCAAAGAGTAGTTTTATAACATCTTCAAATCAAAATCAGCAGCCGATTATCGAATGCGTCTTTAGTCAAAAGCACCCATCGAGATCTCCAACTATTGCTATGGTTTTGCCTTTTGGTGCCACACGCCTAGATTAAGCGTTCCCAACACTATTCCCAACACTATCGCCATGATTCTAGCCTATTGGTGGTGTTAGTCTGGAAGAGTAGACGTATGTTTGATTTAAGCCAAACCACTATAAATATTTACGTGCATCATTTTCTATCTCTTTACTTGTTTTATTATTTATTTGATAGAGGCAGTTTGCACTTGATATTATCACTCTATTTGTGCATCTATTAAACTTATTCTTTTTTCTCACTTATACCCTAGTTTTACATCTATTTCTACGTACATAACAAATGTTCTTATGTCGTAATATTTTCTTTTCTTTTCTTTTCCTTTCCCTCGCTAGCATTCAAACAACATATTAACTCCATCCCTTTAAATTGCTTCCGTTCTTTTCTCTCATAATTATTTAGATCCCTTCATACCTATCGAGTTACTCCAACCAAAGAGAGATTATTCTCTCTCAGAAATACTCTTCCCCTTTGTAGTTTAAGGCGAAGTAAGCGAGTCGCATTAAGCGATATATTTAAATTATCGGAATAGCTATGTGAAAATGAGAAAATCGCATAAAATAAATAAACCCTGGGAACATACACCACACAATGAAACCCTGGACAAGCAACTTCTCTGCGGATGCAATAGTCACACCAATGCGCCATCTTGAAGTCAAGTCAACAGGAAAGGAACTGATGCTACTCGAGTTAGCGACGGAAGACGTAGACTACTATAAATTGGGGGATAGGACTCGCACTTGTATCAGAAGAATGATACCTTTGCCCTTGAGTAAGAGGAGATTTTAGTATTGGGATGTGACTACTAACCGCACAATGTAGCAACATCGGTAGCAATTCCACGTTACGTCCTTTTCTGAGCCGAACAAATTAGTTCACACCCTTAACTCGATCAATGTCGCTAGTATTTCCATCAACATCGGAAGGTGATTATGTGTACGAGTTCTCCCGCAATTACTTCGTACATATCACCTATATACACCTAAACACATTACGTGATGCGACGGTCCAACAAGTTGATGCGAAATAATCAACGTCAACATCGGAACCATTACTACAGGTTGTGTTCGACGGCATTGACGGGTGATGCAAAATAATCAACGTTAACATCGGAAGCATTACTGCAGGTTCCGTGTTAGACAGCATTGGCGGCTGATGGGAAATAATCGACATATTACTTGCATCCAAATCTTGACCGAGTCAAGTAACAATGAACACAACATGACAGTTGGCTTTCTCCATCTCTATGCCACTCCTTTGAATCCTGGCAATATTTCTTCTAGTTTTAAGATTTTCTTTTTAAAAGACGAAAAAATTCATTTTAATTATGCCAAACTCGCAGTTTTTACTCTAAAAATTACTGAAGTTATTAAAACAGATTTATATTATTAGTTTATGAGATGATATGTCAAGTTGTTATTGACTTTTAAATATGACCCAATTATGTCAAGGATTACTGACAATCTAACTAATCTCTTAGTAAAATCAATGTAAACCGACTTTAGTAAATCTAGCTATTTGGTTCAAGGTTTCAACTTAGTAAATCTATCTACTTGGTTTAAGGTTTTAACTTTAGTAAATGATATGTTGGGGCTATTATTAATTTTTAAATATAACCACTTATTTAAAGTACCACTCACAATCAAACATATCTCTTAATAAATCAGTTTTGTAAACTGATTTTTAATAAATCTCGATCTCTAGTTAAGGGTTTTGACTTGTCGACATATAGTTGTACTTATCTCTCTTCTTTGTATTTTCTTCTTCACCTTATCCACTATAGGAAAATTGTCCAAAAAGTCCTAAAACTGTTGCACTTTTGCCAATTCAGTATTAAATCTTTCAATTTTATCAATTGAGTCATAAACCCTTTCAAGTTTTGCCAATTGAGCTCATCCAGCCAATTTTTGCAAGAAATTGCTGATGTGGATACTGGTCATCTTATGTGGCACAGCCGGTGTTGACATGGACATTTTTAAATAACATTTTAATATTTTTTTCAAAATTTTAAATTTCTTTCTTTCTTTCTTTTCTTTTTCATCTTCCAAGTCCGGTGAGGGTCACTAGCCCTTGCCTATAAACTTGGAAGAAGAAAAAAAAAAAAAGAAAGGGAATAAAAAAGAAAAAAGGAGCAATATAATTAAAAAATTCAAAAAAAATATTAAACTATTATTAAAAAATTTATTCACATTAGCGTTGATTATCCTACGTGGCACTACTAGCCTTCGTGTCAGCGATTTCTGGTTAAAATTGACTGGATGGACTCAATTGCCAAAATGTGAAAAAGTTTAAAACTCAATTGATAAAATTGAAATGTTTAAAATTGAATTGGCAAAGCTGGGGAGATAGGACTTGCCACCGTATACCGTGCAAATTACTACATATTCGAACGATGAATTGCTATTGCTTTCGGTAATTAATGAAGTATTAAAAACATGGTCATTTGAGATTGCATGGGCATTAGTTCTCATGTCGGGGGCCTCGCGAGGGCTTTGTTGACCAACCAAGCTAGTGGCGAGATGCAACATTAAGTTGTGTCATGATTCAAATATATGAGATTTTCGGTCTTACCGGTTACAATAGGTTGCTATTTATTTCTAGTTTAGTAATGAGGAGGTGGAATACTGCCCAACACTCTAGCTTGGAGACTAGGAGCACACATCTACACGGATAACCTGAATAAATTCTTGCACTACACTTTACAGCATAGATGTTAAATAGAATGGTCCTTGTACATACATAGGTAATTTAACGCTCATAAAAGAAATACATGCCCATGAATTGCACTGTTGTAGCAAAAAGGTTTTTTTCTCTCCCTCTCCTTTCTGCATATGCCAAGAGGTATTGCCCCGGGTTAGGGAGATAGAACTAAGCCTGAGCTCTTGTATTGAATGTGGGTACATAAAACCCATGACGAAATAAAATAAAAATCTATGCTTGATCATTAAAAAAGTTCAGCAGTTTCAAATGTTTTATTGGAGGCCGATAATTAATTGGAAGCTTGTTATGAACTACATTACTTAAATATAAAATTGGGTCTTTCTGTATTAAAAGCCTGTTCTAATGGAGCACAGAAATACAAGGATGACTTTATGGTAAGGAACATAGGCCTCAGTCTTCTGTTCTCATTTTATTGAAATGGCCTTCGTGAATCAGTTCTTCGTATCATTGTTTGAAAGCAAGAAGATCGGAATAATATTGGGCTATCCACCCTTTTATAATTTCAACTTCAGTTTTTCGTTGCATGATCAACCAATCTGGATCAGTTTGATTCCCTGTAATTATGTCCAAACAATGGGAACCTGCAAAGGATATACTCACGGATTAAAGATTTCAAGATCCATGGAAAAAATTCTGCAACATGCATCAATGTTGTTCCGTTATTCTCTTTTGTGATTTATGAGTACGCGAGACAAGTTGCAAACAACAAATACGTCGCCTGATTATGTACCTTTCTCTGTATAGACAGCAACGACACTTTCCGAAATGTTCTTCAGGACCCTAAGATTGAAAAAGAGATCAAATTTTAGCGTGATTGAATAATGTAAAATTTAAAATTTTCAGATTTATGGAGATAAAAATATAATTTTATACCCTGCGCTACTCCAAGGATCTTGAAGTCCATTTGAGAAAATAATGTTGCTCCCGAATCTACGAAGAATTAGCTCTATATCCTGCAAAGGAAAGAAGAAAGAAATAAAAAAGAAAAGTTGGAAGACGGGGATGGTATCGTTTGCTTTGGATTTTATGCATAGAAACCGGTTTAATTCACTGATAGAAAATTTTTTGTAAGAGTCATCGGAAATCATACATGACCACCATAGTAGGTAGTGACCCAATGCGGTCGAGGCGCAACGCCGAACGAGGCGTTGCATTCATCAATGAAGTCGCTCAAGATGAAAGGGCCTGGTTGGAACATAGAATTGTTTGTGATGCCTATGGGCATTACCATTTCGCTGCATCTCTGCAAGCAAATCTCACTTTTAGTTCAATAGAAGTGTAACTTTTCCTAGACGCTACACAGTTTTACGCGGAAGATTCAAGAATGGGATAGTTCAATTAAAACGGGCTAGACAAATGGGCGTGATTGGATCGGCATGAACAGACCGTATGAAGATGTGCAGTAATTGTACCTGCCAAATCCAACCCAACGCAGTTTGAGATAAATTAGCGGGAGGATTGACGTAGCATGTGGAGCTCCTGTTAGAGGCAACAACGCCTGCAAATATCTTGCCAAGAATGCCATCTTCAGTAGCACTTGCTTCATCAATGCCGTTGCATATCACCGTCACTGGATATCTCGGTGGATCATTATATTGAGCTGCTCTCGCATACAAATATATCAAGTAGTTCTTCAGCTCATCCCCGCTGTCCAAGGGCCTAACACGCGCGCGCGCGCACACACACACAAAGCAGTAGTTAATCTATGATTGATTATGTCTCCTCAGTGAATTAACATTCACACACATTCTTAAAGACTCTATTTAGCCTCGAAGATCATGAAACATCACACTGAACAGAAGAGTGTGTGGGGGTTAGGTTCGTGATCGCTAAAGGTAAAATGAATAAATTAAACTCCCTTGAGTTGATGAATTGGTTGGGGATATTCTGTGGCTTTCCACTCATTTTGGGGATTAAGACACATAATGGATGACGCAACAGATCACATACTGGCAAGTCTTGAACATGTTGCTTAAGATTGAACTGCCATTGGGCTCCTGAGCAACTCTATCGATCTCCGACCACGAGTCTGCTATAGTTTGATAGCAAGTCTCACTAGCATTCTGTGCAAAATGACCAAGATTCAACACAGACTACGAAAAAGAAAGAATTCATATTAAGATTTCAAGAATTACTCATGTGATAAATTTGTATGTCTATCGCACTAGAGGTGTGGTTTCGAATAACCACACCCTTGAATTCTCTTGACGCTATGCCTTAGGAGCAAGAATATAGGGTTGTTGTGTCAACTAATGGATATTCTTTGGATGCTGGAAAAGGTGCGGCACAACCCATCGTTAAAACAAAAGAGAGAGAAATTACGAGAGTAATTACCTTAAAATCCTTTGTGACCACCGAAAAGTATGCATCCTGCGGGATAATATCATCAAAGTACAACACTGGAGCTGATGAGGCCAGAGCTCCGAGGGCCACATGTGGATATTTCAGCCGGAACCATGAAGCTAGCACTGAAATCCACATCAGCTATTAGAATATAATAACTTAAGATAACAAGACGATATATCTTTTTGGCCAAAATTTTTTTTTTGTTGAAAATGAAGGGTATTAACAACTCATTATTTCACATAATACTTATACTATTGGTAATTTTACATACACATCCCTGAATAGGTATACATAGTTTTCGGGATCCTTTTTCTGTTTCTAACATATACACACGCGATAAGTTTGGAATGAGATCGAACTTCTTCATATTATAATTAGAAGGTGACACAATCCGTGAAAAAAAATCAAATATTCCACGGTTGATGCTCACAAATATTGACAGGATAGTATACAGATTGCACTTACTTCCTCCATATGATCCTCCCACCACGATAACTGGAGATTTACTGGCGTTTCGTTCCTCCTTGACGTGCATGATAATGGTTGCATAATCGGCCAAAGCTTGGGCCGAGCTAAAATACCCGCGAATATTTGCATCAGTGAGAGCTTCTTCGAAGCTCATCCCAAGTGGAATTGACTCACCATAATACCGATGCTATCAAGAAAAATTCCACAAGGAAAGAAGAATTTAATTACGCAGTTAGAATCTTAAATTAGACAAAAAGAACGTTCATGCGTGGACTCAGAAGGAAATGGTAGAACTCATGTACTACCTCAATGTAAACTAATAAAGCTTCCGAATTGAGCAGCGTTTTCAATCAGAAACCCGACCCTAGTAAGAGCTCCATCGATTGGCGATTCGGCACCGAGGTAAACTAAGATAGGCGCACTAGAATTTGTGCCGCCCCAATATTTGGAGTTGATCAAGTATCTTTGTTGGAAGATAGTGTAGCTCTCGGGTCTGTAGTTGAAATGATCGAGCGTTTGGTTGAAGAAGAAGGTTTCAAAGTCGTTTGTTATGGATGCTGAAACTGCATGTTCAGGATCTCGGAGGACATCTTCGCGGCGTAGACTCAGCGTTGGAGTGTCAAGTTTCTGTCCAGAAACTGAAGCTGTGGACAAAATGAAGGAGACGATCAAAGAGAGCCAAGAAAGAGTCATACCGTGTAGTGTGTACAGGAAGGATGTTTACGAAGAATTCCAAACTTAGGAGGACAATGGAACGAGACACCTTCATAAGCATACATAAGTATTTGCCGTCCCAGGCCATCGTTTGAAGTGAATTGAGCACTTATTCTAGGAATATTCCTACATGCACCTTGTACAGCCACTCGATTGAAATCGTTTAAATCAATGAGTCTCAGGTGGGACCCACTTGATGTAACATAGGTTGTATGCTCTAGACTTATTCGCAGTACGAGTACGTTCAATTACATAATCAAGGTAATTCTATATATTTAGTCAAATAAAAAGTCGATTATCTCGAAGAAAAAAAATTAGTGGGGGTTTAGTATTTTTATTGCAAGTCTTTGCTCGTGAGACATGTTATGGCTAAAGTGTTCAATGTATTAGTGTAAGTAATTAACAACTGTCGAGGTCATGAAATTTCAAGAACCTCTTGATAAAAAGGACTAGCTCAAGACAAGGAAAACACAAGCCGGCACATGTTTGATTGACTATGGTCTACTACATCACTATTTCTAGATTATGAAATTGGATAAGAAAATTCGATGAGGATTCTTTTGTTGATATGGTGATAACTAGACCTGTTAAAATGGGTTATCGATCCATTTTTAATCTATATTTGATGAGTCGAGTTGTTATATGGGTTAGTTATATTCAATGAATGGGTTTAGAACGATAACACTCAAACTCTCTCTTTATTCTCTCTCGCCCACATTCGATCTCGCACTCACTCACTCCGTGCTCTCACCTTAGTTTGGGTATGCGTTTTCTTAAATTGGGTTAAATATAGAAGTGTTTTTGCAATATGGGTTTGGTCGGGTATTCGTTAGGTATGTGTTAGGTCTGGTATGAGTCACTAGATTTGTATTGTATGGAATTTGGTCAAAACGGGTTAATTTGGACCGGACCATTTTTCCCCCAACCCAAACCCGACCTGCCCCAGCCCTTAGACGAGTCTAGCGATAAGTAATTAGGGGTCTCTTTTACTCATTTCTTGGAACGAAACGTCTTAATTCTGTCGCTTGGGAAAAACACGATCGGATGCTTTGTTTATGTCGCTTAGGAGAAGCCCGAGGGATGTGTCATATTTTATGTCAATAAATACGCAGGTGGAGTATAGCATCAAATTCGTTTTGCCGAGAGATCAACCTTGAATGTTTGGCAGCAGGCGAGATGGGAGAAGTCATTCTTATGAAAATAGATATGTCGTTGTCTTACTTAATCAAAAAGAAAAATACAGTAATTTAAACATTTCTCTCCTTGGAATTAGACCTTGGAAGTTTCCTCTGCTTCTTGATTAAGATTTTACATATAATTAATTGATCCAACAGAATGCAAATACTTATGTGTCCTCTTTAATATTCATCAAGATTCTAGATATAATCGTTAGCGCTTCTGTGGCATAGAAAAGGAGGATGATAAGGATTTTTACAAAAAAGAAAAAATTCTATTGATTGTTCACTTTCTAAAGGAAATGAGCTGATGATGTGGTACGTAATAATTATCATTAATAAATTTATTGGTCTTTTCCTTTTTTTGAAATATGTCATATTTTTATAAATAAGATATTTATTTAACATCTTTTCTTGTTGATTGGATGAACTAAATAGATAAATTATCTAGGCAAGCATCGATTACGAGGCGGTGCATGAGAGAAAAACCCACAAGATTTATTGCAATGAATAATGTAATCTTCAAGACCAAATTGTCCAAGATGGTATAAAATCGGCCAATAAAGTTATTACCGACATATTACTGTTATTATATTCATTATTTTCCCATGTGATATCAATTTCTGGAAGCTCGGAGATCTGCATAGTACGTGGCGAGCCACTTTTTCATAATTTTAATCTCGGTTTTACGTTGCTCAACTAACCAATCTGGATCGCTCTCCTTAGCTCCAAGTATGTCCAAAGTGTGAGATCCTACGTAGAAAATATTTTGCAAATCAAATTGAGAAATTAATTTCTAAGTCCATAAACAGTATATAACTCTGGTACAAGACAAATCGGGTTGAGCATATACCTTTGGTTGTGTAGATCGCGACAACGGTGCTAGAAATATTCTTTAGGACCCTATAATATCATTGATGAATACGAATTATCATTAAGCTTGATTAAGTAAGCGATGTTTACAAAGAAAATTTACAAGTTTCGATGCTACACGTACCCGCCGCTGCTATAAGGATCTTGAAGTCCATTGGAGAAAATTATGTTGCTTGCGAACCTCTGAAGGATAAGTTTTATGTCCTGCGATTTTTCAACGCCAATGAAGAAATTAATGAATATTTAATATACATTTGGGAATGTTGAGGTCTGAAGCCATTCCTTCTGGTTTTGCACAAAAATTAATCAACAATATGTGGGAAAAACAGCAGCGAAATTTATTTGATTTGCAGAGTGACATACATGACCACCGAAATAGGTAGTGACCCAATGTGGCCCGGGGCGCAACCCCAAACTTGCTTTTGCAGGCGTTGCTGAAGCTATTCAGATTGAAAGGTTTTGGTGGAAACATAGTGTTTCTGGTAAAAACCCACTGCATGTCTGCAAAAAACCCACGAGTTCTCTTGAGTCCACCAAAAGAAGAGGAATATTAACACCGGGTGTACAAATTTATTTGATTATTTCTCTAAAATAAGTAGACTCAAATAGTGAAAAATTGCACAGATCTCTCTTAGTATATGGCGTAAGAGAGTCAAGCCGCTATGCGTGGAGTGTTCTAGCTCAAATATATTATGGCCTACGTAATCAAACTCAGCTTGATTCTTTTCTGAGTCCCGTGTGTAGTCCGAATAGTTTGAGAACATAATTCACTTCTAAGTACTTTAGTCATCTTTATCCATTTAGACATTAGAGAATCAGATCATATTCCAAAAGAGGGGAGAAAAACATTAGAAGCACACATCTAATACTTTCTTTCCAACCTCGAGATCGTTTTAATATTTCTATCTTAAACTCAAGCTTACTTTTCTATAATAGCTGATATTGGGTTTGCCTCAAGCCTTAAAACACTTCATTTAGGCGAACTCGAGCCTCAAAAGATAAAGCCCGCCACTATCTGGTGTTAGAGGTGTTAGCATATAATTGAGCAGAGCCAAGCTCGAGTTGTGAATAATCATATCGATTCGACTTGACTCAACCGTACAACCCTCTACTTAATTTTCACTAACAAAGCGGTAAAGAGTAAGTGATAAAAATGCAAGTCGCAGATATAGGTCCGAAGTACATATACGCACCTGCCAAGACCACCCCAGAAGAGTTTGAGCAAATGTTGTCACGCCCCGAATCCTACGACACGCGAACATGCCTCCAAGGTCGATTACAAGTGCGACGTCCCAGGACACGTCGCTGACCCAACACCCAACACAGAGATTAAAGCACACGCGGAAGCAATACATCACCCGAACAGTTTTGAACCAAATGACCAAGGATAGCCACTCAGCAAACAACATGAACAATTACACTTGCGTTGATACTGGGCACCAGACACAATATTCAATTACAGCCCATGCTCAAAAATCAAAAGCAGTTCAAGGCCACTACAACTAGCCGGGGGCTCCTCCCAAAACACTTCGATGCGCCTGCCATCCTCAAGGCTGGGGGTCTGAAAATGTGGTTTAAACAACAATGAGAATAATCTCAGTGAGTAATTCCCTAAACCTAAACTAGGCTAACGTGCACCTCCAGAGGGTAAATAAAACACATAATTCAATGAACCAAGATAACAATCAATATAAGTTCATTTGGGCCCATAGCTCGATTCACTACTCCGCCATACAGGTTAGACTTTTAATATCATTATAAAATATATGCGATTAAATCGACCCGAAGGTCACGACCTTGAAGCCAACAACAGTTAAGCCGACCCGGCCCGACCCGAAGGCCACGGTTTATCCCCGACCGGAGGCCACGGTTTATCCCGACCGAAGGCTACGGTTTATCTCGACTCGAAGGCCCGACCGAAGGCCATAGTTTCATAAACCGCTCGTCATGTATACTAATGCACTCAGTTCCGGCTAACAGCAAGGCATGACATGCGATTCATATGCTTGGAATCCAAAGTCAATTACCCATGCTAAGATGCCAGACACAATTATTCACAATTTTGACAATATCAAGGCATTAACTGCCTGTTCAATCTACTCCATTTTTGCCCCAAATAACCCGGCACTTATTCCACACACTCGCTCCCATTCAATTCAATAAATCCAAGGCCCGCCACGACCAATCAAACCTAGCCATTAAATCTTCGCACATGGCGCCACCACTAGGATTCCAACAAATCCTAATTAGTTCCTAAAACACCTAAATTCAGCCGATCCACATAATCCCGCGATCAAGGCCCACCAAGCCACTCCGTTCTTAGCCATACTAAACATGTCATGGCATTGCCAAATCACTACCAATTAGAGACAATTCAATCACTAACTCAGTCTATCCATCAATTTCGCCAATTACACTACTAAGCCCCAATTTAATCGCGCCTCGCCCCAGTCGGCCCTAGTGTGGACAGCCCCCACACGAGTCTTCCTAGGCCTATATATATCTTCAAAGGCTCGATTTAAACTCCCCAAAACACCAATCCAATCGGCCGCCACAAGACCAAATACTACGCGCACTAACGTTCACATTTCCAGTCCAAATTTTCCCGAACTTGGGCTATTCCATCCCAAACCCAACCAACCATCTCTCGGCACTTACATAGCCGCGAAACCTCATCAAACGGTTACTATAATTCACCAAATCAGCCATGACATCAACCCCTACCATCCTTTGGACGATAACCCCTAAATTACCCTAATTTAACCCCTAAACTTGTCTAGAAATGCAAATAATCCTAATTAAGGTTTAGGGTCAAACTCACCGGGTGTCCTAAGCCCCAAACAGGCCGAACACGCGAGCGCAGGGTCTGGGCAACCATGGTCCCTCACGAACGGAACGCGGTGGCTCCCGGGCAATCTGCAATGAGCCTAGGCGAGGGGCGGCCGGTTGGGGCAATCAGGAGGGAGAGGACGGACCGGTGAGGCTGGTGAGGCGTGGGTGGTGATTCTCGGGCGACGGCACCAGCGGGCGATCGATTTGGGATCCGCGAGGTGCTCCTACTACCAAACAAGAGAAAGAGAGGGGGGGAGGATGACTAAGGTGGAAGAAACGCGATAAGGAGACGTGACACATAAGCGGCAGCATCAGCGGCCTCACGGCGGCAGGCGGCGCGGCAGCCGGCATAAGCGGGCGGGAGGCCAAAGCATAAGGCCTTGCAGGCGAGTAGTAGCGAGGAAGGAGAGGGCCGGTCGGGATGGCGGCTAAGCGGTCAGTCTGGCCTGCAGTCAGTGGCCGGCGACGGCGACGGCGCACGCCGACGGCCGTGCCAAGGCGGAGGGTAGCGGCGACGGCTTGCTGTCGCGTCGCGCGTGAGGGAGAGAAAGGGAACGGTTGGGGCGGGCTGGTGGCAACAACGCGGTGGTCGGGCTTCTTTGCGACGGCGATCGGGCGAAATCGGAGCGTAACCGGGTCTGGCGAAGAAGGAGGAAGAAGAAGAAGAAAAGAGGAAGAAAAGAAAAAGAAAGAAAGAAAAGAAAAAGAAGAGAGAGAGAGAGAGTAGTGGGGGTGGGTGTTGAGGGACGTCTGCCAGGGGGGGAAGACGCTGGGGGTCGAGGGGGAGAGAGAGAGAGAGAGAGAGAGAGAGGAAATAAAAGAAAATATTTGAACATTCAAATATTATTTGAAATCCAATGGCCCAAATTTAAAACGGAAAATGGTCTACCTGTCCAAAATAAGCCTTACACATAAAAATGGACAAAGACCAGATTAATTAGACCAAATTATAACGAGGGAGGTCTACTAGTCCAAATTCGCACCTGGTCAAAAACTCCCCTTTTTCCATCATTCCTGACAATCTCAACGTTGGCTACCATAATATTGACACCGTCCAATTTATTTCATCCCGAAACTCCAAAAAATCGATTGCCAAGTTTGGGGTCCAAATAACCGCCAAATTTGATCGAAAGTGCGATTCTAGCGAAATCTCTAATTTAAAATGATAACGGGAGTGATCGGTTCCCCAGGTAGATTTTACTATAAGCACACCGACAAATTACGCGTTTTATAAATCCTAAAAATGGGTCGAAATTGGGATGTCACAACTCTTCCCCCTTACAAAAAATTTTCGTCCTCGAAATTTACAATCCAACCCGATTATCCAAACAAATGGGGGTACTTGGTGTCGCATCAGCTCTTCACTTTCCCACGTCGCACTTTCATCCCATGGTGTTCCCCAAATTACCTTGACCATCGAAATTTTCTTGTTTCACAACACTCTCTCTATTCATCCTCGATCCGAACTGGCTTTTCCACGTCGACACCACCGTCGTCCCACGTCCATTACTTCATGATTCAGCTTATGGGTCGGGTCTGGTTCATACTTCCTTAACATCGACACGTGGAAGATGTTATGAACTTGTGACAATTTCGGTGGTAAGGCTAGGCGATATGCAAACGATCCAATCCTTTGCAAAATCTCATATGGGTCTATATATCTTGGACTTAGTTTCCCTTTCTTGCTAAACCGAGACAGTCCTCTCATTAGCGATACCTTGAGAAAAACGTGATCCCCTACTTGAAACTCCAAAGGCCTACGTCTCCGGTCTACATAGTTCTTTTGACAGCTCCGGCGGTTCTCAACCTTTTCCGGATAACCTTTACTGTTTTCACCGATTGCTAAATAAACTCCGGACCCGTTATACTTCTTTCCCCCACTTCATCCCAACACAATGGTGTTCTCGCACGCTCTGCCATAAAGTGTCTCAAACGATGCCATCCTGATACTCTGTTGAAAACTATTATTGTAGGCAAATCCCACCAAATGCAACTGTTCTTTCCACTTGCCCCTGAAAGTTTAACATACACGCCCTCGAAGATATCTTCCCATGTCTGAATAGTCCTCTCGGGATTGGTCAACCGTCTGAGGATGATAAGCCATCTTGAAATGCAGACTTAGTTCCTATGGCTGATTGCGAGACTCTTCCAAAAATTTTGCGGTGAACCGGGGATCACGGTCCTATGTGATTGATACCGGTACTCCGTGAAGGCGAACTATCTAACGCACATATACTACGCCAACCTTTCTAGCTCGAAGTCCTTTAGACTACCGAAAGTGCGCTAGAGTCGTGTCCCCTCTAGCTTCTTGGCAATCCCGTTACAAAATCCATTGTAATGTGCTCCCATTTCCATTTTTGGATTTCCAACGGCTACAACATCCCCCCAGTTTACAATCTTTGTGCCTTCACTTGTTGGCATGTTAAACACTTAGCCACATGCACGGCCACATCCGCTTTCATTCCATTCCACCAATAGTCTTGGGCGAAGATTCTAGTACATCTTAGTAACGCCCCTAGTGAATACTATAACTGCTCCTATGAGCCTCAGACAAAATCTCTTCCTTGAATTCCAAATTATCGAGCACGCACAATCATCCTCAAGACCTAAGGATTCCATCCTCGACACCTGAAAGTTTGGTTTCCTCTTAGAGTTATCCATACTCAAAATTTTCTGAATCTCAAAGTCCATAGACTGCAACGCCTTGATCTTGGCTTGCACTTCCGACTCAATCCTTAATTTTGTCATCAGACTGGAGAGGTGTCCTACCTCAAACTTAAATTTTGAGTCCCACGCTCCTTCTAATAAAGTCCACTCTTTAACCAGCAAATACGCGATGCTCGATTTCCGACTTAAGGCATCTGCTACACTGGTTGGCCTTTCCGGGGTGATACAATATGTCGCAGTCATAGTCCTTCAACAATTCCATCCAACGCCTTTGCCTCATATTCAACTCCTTCTGCGAAAATAAGTACTTGAGACCTTGATGGTCCGTGTAAATCTGGAACCTTTCTCCACATAAATAATGCCTCCAAATTTTAAGCGCGAAAATAATTGCTGCCAGTTCCAAGTCGTGGGTTGGGTAGTTCATCTCATGAGGCCTTAACTGCCGTGATGCATAAGCAACCACCCTTCCATGTTGCATTAGCACGCATCCCAAACCTCTAAGCGAAGCATCACTATAAATCTCATACCCGCCCGATCCTGAAGGAATCGTCAATACTGGCACCGTTGTCAATCTCTGTTTCAATTCCTGAAAACTCTCTTCGCACTTTTCCGTCCATTCAAACTTAGTTTCCTTCTTAAGCAACCTCGTTAATGGAGTGGCTATCGCTGAGAATCTTTCCACAAATCTCCGATAATAACCCCACGGTCCTAGGAAACTTGAACCTCGATGAATCGTCGTCGGTCTCGGCTAATCCATTACTGTCTCAATCTTTGTTGGATCCACGGAGATTCCTTCTCTGGAAATTATATGTCTGAGAAGTGCAACTTGATTCAGCCAAAATTCGCACTTGCTAAACTTAGCATACAGTGCGTGCTCTCTTAACGTCCGTAGAACTCTTTCCAAATGTACCTCATGTTCCTCGAAACTCTTTGAATATGCTAGAATATCATCAATAAAAACAACGACAAATTGGTCTAAGAACTCCTTGAATACCGGTTCATTAAATCCATGGAAGTTGCAGGGGCGTTAGTTAGTCCAAACGGCATAATCGTGGATTCATAATGTCCATACCTCTCGTCCTGAATGCCGTCTTGGGATATCCTCCTTTTGGATTCTTAACTGGTGATAGCTAGTCCTCAAGTCAATCTTTGATAATATCGACGCCCCCTGCAACTGATCAAATAGGTCATCTATCCTTAGCAAAGGGTACTTATTCTTAATGGTCACCTGATTCAGTTGACGGTAATCGATACACAGCCTCAACGACCCATCCTTCTTCCTGACGAACAGGATCAAGGCGCTCCCCATGGAGACGCATTTCGGTTGGATAAAACCTTTGTCTAGTAATTCTTGCATCCGAACCTTAAGTTCTTTCAACTCTGACAACGACATCCTATAGGGCGGCTTCGAGATTGGCTCAGTCCCTAGGGTTAATTCAACCACAAACTCTACTTCCCTTCCAGGTGGCAATCCCGCAATTCCTAAGGAAAGACATCGGGAAGATTACACACCTCGTTTATGTCCTTTAGCCTTGGTTCCTCAACCGACTAGTTAGCCACCAATCATTATCTTTCTATACCTCAAAGACCAAGCTCAATCCATCCAATTTCAATCCAATAGTCTCCCAAAAACGAATCACATCGGTCCTTTACAAAATCTGAAATTTCTAAGTAACACTCATCCTTCCAAACCCGTCCAAGAATATCATCAGTAATCTATAAATCCTTAAACCGATTGCACCTATTCATCATAAAATTAATTATAAGTCTTTTATGACCACTCAAGCGATAACTTCAAATTCATCTCCTATTGCACCCAATATCACCTCGTAATGCATATCGACTTTCACGGGCGCATGCTTCGCTTCCTTCTCAACCAAAACATATACTTTTCCTTAGGTCCTTAGCCGATTCTGATTAATCTTCGGCAGCTCTCGCTTAATCTCCTACCTGCGATATCTATCGATTCAGCAATTTCTCACCGATGACCTTGCTGTCCACCTCCACAACACGCTTCACTTGTACCTTGGCAATGGCCATTTCTATGCCTTCTTCCACAAGACCTACATACGGCGTCGGAGTAGTAGTTTGGCTCTCTAAAGTTCTTCCTTACCGGAGGGACGAGTCTCATATTCTCTGTTATAGACCTTTTTCTCAAGTTCCTATTATCCCTAACCGGGCGTATCGCGGCGGTCTCGGCGGCAGCCATTTTACTCATATCCATTTCACCCATCGAGCCCCTCTTACACAGCTCATTGTAATCCCTTAAGACTCGAGAGTACTAACTGGTTGCAAAGTTCCGATTAAATCCATCCCAGAACCTCTTCGTCCTATCCACATGGTCCTTGACCATCCTTAGTGCGTACTTAGATAGCCTTACAAACTTGACCTCGTACTGATCGACTGACATCCGATTGCGAAGCAGGAGAAACTCTCTTTTTTCTGTTCTTGCACTCTCCGAAAATTACTTCCCATTGAAGTCCCCTACCAAAGTATCCCCCAATACCGCAAAGCCTTTTCCAACTCTTATATGTAAAGTGGTGTAGTCTCGAGGTCACTTTTTCCATCAAAATCGGAGGTTTTAATTTCAAAATTGCTCAACTAGCTATTGCATCATGCCGCCGCATTAACTTACTCTTAACCTTGGTTCCCATCATTCCCACTTAAAATTCCAACTTCTTGAGTGCCCTCATAATTCCATCTACCCCCCGGGATCCTCTACAATTCCAGCTTATGGACCTATACGACCTCGACCTCGACCTCAACCCGACTACTCAAACTCATAAGGTCACACTACTCACTTACCTACTATAATCCCATTCGTGAATTAGAAACCTAAACCAAGCTAAACCGGTCTAAGGTCCTAGGCGGTATACAAAACAGCAAATAAGCAACCAGCATGCAATCTAACACAATAGTACAACATCTCAACCAAAGAGATTCTCGTACTTACCTCGGGTCTGCCAAGACCTGCACTTTACGATCAGTTCGACAAACCAGTCAATCACTACACAAATAGTCGGGGAGGTACACGTAGCATGCAAGGTCTCCCCTCGCTACCCAAGGTCATCGCTCCTTATCACTCCAAGCTTGCCCCTAATTGGATCGAGTGACCTTACTCTGATACCAAATCAAACCGGGTTGTCACGCCCCGAATCCTACGGCGCGAACATCCCTCCAAGGTCGATTACAAGTCGCGGCGTCCCAAGACACGTCGCCGACCCTAACGCCCAATATAGAGATTAAAGCACCGGAAGCAATACATCACCCGAACAGTTTTGAACCAAATGACCAAGGATAACCACTCGGCCAAACAACATGAACAATTACACTTGCGTTGATCACGGGCACGGACATAATATTCAATTACAGCCCATGCTCGGGGAATCAAAAAGCGGTTCAAGGCCACTACAACTAGCGGGGCTCCTCCCAAAACACTTCGTGGTATCTTTGCCATCCTCAAGGCTGGGGTCCGAAAATGTGGTTTAAACAACAATGAGAATAATCTCGGTGAATAATTCCCTAAACCTAAACTAGGCTAATGTGCACCTCCGGAGGGTAAATAAAACACATAATTCAATGAACCAGTATAACAATCAATATAAGTTCACCGGGCCCATAGCCCGATTCACTACTCCGCCATGCGGGTTAGACTTTTAATATCATTATAAAAACGTATGCGATTAAATCGACCCAAGGTCACAACCCCGAGGCTAACAACGATTAAAAATGACCCAAAGGCCCGACTCGAAGGCTCGACCCGAGGCCACAGTTTATCCCGACCCGAGGCCACAATTTATCCCGACCCGGAGGCCCACGGTTTATCCCACCCAAAGGCCATAGTTTATCCCGACCAAGGCGACCCCAAGGCCACGCGGTTTCATAAACCGGCTCGTCATGTATACTAATGCACTCGATTCCGGCTAATAAACAAGGCATGACATGTGATTCATATGCCCGTGAATCCAAAGTCAATTACCCATGCCAAGATGCCGAAACAATTATTCACAAATTTGATAATATCAAGGCATTAACGGCCTGTTCAATCTACTCCATTTTTGCCCCAAATAATCCGCACTTATTCCACACACTCGCTCCCATTTCAATTCAATAAGTCCAAGGCCCGCCACGACCAATCAAACCTAGCCATTCAATCTTCGCACATGGCGCCACCACTAGGATTCCAACAAGTCCTAATTAGTTCCTAAAACACCTAAATTCAGCCGATCCACATAATCCCGTGCGATCAAGGCCCATCAAGGCCTACCAGGCCAGTCCGTTCTTAGCCATACTAAACATGTCATGGCATTGCCAAATCACTACCAATTAGAGACAATTCAATCACTAACTTTCGGTCTATCTATCAATTTCCCGCCAATTACACTACTAAGCCCCAATTTAATCGCACTCGCCCCCATCGGCCCTAGTGTGGATAGCCCCCACACGAGTCTTCCTAGGCCTATATATATCTTCAAAGGCTCGATTTAAACTCCCCAAAACACCAATCCAATCGGCCGCCACAAGGCGAAATACTACACGCACTAAAGTTCACATTTCCATCCAAATTTTCCCGAACTTGGGCTATTCCATTCCAAACCTGACCAGCATCTCTCGCACTTACATAGCCGCGGCGTCATCAAACGGTCACTATAATTCACCAAATCAGCCGCGACATCAACCCCTACCATCCTTTGGACGATAACCCCTAAATTACCCTAATTTAACCCCTAAACTTATTTAGAAATGCAAATAATCCTAATTAGGGTTTAGGGTCAAACTCATCGGTGTCCTAAGCTTGAAACGGGCCGAACACGCCGACGAAAAGGGGGCAGCGGGCGGTCCCTCGCCCGGAGCGATAACGGCGGCGGTGGCTCCATTGAGCAGTGCGAGCCTGGCGGAGGGGTAGTTAGTCGCGGGCGGGCCGGGAGGGAGAGGACAGATGAAAGCGAGGCTAGTGAGGCCGGGGTGGTGGTTCTTGGGTGGACAACCGGGCGGGGCGGCGCGGGCGGGCGGGGGGTGCTCCCACGGCCAAACAAGAGAAAGAGAGGGGGGAGGATGGCCGAGGTGGAAGGGCCACCGGATGAGGAGAGGGGGACGGCGGCCCACGGGCGACGCAAGACCGACGGGGCTCACGGGCGGGCGATGGGATAGCGTAAGCGTAATCACAGAGGCCAAAAGGTATGACGCACGGGCAGTAGCAACGAGGAAGGAGGAGAGGACAGTCGACGGCGTAGCCGGGCTGACGACGACAATGATCTAGCCGGGCGACGGGCGCGGCACGCTGGAAGCCAAGCGGAGGCGGAAGGGCAGCCGCGACGGCTTTGTTGTCGCGCTGCATGCCGAGGGAGAGAAAGGGAACGGGTCGAGGCGGCGACCGGTGGTCAACGTGATGACGGTCGGGTTTACCGGGCGGGCGACGAAACGTGGAGCAAAGGCGAGCGGAGGCGGAGGGCGGCCAGAAGCGGCCCAGGGCAATCAAGGGGAAACGGAGCGTAACCAACAAGGGTGAAGGAGGAAGAAGAAGAAGAAAAGAGGAAGAAAAGAAAAAGAAAGAAAGAAAAGAAAAAGAAAGAAAGAAAAGAAAAGAAGAGAGAGAGAGAGAGTAGGTGGGGGTGGGTGTTGAGGGGACGTCTGCAGAGGGGGGGAAGATGCGTGCAAGGGGGTCGAGGGGAGAGAGAGAGAGAGAGAGGAAATAAAAGAAAATATTTGAACATTCAAATATTATTTGCAATCCGATGGCCCAAATTAAAAACCGAAAATGGTCTACCGGTCCAAAATAAGCCTCTCACATAAAAAGGGACAAAGGCCAAATTAATTAGACCAAATTATAACGAGGGAGGTCTACTAGTCCAAATTCGCACCTGGTCAAAAACTCCCTTTTTCCATCATTCCTGACAATCTCAACGTTGGCTACCATAATATTGACACCGTCCAATTTATTTCGTCCCGAAACTCCCGGAAATCGACTGCCAAGTTCGGGGTCCAAATAACGGTCAAATTTGATCGAGTGCGATTCTAGCGAAATCTCTAATTTAAAATGATAACCGGGAGTGATCAGTTCCGGGCTTAGATTTTACTATAAGCACATTGACAAATTACGATTTTATAAATCCCAAAAATGGGCGAAATTCGGAATGTCACAAATGTACCAGAAGCGGGTGAATTGACGTAGCATGTTAAGTTGCCACTGATGGCAGCAAGGCCTGCAAAGATTTTCCGAAGAAGGCCAACTCCCGGAGAAGCTCCATTAATGGCGTCGCACATAAGTTTCATGGTTTGTGTGGATGGATCGTTATACCGAGCAGTGCTTACGTACAGCAATCTCAGGTACTTCTTAAGCTCTACGAACTTTGCAATGGACTAAACAAAAGGAAAATAGTGGAGTTAAAGCTTTTATAATTAAATTCAGCGTCTGTCAAAAAAAAGAAAATCACTTCCACCTGCAGGTTTTGAAAGTGTTGCTCAACTTCGTGAGACCATGAGGCTCAGAAGCAACTCTGTCAATTTCTTTCCAGGATCGTCTTATTGTTTGGTGGCAAGAAGAACTACTTTCCTACAAAATCTAGTAGAGAAATTAGTTAGGCAATCGATTTAACATAAAAACGCAAATTAGTTAGGCAATCAATTTAACATAAAAACGCATGTCAATGGAAGCAGAAAAAGAAAAATACAGAGCAAATAGATCTTACCAGAAAGCCTTTTGCAACTACCGAAAAGTACGCGTCCTGAGGAACGATGTCGTCAAAGTAAAGAATGGGAGCGGATGAAGCTAAAGCTCCTAGTGCCACATGAGGATATTTCAGCTGGAACCACGAAGCTAGCCCTAAGAATATTGATAATCATAAAAAAGTAAGTACTTAGAGGTTTGACCAGTTTTGTAACTGGGTTTTATAACTGGGTAAAGCTATATATGTGTGTGTGCGTCAAGGAAAGAAAGATGTTAGTGAGAATATAGTCACTTACTTCCCCCATATGATCGTCCAAAAACAATTATCGGAGAATTTTTGGCTTTCAATTTTTGCTTCAAGTATATGAGGATTTCCGCGTAATCGGCGAGCACTTGGGCGGAGCTGAAATATCCGCGGGTGTCGGCATTACCAAGGGCTTTGTCCAATGTCATTCCATATAGGATTGATTCTCCGTAAAACCGATGCTACAAGGATAATAAATTTCACAACATAAATTGACCTTAGCGAGAGCATCATGTTGAAAGAGTAGTGACACAATTTCAAACATTACTGTTGTTAATTACCTCTATGTATACCAGTAGTGCTCCAAATTTAGGAGCATTATCTGTGAGGAACCCAGCATTAGCTATGTCGCCATCGATTGGCGCTTCTGCACCGAGAAAGGCGAAGATTGGCGCTAGAGAATCTGAGCCGCCCCAGTACTTGAATTGACCACGTATCTTTGATTGAAGGCAGTGTAACTTTCTGGTCTATAGTTGAAATGATCGAGGGTTTGGTTGTAGAAGAAAGTCATGAAGTCCTTTGCCACCGAAGCTTGAACTGTGCTTGCTGAGTCTTGCAAGAACTCTGGACGGGACATCCTCAGCTTCGGAATCTCGACATGTCTAAGTTGTGTGCAGTAGCAACAGAAGCTGATAGCGATATCAGAGTGATCCAAAGGCAATAGTGTGAAGACATTCCAGGGTTTGAAGTCATTATTGCCCAAGCACAAGCATGTACGAGACACAAGGGTTGATGTTTCTGATGTTTCGATCATTCTGTTTGTTCATCCCTCTATATACCCTTTTTCTTTCGGTTCACATAATGATTCGAAATCATGAGAACGACGAGGCAGCTTGGCTCGTAGTCAATTCAGGGTTTCTGGAGGAGACAAAATTGACTAAGAAAGAATCAGATAGGAATCTAAAAGTCAAATTCATAACAACTGAGTATGTTATTAGCTTACGTTTTTTTCTTGTCTGAACTAGTTCTAATTCTCTTCACTTTTCTAATTTTTGCTCTGCCTCTTATACAGCGAGGGAGTCGAATCTCACACTTGCGATACTAGCGTTTCCAACCCCCTAATCCCTTTATAAGTAGGACCGTATGTCTATTGACATCAGACCTTAGAAATAATAAAGTGGCGTGTAATAATTACGACAATTAGGAATAATGACAAGACATGATCACAGATGATGATTAAAGGCCTTTAGTGGTCAGGCCAGCACTCCAAACTTTGGAATTGTATCTTAGTAGCCCATAACTTCATATAAGTTTATAAGGAGGTAAGTGCAAAAACAAGACTTAAATATCAAAATTGATGTTCATTCTATTACTAACGGTTTTTATAGTTTTAGGACTTCAGGTTTTGAAAAAGCACTAATCAGGTCTCGAGCTCGCAACCGGTTGTCTGAAATTAGATTCGGCTCCCAAATGGAATTTTTGATCATACGTCATGTGTCATTTTCAAAATTGCTGCCTCGCCAAAATGTCCAAGCTTAGAATTTTTTATTTCAGAGAGAAACATTCAAACTGGTCCGTGTATGTTGCATCAACGCCACCTTAGAAAATTCACTCTAATAGGGGACAAAAGAACTTTAAAGTTTGTGGAGTAATCTCACCACGAAGCTTCAAGTGATTTATAACCATTCGAACACGTCTCCAAGTTCATGAAAGTTCAAATCGAATCTTTCCAAAATCTTCTTCTTCTTTTTTTTTTTGGTTTATGAATAATCATGACATGCGAATACATAAATCTTCTTTGTCCATAGCCATCTACCACTCACTTGAACGTCAGAGATCGACAACCGAGAATTATATGCGCACGAGATTTTCAACTAAGTGGCTATGAGGCTCTAAGATGTATGCTTTCGGTGAATGGACCGGCGACTATGACTTTAGTCCACGAGACATCGATTTAGACTGTGGACACATGTCGCCCTTTGATGAGTTCCCAGATTTCTATGGCTTCATGTTGGCTTGCTGATCACATCACCCGTGCACGCAAGGTGTTAGGTATATTTAGATTATTTTATATTATTTATGATATTGCATATATCTATAATATTTTGAATATCTTCACGATATCCTGGATATCTATAATATTCTGAATAGCTTTGTGATTGATTGTGTAATATTTTGTTACCGTAGATAGTTGACCCGTAAAGCTTATAAATAGGCTCATGTACTTATTATCTTTTCATCATCCAATACACAGAAATTCTTCTCTTCTGCTTTACTTTTAACTTGGTGTTAGAGTCTCTTTCCCAAGCAGCTTTTTTTTTTTTTGCTACGCCAGCCAAATAGGCCGCGTCGCTCACTTTCTCCACCAAGTCCCCATAACTTCACTTGCTGTTCAAGTGTTTTCTGCTGCTTGTTTCAACAAATTGTCGATATCACCCGACGCCATTACCATGAGCTGCCGTCTCGGACACCAAAACCATCCATTGTAAGTTGTTTTTGGACACCTAACCATACATAATTCTTCGTCACTCAAAGATTCCAAAATGCCAAACTTTGCTACCATATGACACCGCATGCGCCACCCAGATGTTCTGCGCATGGGATCCACACGGCCACGTGAATTGCACGTGATCCGAAGGCTAACCGAATCTTGCTGACGTTATCTGCACATCATCTTGACGTCATTTGCGCGTCACACGCCACGTCACCGCCACGTCGCCTGGGGCATCATCGCCATGTTGTCTGTTGGGTCACTAACATGTCATATGCCACGTCACCACCACATCATCTTCCACGTCATTGTCAATCGTTGACCACTGACCGCTGATGTTGACTGTTGACCGCTGATCAAGGTTTTTTTTTTTTTTTTTGGTTAAGTCCGCTGATCAAGGTATTTCTATGTGTTGATTCCATGTTTTTGTTGTTATTTTCTTCAGTTTTGCACTCCTAATATTGTTTATTAGTGCATTTCAATGGATAAAATGGATCGGCAATACCCATTCAAACTATCTTGAATGGATCAAATTATATCTTATGGTTTTTAGAAATGTCAAGTTTCCTGAGAGGACGCAAACTTTGGTGTTATGTGACCGGTAAAATCTGTGCACCAACGAAGATTGTTGAAGAAATTGGAGAAAAATTTATTGAGCACTTGGAAGAGTGGGTTTGTAAGAACCATCAAATTTTAACATGGCTTCGAAATATTTTTGATTCCTTCAATGCGGCTTTAGTTTTTTTTTCGGTTGAAAATCTGGCTTTAGTTTGGTCGCCTCAATATAGCTAAGGAAGTGTGGGATTTGCTTGCTGGCCATTACTCCACCTTGGATATTGCTCATTAGTATCAGCTGTTAGGCAATTTGCATCGCATACATCAAAGCGACATATGTCGGTCTATTAATGAATTTTTGTCCTTTATGCATGCTGTTTGGGATCAATTGGCTTTATCAGAGTCGCAATGGGAAGCTACTATTGATGCTGGCAAGTTCACTGAATATCGTGATCATATGCGTATGCTGCAATTTCTCATTGATGAAATTGAACCAGTATGCTTCACTTCTCCATCGAGATCCGTTCCCTCGTCTTGAGGTAGTTGTTTCAGAATTATTGACTAAAGAGACTCGGCTTGTTACTTTAAAGGCGCAACGCCCTATCTTATCTACTCCTACAGTTGCAGTACTTGCCACACCTACCTCTTCCTCCTCTCACAACAAATATTTTACGTATTGTCATCAAACTGGTCATCTCGCATCCACTTGCAATCAAAGACAACCTAAGTAACCTATAGGAACAAACAACCGATCCCAATACAAAGGTCCACCAGCATGTTCATCCACCACTACTACTGATATTGAAGGTTCTCCTGACAACTTGTCTATTACTTTATCTCTAGAGGATCTTCGCTCCATTTATTGAGAAATTGATACCTCTAGCTCTTCTGCTTTGTTTGAAACTCTGAGCACCTTTGGTTCTGCCTGTTGCAATCACATGACTTTAAACACCAATTTGTTTAATTCAAAGTCTTTACTTTCACAAAACCCACTATATATACATCTAATAACTCACAGATTCTAGTTAGTCATCTAGGGAACATCTCAATGTCCACATTGTCATTACCTGACATTTTTATGGTTCCTAAACTCTCCTTAAACTTGATATCTTTGGGTCAATTATGTGAACTTGGCTATGATATTTACTTCTCTTCTACTAGTTGTCGTGTATAGGATCCATAGACCGGACATATAATTGGGACAGCCCGTAAAGTGACTCCTATTCGAGCTTATCTCCCTAAAGATTCCAAATGCTCTTAGTAGCTGTGCTACCATAGTATCATCTGCAACTTGACATTTTTCGTTTGGATGATGCTTCTTTTTCTAGAATAGGTCATCCGATTTCTAGTGGTCATTTAGGTTCTGTTGAAAATAAACAGTTTGATTGCTTGCCATGTAAGTTGGGAAAACATCACACTTTACATTTTGATATGAGTGAATTTGTCTTTCATACTCCTTTTGATTTAATTCATTCTTACATTTGGGACCCATCTCCTACTCCCACTATGGGAGGATCCCATTACTTTGTGATTTTTGTGGATGATCATTCTTGTTATACATGGATCTATCTTATGAAGCACATATCTAAACTGGCTCGTATTTACTTTGATTTTGTTGCCATGATCAAAACATAGTTTTCACAAAACATCAAGATCTTCCATACTAATAATGCCATGGAATATAGAGACACAGAATTTCTTCAAATTATTGTTCAAGAGTTGTGTTGTCATTCACCATTCTTGTCTAGGAACTTCCCAAAAATGGTCAAACAAAGCGTAAACATTGACACATCCTAGATGTTGTTTTCACTCTTTCAATCTTAGCCTCTTGTTCGGAATGATTCTAGGGAGAGTTTTCTCATACTGCTATATATACTATAAATTGTACTCCATCACCAATTATAGGTAATGTCTCTCCTCATGAGCGCTTGTATGGCAGTATTACTAATTATAATCTTCTTCAAGTTTTTGACAGTGCTTGTATTGTCCATCTTCTTCCAAATGAATGCACAAAATTAGAACCTCGTGCTCGTCTATGTTGTTTCCTTGGGTATGGGATTGAGCACAAAGGATATTGATGTTGGGATCCTATCTCTAATTGTCTTCGCGTATCTTGTCATGTTACCTTTTGGGAACACAAGATGTTTTCTTCACTGTCTTTTCGACTCCTTTCCTACTTCTTCCTTTTTTATGAATCGTTCAGTGGATCTATTTGTGGATCTATATCTTGAAGATACATCAATTGAATCTTCCTCTTCAGAGTTGTCTCCTCCTAATCTTGATGCAGGTACTTTTGGTAATCCCACTTGACAGCTCCCCGACTTGTCTACACCATCTGCGGATTCTCTATCCTTGGTCATTCCCTCCTCTCCTATTCGTCGCTCCACCCGTGTAAGTCAACCTTTTGTTCGGTTTTGTGATTTCCATTCCTACTCTACTATTGCTTCCCTTCATGAGCCTCACACATATAGAGAAGCTTGAACTAATCCTCTTTGGCACCAAGCAATGGCGGATGAGTTGCACACGTTAGACAATTCTCACACCTGAGAATTGGTTGATTTGCCTCCTGGAAAGTCAGCTATAGGTTGTAGATGGGTGTATAAGATCAAGACTAAGGCAGATGGTACGGTGGCACGCTACAAAGCTAGACTAGTAGCAAAAGGCCTCACTCAGGAGTATGGAATTGACTATGATGAGACATTTGCAAAAGTTGCACGTCTTACTTTTGTTAGAAGTTTTCTTCTTGTTGTAGCTATTAAGCACTTGCCTCTATTCCGGATGGATGTTAAAAATGTTTTCTTAATGGCAATCTTGCTGAGGAAGTATATATGGAGCTTCCTCCTGGGTACACTATTGCTTCTAATAAAGTATGTCGTTTACGTAAAAAGCTTTATACGAACTAAAATAGGCTCTTGGTGCATGGTATTCTAAGTTCAGTTCCATCATGGAACGTCTTGGCTTTAGATCCAGTCCCCATGACAATGCTCTATTCATTCAGAAAACATCTTGTGGATATATTTTACTGCTTCTATACATAGATGACATGGTTATTACCGACGATGATCATATCAGTATTACAAAGCTCTAGTAGTATCTCAATTAGCAGCTTAAAATGAAAGATGTCACGCCCGCACTTCTTGGTGCGCCACATCCCTCGCAGAGGTCGATTTGTGTGCGACGTCCCAGGACGCGTCGCCGACCCAAACCCAACACAGAGATTCAAAGCGCATGCGGAAGTAATTAAAACCACCCGTACATAGATAAACGCATAACCAAGGATAACCACATATATCCACACTTGTGCTGGTATTAGAAATCATTTACAATATCTAAGTACAACCCGAACACCAACAAAAATCAAAAGCGGTTCAAGGCCACTACTGACAAAAAGGGGTAAGTGGCTCGGGGTTCAGGCACTACAACTAGCTGGGGACTCTTCCCAAAAATGCATCGGTATGCCTGTCATCCTCAAGGTCGGGGATCTGAAAAGTCGGTTTTCAACAACCGTGAGAATAAATCTCAGCGAGTAATTCCCTAAACCTAAACTAGGCTAACATGCACCTCCTGACAAGTACTAAACAAACAGCACACAATCTAAACAGTATATGACTCAGGCCCTCGGCCCGAATCTAGAAATTACTTGACCCTGCAGGTTAGGCGTTCAATAAGTAATAACAATCACGCGACAGAATTTAATCACAGCACATACACGCATTCCTATGTCACAACGCATGATATGCATATGCCAGTGCTCGCACTCATGCTCATGCCTCATCAATGCATTACCGCATACTTGCACACTAGCACTCAGCCATTTCTCAATTTCTCCTCCGACCCGCGTTAAACGCATCAGGTCCGACCCGCGTAAAACGCATCAGGTCTATCACTTCGAGATCGATCTCTGGCCCGCGTAAAACGCATCAGGCTCATGACACATTACCCGCGTAAAACGATCAGGTTGGTCATCTTCCGTAAACCGAGCATCGTCCCGCGTAACACGCCTCGTGACGGGTTCACTACCCCGCGTAACACGCATCAGGGTTTATTGTGATCACACAATCACAAGCACCAAATTTTATCCCGAGCCCCGCATAATACACATCGTGGGCATTTTAGGTGATCACAATGCACATGTCACTCAAGCACACTTATAAAATGTACATGACATGCCAATGCTCATGATACACAACCATGGCCATAAGACCCACACTTGGGCACTCACAAATTTCACAATTGACATTCAATTCAATTAAGCACGAGCCCAATAAATCAAATCATCCAGCATAGTCATGGCACAAATTCAACACGTAATTTATGCATATAAACCACCCAATCACAAATCAGTGCAATCATGGAAGTCAACTCAAGCACTCGAACACGGTACACCGTTCACATATATCACTCACATAAGCCGTCCCACATAATACCGCGCAATTAAGGCCTACCAAGCCACTCCGTTCTTAGCCACACTAGACATGTCACGACATTGCCAAATCACCCCCAATTAGAGACGATTCAATCGCTAACTCAGTCTATCCATCAATTTCGCCAATTCCACTCATCGAGTCCCAATCAATCGCGCCTCGCCTAAATTAAATCTATCGCGGCTAGGCACTATACCACAAATTCTAGGCCAATAATTGTCATCAAAATGCTCCATTATACTCCTCAAATATTATTCTAATTGACCACCACAAAATCAAAATATGGCGCGCACTATAATCCACATATTAAACCCAACATTTCCGAACTTGGGCGATTTAATCCAAATTGTCCAGCCCACTTATCGCGCCACTCGGCCACTAATCCTCCATTAATTAATCATAATAATCCACCAAATCGATCCCAATCAAAATCCCTAATCAATTTCACAATTTAGCCCCTAAATTACCCTAATTAACCCCTAAACCCGCCTAGAAATGTAAATTAGCCTAATTAGGGTTTAGGGTCAAACTCACCGGGTGTCCTACGCTTGAAATGGGCCGGATGAACAGTGACCGGCGGGGAACAAAGCTTGCCGAAAATGAATGAAGGACGGCCGAAAATGAATAGTGCTCGCCGGAAAATGAACAAAGGATGCCTAAGTGAACAGGGAGCGGAATGGCGAAGGTGCAGCCGGCTGGACAGAACGGAAGCAAAGAAGGTCGCCGAATAAATGGAAGAAGCCCGCAACGGCGCGAGCGGCACCTGCAGACACCGCGACGTAAGTAGAGGGAGAGAGAGAGGGAGAAACCGGGAGAGGTGAGAGAGGGAGAAGGAAGGAGAGGGGAAAGGGCCGAGGTGTGGGAGGGTGGCCATGGACGGCTTGAGTCAAGCGGGCTGGGCGAGGCGAGGCGAGGCGGCCGGGTCTCGCCGGACGGGCGCGAGCGCAAGGACGCCGAGCGGCTTCATCCGCTAAGGAGGGAAGAGAGGAGCAATGGCTGGGCGGAGTTGCCGCTGGCTGTCACCATGGCGATTTCGGTACGGAGGACGGGCGGCGACGGGTGATTTAGGTAAGGGAGGCGGGTGGCCGAACGACGTGCTTGGTATCGGGGCTGGTCCTCGGGCGAAAGCAACAAATGACCAGCCGCTATCGCTGCGGGGCGTAGGGAAGAAGGAAGGGGCGGCCGGACACGATGGCGCCGACGGGCAAGGTGGTCACATACGGGCGGGCTCAAGCAATGGCGAGCTGGATAGTACACGTAACCAGACGCTGGGGTGACGAACGCGAACCAGAAGGAAAAGAGGAAGAAGGAAGAGGAGGAGAGAGAGAAGAGAGGAGAGAGAGAGAGAGAGGGGGACAGGGGGGGGTGTAGGCATGCAGGGGAGGGAGCAGGGGAGTTGACGTGGCAAGAGGGGGGAAAAGGGAGAGAGAGAGAGAGAGAGAGAGAAAAAGGAAGAGAGAGAAAGGGGGTAACGTGCGCATGGGGAGGGCCGCTCGAGAGAGAGAGAGAGAGAGAAAAGAGAGAGTGAAAAATTTAAAATTTAAAATTTGAGCGCGAACCAACGGACACGGTCCAAACTAAAAATCGACTTATCGGTCCCAGATTTAAATTCAGAAAATGGCCTAACAGTCCACGATAAATCCCAACAATAATCTAGGGCAAACGCCCAAAATAAAATAACCCAAGCCACACTACGAGAGAGGTCTACCAGTCCAAATTGCATCTGATTCAAAAAATACACTTCTCTACTATTCCCGATAATTTCGACGCTGCACAATAATATCGACACCGTCCAATTTATTTCGTCCCAAAACTCCCGGAAATTAACTGCCAAGTTCAGGGTATAAATAACGACAAAATTTGATCGAAAAGCGATTCTAGCAAAATCTCTAGTTTAAAATAATATCTGAGAGTGATCGGGTCTCGGGTAGATTCTACTATAAGCACAATCGACAAATCACGTGTTTTATAAATTCCAAAAAAAAATGGGTCAAAATCCGAAATGTTACAATTCTTCTCCCTACAAAAATTTCGTCCTCGAAATTTACAATCCAACCCGACTACTCAAACAAATGGGGGGTTGGTGTCGCATCACTTCCTCGCTTTCCCATGTGGCGCCTTCCGTCCGTCCCGTGATGTTCCCAAATGACTTTGACCAACGAGATCGCCTTGTTTCTCAACACTTGTTCCTTTCTCGCCCTCGATTCAGACCGGCTTTTCCATGTACGACACTCATTGTCCACGCCTATTACCTCATGATTCAGCACGCTGGTCGGATCCGTCTTCGCACTTCCTCAACATCGACACGGGAAGACGTTATGAACTTGTGACAAATTCAAGCGGCAAGGCTAGATGATAGGCTAACGCTCCAATCCTTTCCAAAATCTCAAACGATCCTATGTACCTCGGGCTCAGCTTTTCCTTTCTTGCCAAACCGAGACAGTCCTCTCATTGGCGAGATCTTGAGAAACACATGGTCGCCAACTTGAACTCCAACGGCCTACGCCTTCGATCCGCAGAAACTTTTCTCGACGACTGGCTGTCCTCAACCTTCCAGGATAATTCTTACCGCTTCCACCGATCGCTGAACCAACTCTGGACCTGCTATACTTCTTTCTCCTACCTCACCCCAACACAACGGTGTTCTGCAAGCCCCCTTGGTATAATGTTTCAAATGGCACCATTCGATATCAATAAAATCAAGTATTGTAGGCAAATTCCACCAAATGCAAATCGTTTTTCCCACTTGCCCTGAAAATCTAGCACACATGCCCTCAAAGATATCTTCTAAAGTCTGAATAGTTCTTTCAGATCGCCATCCGTCCGGCTAGATGATAGGCCGTCTTCAATTGCAACTTGGTTCCCATAGCGGATTGCAGACTTTTCCAAAAATTTACAAGAAATCTAGGATCATGGTCCGAAGTAATTGACATCGGCACTCCATGAAGATGAACTATCCGTCGTGACGTGATAATTCTGCCAACCTTTCTAGCTCGAAGTCCTTTCGCACTGCCAGGAAGTGCGCTGATTTGGTCAGTCTGTCTACTATCACCCAAATAGAGTCGTGTCCCCTCTGGCTCCTTGGCAGTCTCGTTACAAAGTCCATCGTGATGTGCTCCCATTTCGATTCGGGGATTTCCAACAGTTGCAACATTCCACCAGGCTTGCAATGCTGTGCCTTCACCTGTTGGCACGTCAAACACTTAGCCACATGCTTGGCCACGTCCACTTTCATTCCGTTCCACCAATAGTCTTTGGAAGGTTCGGTACGTACATCTTGGTACTGCTCGGTGGATCTTGAATTGCTCCTATGAGCTTCCGGCAAAATCTCTTCTTTGAACCCCAAATCATCGGGCACGCACAGACGTCCTCGAAACCTAAGGATTCCATCTTCTGACACTTGAAAGTCTGGTTTCCTCTTAGAGTTATCCATACTCAAAATTTTCTCGAATCTTAACGTCCGTGATCGCAACGCCTTAATCTTCGCTTGCATACGGCAATCCTTAGTGTCATAATCGGTCGAGAGGTGTCCTACCTCAAACTTAAATTCGAGTCCCAAGCTCCTTCTAGTAAGGTCCACTCTTTAACCGGCAAATGCGCGATGCTCGATTTCGACTTAAGGCATCTACGACCCAATTTGACCTTTCCGGGATGATACAATATGTCGCGGTCATAGTCTTTCAATAATTCCATCCAACGCCTGCCTCATATTGTTTCATACTGCGAAAACAAGTACTTGAGGCTCTGATGGTCCGTATAGATCTGAAACCTTTCTCCACATAAGTAATGCCTCCAAATTTTAAGTGCAAAGATAATTGCTGCCAACTCTAAATCGTGGGTCGGGTAGTTCATTTCATGAGGCCTTAACTGTCGCGATGCATAAGCGACCACTCTCCCATGTTGCATTAGCACGCATCCCAATCCTCTAAGCGAAGCATCGCTATAAATCTCATACCCGTCCGGGTCTGAAGGGATCGTCAATACTGGCGCCGTCGTCAATCTTTGCTTCAGTTCCTGAAAACTCTCTTCGCATTTTTCGGTCCATTCAAACTTAGTTTCCTTCTTCAGCAACCTCGTCAATGGAGTGGCTATAGCTGAGAATCGTTCCACAAATCTCCGATAATAACCTGCCAGTCCTAGAAAGCTTCGAACCTCGAGAATCGTCGGTCTCCGCCATTCCATTATCGCTTGATTTTTGCGGGTCCACGGAGATTCCTTCTCCGGATATTATATGCCCAAGAAATGCTACTCGGTTCAAATAAAACTTCGCACTTACTAAACTTAGCATACGATCGTGCTCCCTTAACGTCTGTCAGAGAACCTTTTCCAAATGCACCTCGTGTTCCTCGGAACTCTTGAATACACTAAAATATAAATCAATGAAAACAATAACAAACCCGGTCTAAGAATTCCTTCAATACCCGGTTCATTAAATCCATGAAAGCGGCGGGGAGCATTAGTCAGTCCAAATGGCATCACTGTAAACTCATAGTGTCCATATCTAGTCCTGAACGCTGTCTTTGGAATATCCTCCCTTTGGATCCTTAACTGGTGATACCCTGTCCTTAAGTCAATCTTAGAAAATATCGATGCTCCTTGCAACTGGTCGAACAGGTCGTCAATCCTTGGGAGGGGATACTTATTCTTGACCGTCACTTGATTTAAACATCGGTGGTCGATACACAATCTTAGCGACCCATCCTTCTTCGGCGAATAAAACCCGGCGCTCTCCATGGAGGCCTTTTCGGTCGGATAAAACCTTTGTCGATGGTTCACCGCATCTGGACCTTTAATTCCTTCAATTCCGACAACGACATCCTGTAGGGCGGCTTCGAGATTGGCTCAGTCCCAGGAGCCAACTCGATAACGAATTCCACTTCCCTTTCTGGCGGCAATCCCGGCAATTCCTGAGGAAAGACATCGGGAAAATTGCACACCACTGGTATATCCTCAAGCCGCATTTCACCTGCCGTCGGATCAACCACCACATCTAAATAGCCTTGACGGCCCTCGTCCAACAATTTGGTTTTATTTCCTGAGTACGAAACCCAAGGGATTGAGGTTCCTCCTTGACTCCCTAAAAACTCAAATCTAGGAGCGTCCGCCGGGCTAAACTGGATCACCCTGGTACTATGCTACCATCCATCAGCGTTTTGCTTAACTAACCAGTCCATGCCCACAATCAAATCAAAATCATACATCGGCAATACAGCTAGGTCTATCCTGCTTTCTACATCACCAATCACTATCTCACAATTCGGGCATCCTAGGGATATGCATATCTTATCCTTCAATGGCGTAGTCATACACAATTGCACTTCTAACATAACAAGGCTTCAACCCGGTCAATTTAACAAACCGGGAAGATAGAAACGAATGTGATGCTCCGGGTGAATAATACATATGCTAAATGGTGGCACAGAGAAATCATACCTGTGACCACCCCTGCGCATTCTCCACTTCCCTTCGCTGTATTGCATACACCGTCCTTGCCGCGGGCTCTGTTCATAATAGCGGCGGGGCACTCCCGCCCCGTTCCCAATTCGAGGTTGTTGGGTGTCGGGGCTCTCGGGGCGTTCTTTGGGGCAGTTCCCTAATTTGGTGGTCCAAACCCCGCATAAAACAAGCCCTAAATCTTGTTCTCTGATGGTTCGGTTTCCCGATGTTCTTCTTGATCGGTGGGTTCATCCTTTTGTTTCCCGCCATCGGTTTCTTCCCCAAAACAGCGGTTGTCCTAGCGAGAAACAAACGCGATCCGGTCGGCGCTCTATCCACTTGTTCCGCTCAACAGCTTGAGCTCTCTCATACAAGTCTTCATAAGTTTTCAATTCACGGTGATAGCTGTCGCGAATGTCGCCTTGATCCATCCGGAATCTTAGGTGCCTTGTCCTCAAGGTGTTCCACCATCCTTGGCGCGAACCTTGACAACCTAGCAAACTTAGCCTCGTCTTGATCTCACGGTCATTGATCCTTGTGATCTCATAATTCAGCCACTTCCTTTCTTTGGCGCTCTCAAAAAAGAACTTTCTCGGGAAGTTCTCAGAGGAGAATCTTGTTAAGTCACGGGCGGTCCCTTCGGGAAATACCCGTCCTTTGGTGGCTCTCCACCAATCATTGGTGTTGTCCTGCAGCTGATATACCGCCAATGTCACCTTTTGAGTCTCGGTGCACCCTAGCACTTCGAAGGCCTTCTCCAGTTCCTCAATCCAACGGGGTGCAGCCTCAGGATCACCTTGGCCGTTGAACTTCTGACTTTTAACTTCAAAAACTTTAACTCTACCACGGCTTAGACATCGGCCTAATCACATTCACCGGTCCCGGGATTGGATTCTCCACATTTTTTTGATTTCCATTGTCTCCATTGTTCCCATTGTTCCCATTATTCCCCTTGGCCCCATTAGCAGCAGTGACGGCGACCTCAACAGCAGCAGCGATAGTGGCATTTCTTTCCTGCTCTAGTCGCGCCTCTCAAAATTCCGGCTTCCTCAAGGGCCCTAAAATTCTGTCTACTCTCGGATCCTCGGCCACTCTGCTTGTGGTTCAACACGATCCGGCTTAGGAGCTTGACCTCGACCTCTACCTCTTCTACTGACCCCACCTCTACCTCGCCCTGGTTACCGCCCAACTTGCATGTCCATTCTCCTGCTATAATCCAAGCTAAACCGTCTAAGATCCTAGGCAGGGAGCTTAACGCTACAGCAATCAATCACTCAGCATGCGATTAAGCATAAATAGCACCGACTTCAATCACAAGAATACGTGTACTGACCTCGAGTCCCGATGCACCTGCACTTCACGGGTCAAATAACGCAGCCAATCAATCAAGACACAGACGGTCAGGAGGTACACTAAGCACACGAGGTCACCCTCACCGCTACCCAAGGTCATCGCTCCTTATTACTCCGTGCTTCACCTAATTGGTCCAAGCTGACCTTGCTCGACATTAAATCAAACGGGATGTCACGCCCGCGCGCTTTGGGTGCGCCACATCCCTCGCAGAGGTCGATTTGCGTGTAACGTCCCGTGACGCGACGCCCACCCAAACCCAAATACGTAGATTCAAAGCGCATGCGAAGTAATTAAAACCACCCGTACATAGATAAACGATAACCAAGGATAACCACATATATCCACACTTGTGCTGGTATTAGAAATCATTTACAATATCCAAGTACAACTCGAACACCAACAAAAATCAAAAAGCGGTTCAAGGCCACTACTTTTGAAAAAAGGGGTAAGTGGCTCGGGTTTAGGCACTACAACTAGCTGGGGACTCTTCCCAAAAATGCATCGGTATGCCTGTTGTCCTCAAGGTCGGGATCCGAAAAGTCGATTTTCAATAACCGTGAGAATAAATCTCGTTGAGTAATTCCCTAAACCTAAACTAGGCTAACATGCACCTCCCGACAAGTACTAAACAAACAAAGACACACGCCCTAAATAAGAAATGACTCAGGCCCTCGGCCCGAATCTAGAAATTACTTTACCCCTGAGGTTAGGCGCTCAATAAGTAATAACAATCACGCCGACGAATTTAATCACAAAGACATACACGCCAAGATTCCCTGTGTCACAACGCATGATATGCATATGCCAGTTGCTCGCCTCATGCTCATGCCTCATCAATGCGTTACCGCATACTTGCACCAGCACTCAGCCATTTCTCAATTTCTCCTCTGACCCAAGTTAAACGCCTCCGGTCCGAATTCCAGCATAAAACGATCAGTCTATCACTTGAGATCGATCTCTAGCCCGCGTAGAACGATCATGCTCATGACACATTACCCGCGTAAACGCATCAGGTTGGTCATCTTCCCAGAAACCGGGCATCGTCCCGCCGTAACACGCCTCGGGGCGGGTTCACTACCCCACGTAACACGCATCGGGGTTTATTGTGATCATACATTCACAAGCACCAAATTTTATCCCGAACCCCGCAGAATGTCGCATCGGGGCATTTTAGGTGATCACAATGCACATGTCACTCGGGCACACTTATAAATGTACATGCCATGCCAATGCTCATGATACACAACCATGGCCATAAGACCCACACTTAGGCACTCACAAATTTCACAATTGGCATTCAATTCAATTAATCACGAGCCCAATAAATCAAATCATCCAGCATAGTCATGGCACAAATTCAACACGTAATTTATGCATATAAACCATCCAATCACAAATCAATTGCAATCATGGAAGTCAACTCAAGCATTCGAACCACGGTACACCGCTCACACATATCGACCACATAAGCCGTCCCACATAATATTGCGCAATTAAGGCCTACCAAGCCACTCCGTTCTTAGCCACACTAGACATGTCACGACATTGCCAAATCACCCCTAATTAGAGACCATTCAATTGCTAACTCAGTCTATCCATTAATTTCGCTAATTGCACCATCGAGTCCCAATCGATCGCGGCTTGCTTAAATTAAATCTATCGCGGCTAGGCACTATACCACAAATTCTAGGCCAATAATTGTCATCAAAATGCTCCATTATACTCCTCAAATATTGTTCTAATTGACCACCACAAAATCAAAATATGGCGCGACTATAATCCATATATTAAACCCGAACATTTCCGAACTTGGGCCGATTTAATCCAAATTGTCCAGCCCACTTATCGCGCCACTCGGGCCACTAATCCTCCATTAATTAATCATAATAATCCACCAAATCGACCCCAATCAAAATCCCTAATCAATTTCACAATTTAGCCCCTAAATTACCCTAATTAACCCCTAAACCCGTCTAGAAATGTAAATTAGCCTAATTAGGGTTTAGGGTCAAACTCACCGGGTGTCCTACGCTTGAAATGGGCCGGATGAATAAAGTGGTGGTGAAATAAAGTGCTCGCTTTAAATGAACAAAGGATCGGCGAAAATGAATAGTGCTCGCCGGAAAATGAACGATGATGCGGAAGTGAGCGAGGAGCGAGAGAGAATAGGCGGCAACATCGGACAGAACGGAAGACAGGCAACGCTTGAAACAGCGGGTAGCTCGCACTGTGAGCGGCGGGCGGCACACCGCGACGGCGAGAGGGAGAGAGAGGGAGAAACCGGGAGAGTGAGAGGGAGAAGGAAGGGAGAGGGGAAAGGCTGAGGTGTGGGGGAGTGGTGGCCCCATGAAGCTGAAGCGACGGGCCTTGGAGGCGTGGTCTCGGCCGGATCTTGGCCGGCAAGCGGCTTCGTTAGCTCGGGAGAAGAAGCGGCGTCGGCGGAGTTTCCGCAGCGGCGTGGTCTTTGGCAAGCGACTGACGCAGGAGGGCGACGGGGCGGGTGACGAGGGCGCGGCGCCGAGCGACGACGCCAGGCGATGACGGTCTGGCCGGACGAGCACCACACCACGCCGCGAGCCCAGCTCAGCCAGGGGAGGAGGAACGAGGGTTGCCGGACGCCAAGGTTGCGACGGCTGGCGCAAGGTGCGGTGACGCAAGGCGAGAGGATGCGGCGATGCTACAGCTCGGCGCGGCGACGAGCTGAAAGGGGCTGACGTAACCAAACGGGAGCGGACGGTTGCTTAGAACCGTGGGAGAGAAAAAGGAAGACGGAAGAGAAGGAGAGAGAAGAGAGAGAGAGAGAGAGAGGGGAGGGGGGAGGCATGCAGGGGGGAGGGATGCATGCATGGAGAGGGAGTGGGGAGGTGACGTGAAAGGGGGGGAAAAGGGAGAGAGAGAGAGAGAGAGAGAGAAAGGAAGAGAGAGAGAGAAAGGGGTAACATGCGATGGGGAGGGCCGAGAGAGAGAGAGGAGAGAAAAAAGAGAGTGAAAATTTAAAATTTGAGTTACGAATCAACGGACACGGTCCAAACTAAAAAATCGACTTATCGGGTCCCGATTTAAATTCAGAAAATGGCCTAACAGTCCACGATAAATCCCAACAATAATCTAGGGCAAACGCCAAAAATAAAATAACCCAAGCCACACTACGAGGGAGGTCTACCAGTCAAATTGCACTTTCGGTTCAAAAAATACACTTCTCCACTATTCCCGATAATTTCGACGCCACACAATAATATCGACACTGGGCCCAATTTATTTCGTCCCAAACTCCCGGAAATTGACTGCCAAGTTCAGGGTATAAATAACGACAAAAATTTGATCGAGTGCGATTCTAGCAAAATCTCTAGTTTAAAATAATAACCGAGAGTGATCAGTTCTCGGGCGAGATTCTACTATAAGCACACCGACAAATCACGCGTTTATAAATTCCCAAAAAAATGGGTCAAAATCCGAATGTTACAAAAGATCTCGGCAACCTGGGCCATTACTTTCTAGGATTGGAGCTCACCTCAAAATCCTTAGGCTATTATATTTCTCAAGCAAAATACGCTGCCGATCTTCTTTCTCGCGCGGGATTCATTGTTACTAAGACTGCTACAACTCCAATTGAGGCAAATGCCAAATTTGATGCTAACTATGGAACTACTCTTTCAAATCCTACACTTTGTCGGCATTCGGTTGGCATTCTTGTATATCTTATTGTTACTCGTCCTGATATTGCCTATGCTGTTCACATAGTTAGTCACCATGATTGCACTTTACGTCGACTCACTTTGCCGTTGTCCTTCGTATTCTTTGCTATGGAAGAATAACTTATTTCAGGGTCTTCATTTTCCACCGACTCTACTTTCGAGTTGAAGGCTTATGCTGATGTTGATTGAGCTGGTGATCCTCTTGATCGTCGCTCTACTACAGGCTACTGCTTCTTTCTTGGTACCTCACTTGTATCATGGCGTAGCAAGAAACAGACCGTTGTCGCTCGATCTAGCACCGAAGCATAATATCGTGCTCTTGCTGATACAATATCAAAATTACTTTGAATTCTGACGGTTATGAGAAGACACGGGAGTTCATTATAGCGGTGGGATAATCATTTATTGTGACAATCGGAGTGCTATTCAAATAGCTCATAATGATGTTTTCCATGATCGCACCAAGCATATTGAAATTGACTATCATTTCATACGATCTCATGTGCTTCATGGGACTGTATGACTTGTTTCAACTTCATCTATTGATCAGACTGCTAATATTTTCACAACGGCACATTCGCCTAGGCGTTTTAAAGATATTTTCTTCAAACTCCAGTTGACTTTTTTGATGTCATGTTGAGTTTGAGGGGGATGTTAGATATATTTAGATTATTTTAGATTATTTACGATATTTCAGATATCTATAATATTTTGAATATCTTCACGATATCCTGGATATCTATAATATTCTGGATATCTTTGTGATTGATTATGGCTGATTGAGTAATATTTTGTTACCATAGATGATTGACTAGTGAAGCCTATAAATAGGCTCATGTACTCCTTTATCTTTTCATCATCGAATACACATAAATTCTTCTCTTTTGCTTTACTTTTAATTTAATGCATAAGAATACAGCCACAAAAAGGGTACATTCCTGAATTTTAGCCCAATGTGTAATGTTGTTCATGAATTTTTAATTTGTTTAATATGGTCCATGAACTTTTGATACATGTTTAATTTAGTCCCTAGACTGCATAAAAAGTTTCAATGTTGTCTATCAACTTTTGTTTTTCTTTTGTTAGTCTATCAACTTTTGTTTTGTTTAACCAAAAAAAAATTTTTGTTTTGTCGTCTACCAAATTTTATTTGTCTCTTTTTAAATTCCTTAAATTTATCAATTTTATTTATATGACTTGCTAGTTTTTCTCTCATAAAGTTACCAACTAATTTTTTTTTTTTAATCAAGTCATATTTGAGTTGGTTCCCGTGTTCATTCAAACCTTTTTTTATGGTAAATTTATCAACCTTTTATTAAGTTGCCAACTTTTATATGCAATTCTTATTAACTTGTTCAATTGCCAACTATTCTCAGAAATTACCAACCTTAATTAAAGCGATTACCAAATTTTATCCAATTAAGTTACTATAGAGTCTCACATTACCAACTCTTATTTGAATTAGTTACCAATGTTAATTTTGTTTCTTAAATTATCGACATCTTTCACCTCTAATTTTTTTTTTATCATTTATAAACTTTTATTTACCTTTCTTACCAAGAGCTTGACTTGACCAACAATTATATGAAATTATCAACCTTTATTTATGTGATTTACAAACTTTTCTCCAATTAAATTACCAAGTAGTTCTTAGTTGCTAACTCTCATTTGAGTTGTTTACCGATATTTATTTGTATTTCATAGATTTACTAACTTTTTATTGACTTACCACTTTTACTTGCCTTTACTTACCAACTTAAAAATTACCTACTTTATTTAGCAATTACCAACCATAATTAGAGTGATACTTACTTTTCTCAATAAAGTTACCAATTAGTTTTGTCTCACCAACTCTTTCTTGAGTAGTTACCAGCACATACTGAGTTTTTTAATTACCACTTCTCTTATGTAATATTTGGGTGAGTCAAGGGTGGAGCCTTATAAAAAAAAAAAGAGAATAAGTGGGCTTCGGTTCATTATAAAGGCCGAGAGATGCACACTCGAGAAAGAGGAAAGAAAGAAAACAGAAGAAAAAGAAGAAAAAAGAAAGGAAAAGAGAGGAAAGGGAAAGAATGAAGAGGGCTTTCACGTGTCCATGCCACGAATGTTTTGCCAAGCTAATTCAACTCGTATCACAAGTGCTTGCACCCTCGTTTGTCCAATCGGAGAAGTTTTTTGGAATTAGTGCTTAACTTTGAAATTTTGTGAAATTGAGTTGTGAAGTCTGACTATAAGAGTTGTTGAGCTGAGATATTATGGGGTTTTGATAGCTTAGGGTGTTAGTTATAGCATTTTATGGAACTTGATTTGAGCTTGCAATTTGTCTGAAATAAATTTTCAAATTTTCCCGTGCTTGATGAATAGTGCACCCTAGCGACTTTCGAACCAAATTCGTTGGTTTTCAGCTCGATTTTGGAGTGGCCAGGTTGTGGATCTTCTAGTGCTTCAAAAGATCTTCCTTTTGACTATAAGCTTGCTTTGAAATGAGATTCGGTGGAAAGAGTTATTATACAATCAAGTTTAGTGTTCAAGCTCCGCATTTATTATAACTTTGAATATTCCCTTTGGTTGAGAGTTTTGTTAGCGTGTAGGAGTCACTTTGTTAGCGCTTAAAGCGTGGTTTAGCTGTTTCGTAGTTGTCATAATGTTTTACTTGGTTTTGACGTCGATTCTCATTTAAGCGTTAGGATTGCGAGGGTCGCCGGTTCGAGTAATCTTTGTTGTTTGGTTTTAAGCATTTCCAAGCGAGCAATGCTATTTCTTCTTTGAGTTTATGAACTCATTTTTTAAAAGTGATAAGGATTTGAGTATCTTAGAGTTATTAAAGTATGTTTGTTGAAAAAAGTCTGGATCGGACAATAACTATCTTTTAATATTCGAGAAACGATTTGAGAATGGTTTTAAGAAAGATATTGCGATTACATATATGTATTACGTTACGAACTGATGTATGGAATGACCTAAATGATTTGAAAAATGATTTATGAAGAATTTCGAAATGATGTGAGAAATTTCTTGTGAAATGTGTTCATTTTGACGAACAAAATTGAGAAAGATTATGTGTTTTGTTTTGTGAAATCAATTGGTGATATATATTGTTGATTTAATTCATGGTCTTTGGAGGATGTGGGTTTTGTGCTCAATATCGCTATGAACGCATTAAGGGCTTTGTGGGTTAGTATATTCTTGTGAGTTGAGCAAAAGGTTTTTGTAGGTGGTGTTGAGGAAAACTCCTACTGATTTTGAAGTTGACAAAACCTTCCATAATGTTTGTAAATCGATACTTATTCTGAACCTTCTCATTTCAGGAATATATGTTCTGGAAGTTAAGAATGAAGTTTTTCAGATTTTACAAGTTAAGAAGAATTATTTAAGTTCTGAGATATTTTTCCAGGCGAAAAATAATTCGGACTTTATAAGTTCTGAAGACCCACAAAAGCTAAAGTTATGAGATTCAAAAAATTCAGAAGCGAGGCGAAAGCTGAAATTTTTCAGAAGCAGACGCAGAAGCTGAAATTTTCAGAAGCAGACGAAGACGCAGTAATTCTTCAGAAACAAAACTCAGAACGAAGAATAACAGCTAGTGATCTGGCATGGATTTCACAAAAGGAAAGTGTTGATTAGTTCAATCTTAATCAAATTGATTGACAATCAAATACTAAGACAAGAATGCTTTACAACGGACAAAAACTCTACTTTTGGAAACCAAGATTCTGATTGTATGGGCGACCAGAATCAGTGGGATTCAGAATCTATCAACTAACGGCTACTCAATCCTTAGTTTACAAATCTATCCAAGGTGAAGATTGGAAGATGATCCTCTGCGAGTTGTCCAACGGCTAGTGTGGATGAAGAGGAGTATTTAAGGAGAACATGAGCAGCAGAAGGTAGAGAGATTCAAGATTCAATAAGTCCAAAGTCTGAGTTTACTCCAATCTGTTCTCTTGTCATTCTAAACTTAAGATCAAGATCTTGATGATTACTTTGTAAAGAGTGATTGTGTGAGATAGAGAGTCCTATCATACACAATAAGTTCTGAGACTCAGAGTCTGTAAATTCCTCTTGATTACATAGTGAAATCCAGCCGGTAGGCTGTAAGCGTGGGAGAGTGGACGTAGGCTTACCATAAGCCGAACCACTATATATCTGTGTGCAGATTCTCTTTTCCTTATCTCTTACTTTACATTCTGCATTTCTCATTTAATCTAACTTGAATCTGAATTTTATTCAGACTCTTCTTTTATTTGTTTTATTTCCGCGCAAATTTATAAGTTTTGTTCAGGATCACCTATTCACCCCCCTCTAGGTGACCCGTGCTAGCCACTTTAGGTGGAAACCTTGCGAAGGGAGAATCTTGATCACCTTGTCACAATGCGTTGTGTCGTGGTCATGACTAGATATTTGAGGACGAGTTTGGTCAATTGATGGACCATTGACATGTGATTTGAGATTGGCCAATGGAATGGACCCTTGGTGTGTTGTTTGATGAGATTAATCAATGGAATTAACCATTGATATGTGAGTTGTTGATATTGATCAATGAACTGGACCAATGATGTTTGTTGTGATATTATTAATTAAATAATGATTTTTATATGTATACGGTTTTGTTGAAGCATATATAACACATTCTTATCTTGTATGTGTATTATATATCTGTAATTGAGATAAGTGAGTTTTGATATTGTTTTATAAAGTGCATAGTAGGGGCTTGATCTATTTAAAAGAGATATATACTACTCATTGAGTTGTGGTTGCTCACCCTTTCTCTTCCCAATCTTTTCAGATTCCTTGATTAATGGCCATTTGGGAGTTGTTTTTTTTTTAAGGCTGCATTCTTCAAGTGGAAGGACGGTCGTGTCACTTTTCCTTTCTAGTAGGTTCCGTGGTTTGACATCTTATCTCTAACAAAAAGAATTTCTCTTATATTTACCAATTTTTGTTTACCTTTCTTACTAATACCTTAAGTTTAACAACTATTGTATGAATGCTTGGTTTGTTTCGTGAAAAATTTGACATTTCTAGGAAATATTTTTCAAGAAGTAATTTTCAAGAAAATTACAATATTTATGGCTGAATTCAAAAAAAATTATGTTCCATCATTTGGAAACGAAAACTTACTTTTATTTTCCTAAAGAGACATGCATTATTTGTACAATCTAAGGGCTACACGTGCTATATCTTCAAATTTTCAATTAAATCTTATCGGATTAAATTTTCATAACATAAATACTTGTCTAGATGATAAAAATTATTATTTTTATCTTGTAGGAAAGTGGGCGTAGACCAAGTGGAAGGCTGAACCATTTTATAACTATCTTGAAATATTTTCTATCTCTTCAATTCCTTTATTATCTACTTGATAGTGTTGACACCTAAATTTTGACGATCCAGTCAGTCATTCGTTACATTAAAAAATTAGAGATCGATCTTGATCTCTAGGAAAAAATATTAATTAAAATGCATATAGATATTAGAAGCATTTGCATAGGCTCATATAGTTACATTTGCATTGGATCGACAGTGGTTGGACTCGAGTGAACGGCTCTGAACTTAATGAAATTGAACTATGCCCTTGTTCAAGAAAATTCTTGGCCTAGCCCATAAGTATTATAAGAGCGAAATTCTTCTATTGGATAATTGAACAATTAAGCTTCATTATTATTCAAATTTTGAAAGATAATTGTTCGATTTGGTTTGATATTATCAAGATTCTAAGAGATAATAAAATTTTCATATCAGTAAAGTATATCTCTTAGAATTTTAAAATTGAGAGTTTTAATCTAAACCTAGCACTATATAAAGGAACACCCATTCACGTTCCAGGGGGAGCCTTAATAATTTTCAGAAATCAGATTTTTTCAGAGAGACACAGGAGAGACACGTGAGATTGAGAGAGAGGAAGACTCGATCGTGGACGCGCGCAACCACACCGCCTTCACCGCCCTACCTCGTACCTACGCCGCGCCACCAACTTCCTCGCGGCCAGACTCGTGGCCGTGAGAGGACAGCCTATTGTGTCAACTGCTAGTGCTGCCCCTGTCCCAGCAAGTTGCCGCCGTTGCTTCCATCCCGACGCCAAGCCGTTGCCGCCGCCATCGCTTGCTGTTTTCTTCTTTGTTGCTTCTTTTCTACCACTTTCTTTGCTTGCTGTTTTTTTCCTCTTTGCTTGCTGTTCTGCTGCTGCTGCTTCTTTAACGTCCGCTTTGTTCATCGCTATTGTTCGTTGTTCGCTGCTTTGCTGTTATTGTTGCTACCGTGCCATCGTTACTCTTTTTGCTGCTATTTGTCGATGTTGTCCGCTGCAATTTGCTGCCAATCATTCTTGTCCATCGTGGCGAGCATACCTCCGCCAATTCCGACATCGTCTTGCCGCTCCCGGCGCACCGCCGATCCGCAATCCCGATCCGCTGCAAATTCAAATTAGGAAAGAAATCTGCAAATCAGGTAATTATCCTATCCCGATTTGATTTGAATTGTGCTTATTGATATCTAATTTTGCATATTTGAATAATAAGCATATTTCAATTAAGATTTATTTCCCTTTTGGATATCTATTACCTATCAAGTTCGGATAGAATTTAGAATTTTCAAAATCTTTTAAATATCAAAATTTTTCAAGATGTGATCGATTAGGAAAATTTTCTAATCCATAACCGCACATATGGGAAATAAATCTATCTATCGGGCTTTAGATAAAATTATTTCCATAGCAGGTATTTCAATTTTAGGATCGATTTGTCGGGCTTGGGATCGAATCTTAATTCGAAAAGATTTAACGATTATTTTTTTTACTTGATTTTAATTACGAATTTTGATAAAAAATACCAAAAGATTGCTCTAAATAGGTTAATTTCTTTAGTTTAAAATTGCATGTTTAGATAATTAGCATTTTTAATTCCGAATTTCATTAAAAAATACAAAAAATAATATGCCCGTCATTAGAAATGTGTCACGCCGTCGCATGCCATATAGTTTGCATTAATCGCATGTCAATTTTTGCACGTCATTACATATAGGTTAGCTTTCATTTAAATAAGTAAAGAAAAAAAAAAAAAAATTTCTGCACCTTTAAACTCTAATCAAGATTTATCAAAATTGTCAAATTGAGTATTTTTCCTGAAATTGGTACCGAAAGGGTGTTAGGGAATCTAGCGTAATCAAGTCCCCGTTCATAATTTCTGGTTCGCAGAAATAAAAAATAGTACTCTCGCTATTTTATTTAGGTTTCTAATCAACCTACCCTAAATGATTAGTGGCGGCTCCCATTGAAAATATTTGCATGTTCATAATTGGACCTAAGTTGCGAATTGGTAGAGTTTGAGAGAACTCGAGCTAGGTTAGTTAATTTAATTGATCTAGTAATCCATTAGCCTAAGATCGGAAAAACCGATTTGATTTCTTTAGGTCGCGACAGCTTGGCGACTCAGCTGGGGACAACTTGAATTTTTTGAAAATTTAAGGAGGACTTAGGCCAGAAAATTTTCATTGAAAAATCACTCGATTTAGCAAAATTTGATTGAATTCTCATTCTTAGGTGTTAAATGGTTTTGCAGGATGGGAGTTATAAGGGGAGTAGTGATTGGCTAACCCTTTGTTTTGCAGGTTTGGTGGATTGGAATTTGGTTTAATTTTCGTACTATTGAAGTGGTGTTTGCATATAATTGTTGTGCATGATTTACAGTATTTGCACTACACCACACACAACCTGTGACCGGACCTGGGTCACACCCATAGTTCTAAGATGGTATTTATATGGTTCTTTAACCTTGGCGGTAAGACTTCGCTAAAGGTTATCCCATTTGGATCCCGAAAATTTTTCAAAAAAATGGCTCAAGGGTCGTCCTCATGCACGTGAGGCTACTACGCATGGTGGTTGCCCTTGTCGACCGAACCAAGTCGAAGTGATTGGACCCGACTAATCATGACTATTGTATGCGAGGCTGCAACTCATCATGATGATTGTGCGTGAGGCTATGACGGTCGCCTCCGTTCATCATTTCACTTTGCAAAAGCCATTAGGATAGATAGATTAAGATTTAAACTCACGATTCATGTGCATGTCTATGTGATTGTCATGGTCCTACCTGGTAAAGTAAGTCTTCTGAACTTTTATCTTGTAGTTTACTTATTTTCTTCGTTTTTTTTTTGGGTCGGTCCATGATGGGTCTAGATCGATTTTCAACTCGAAAGTGATAATCATTGAGTCCTTTTTTTTAAAAAAAAAAAAAAAGAAGAAAGAAAGCTCTTTTCGAGAATTTATTTTCAATCTATGTCTTTATTTTCCTAGATGTGTCATAGGTCATTATTTTCTGAGAAGTTTGCCATCATTTTCGCAAGTATAAGGAATAAAATGTCAATAAAAAAATGGGAATAAAAGCGAACAGTTAGACTGAGTCATGGACCGATCGTTTTGAGGTCGTGTACTTACCATGCTCCATTTTCAAATTAGGTTATTACGGACCGTCAACGTTCCCCAATTCGTACTCGCTCAAGAGCAAGAATGACTGACCAAAATGAGCAGGCTCGTGTTGCTGTCCTTGAAACCGAGATGAAGCAAGTCCTGAATGTGCTCGAGAATCTCACCAAACAAGTTGCTTCTCTATAGATAAGCATTTCCACACCGCCCTGCACCCGCTCAACCGAGTGTAGAGATTGTCTGCCCGATGACTCTCCTCCTGTTGAGTCAAAAGATAAGGGAAAAACCGTTGCCATTGGCACTTCCTCGATCGAGAATGGTGCAAATTTAACTGACAAAGCTCGTCCCGATCATTACAAATGGAGGCGATGCATCTTCTAAGCCACTAAATAGTGATGAGGCTGAGCGTATTGATAAACTTGAAGAAAAATTCCGTCAAATGCAAGGCTTTGATGATCAATTCTCACGAGGTCTTGCTCACATTGTCAAGGTTCAAGTCCCTAAGAAGTTCAAAGCGCTGAGTTTAATAAGTTCGATGGCCTTTCCTGTCCTAAGGTCCATTTACAATACTATACGACGAGGATGGCACCGTATGCTGATAATGTGCCACTCATGATCCACACTTTCCAAGATAGCTTAACCGGACCCCCTTACAATGGTTCGTTTTGAAAAGATTCATTCGCTCAAGACATGGGAGGATTTGTCTCGATGCTTTCATTCGTCAATATAAATTCAATATTGACGTGGCCCGTCACGTGAGGACTTGATTCACACTAAGAAGAAAAAGACCCGAGACCTTCAACGCCTATGCTACTAGGTGGAGAGCTCTAGCTGTGCAAATTACCCCCGAGTTGACTGAAAAGGAGATGCTTGATACCTTCATGAAGACTTTACCGTTCGAGTTTCGTAATCGAATGTTGGGTTCTAATTTCAATTCTCTAGCTGAGTTCATACCTACGGAGAACGCATTGAGATCGCTTCTGCTGCGATGGTTGGGCCACCGAGTAGGCTACCTCTGCTAAGAAGTTCACCCTCAAGAAAGATAAGGAACCGCACCAAGTAAATGTAGCTTACTCTTAACAAAGCTGTGATACTGCCCCGACAATGCAATCTGGCGGCAAACAACAAGGTGGACGCTAATTGACTAGTCGGCAACAAGGTACTAAAAGGAACTCACGCCTCTACAGGCTGTTATCCAAAGTTTTGCCTGTTCTTCAAAAGAAAATTTTGCTTTCAAGTGAGCCGAAACGCCCGAATCCCGAGCGGTTCTCTAGTTATGACTCCTCTAAGAAGTGTGAGTATCATATGGGGAGGTCGGTCATTCTACTGATGATTGTTACGTCTTCAAGCATAGAATTCAAGACCTCTTAGACACAAAGGCATTCTCTTTCCGTAGTGATCAACCAAATGTCCAGCGGAACCCTCTACCCAACCATCTTTGGAAGCACGGACAATTTTATTGAGTAGAGAAAATTTCTGTCTTTATGCTCCTCTGCGAAGGAGTCTTTCATGCTTTCTAAGATTTCAAGTGGTTTCTAGGATTTCAATTCATGTTTATGTTTTGATTATTTGCATTTCCTTCCAATAATGTAATTCATGTGACTCTATTCAATGAAATTACAAGTTTATTTGCATTTTAAGGGCATGTTGAAGCATACCAAACTAGCCCGGTGATGATATCCAACCAAGAAAAGAAAAATATCATCCAAGGAGCAATTCTAAGGGCTGGTCTTCCCCATGTTTCCTCCCAAAAAGCCTTTAAAATTTTTTTTTTAAAACATTCCAAAGGATGCATCAGATTTACCACCGTTTGTTTTTCTGATTAAACACTTTTTATGTCTCGAGCATAAATTCTGTAAGTCTTGATGACAAGGGGCATTTGAAAATGACACATCAAGTTCAAATGATGATGAATCTACAGGGCAAAAAGATCAACACCTACTTAGGCATGATGCTATCTTGAAGAACAAAAATGAGTGCTCAATAGTAGGGGATGACGAACTAAGGGGCATGTCAAACTTTGATGATGATAATGGATTGACAAATTTGATTGAAATAATGTCATAGTTCTAATTGGAATCTTCTGAGTTTCAATTCACATTTGCTTAGTATCCTATTCATGCACGTTTTTTTTTTGTGCAGGGGGCAAAAGCAACGATGGAGCATTCATGTGTCCATTCCTTCTAGATAAGGGCAATCAAAGGGCTCCCATTCCAAAAAATGTCTCTCTGTGTTGATGTTCTCACACCTTTTGCAGGGACCATTTATTTTGAATGCTCAATGCCATATTTTTCATGCTTATGATAAGATTTTTGAGTATGATAAATATGATTAGAAGTTGCAAACCTTTTTGTGCTTGAAGTTGATAAGCCTATGAAATGATCACATCTTTCAAGAAAAAGAAATTTTGTTTGGTAAGTTTACCTATTTGACCCATCAATTTCATGTTGAAATTTGTCAAGATGGACAATTCAATGAATGATGTGGAATTGCTTGAGTATGCTAAATGAGATATGTTGGGATGATGAAAGGCAAGCCATATCCTATACAACGTCCCCTATTCATACACTTGTGAGATGAGTGAAAAATTCCATGTCCACAAGGTAAAGGGTTATCTCGCGAAAGGTACGACTACCGAAATGACGAGAGGCAATTTACTTCTCTATCCTAAACAATATAGGTTATCCATTGTTTCGCCACTTTGAGCCCAAACACTTGGAGAAGTTTTTTCAAATTACCCCTATCAAGAACCACCCCACATCAAGGTAAACTGGAAGTAAGTCGACATCGTAAGGTGAGAAAAATGGATAGAAAATTTTCTTATTCACACTTGCATCAATCTTCGAGTGTTGCTATTGCAAATGAACTCAAACATTAATTCAAGTGCCTTAGAATGATGAAGAGCGGTTCTTTCTCTATCCTACACACTTTATCCATTGCTTAGCCCACTTGAGCCTGTAATTTCATTTCATAAAAACCCAGTTGGTGATCATCCCCCACACTGGGGCAAGGTAAAAGCCATCACTGTCCATGCAGCATATTTGGAGCACCAACTGAAGACGAAGACCCTTGAGAGTCTAAATGTCGAGTTGAAGTGTAATTGGCCAATGTATGTATTGTAGACAGTGTGCGTCAAAAAAAATGGAAACTAGGGGGCATAAAAAAAGCAGTGTGCCTAATAAAAGCAAGGCCATTCCCGTGAAAAAAAAGTTGAGAAAAAAAAAGAGAACTTTAAAGAAAAAATGTCAAGATATGACATGTCAAAGTCATGAATTTCGGTGGAGCAAGAGTCCTACAAGTCTCGAAGGAATCAAGTGATTTAACTCTCGCGCCAATAGAGCATCTATCAAGAAGACAATCCACGGCAAAGAAGAAGATCGGTGATTATGCCTAGATGATCACCAACTCTCACCCTTATACACATTTTGAGCCTGATATATCATTTCGTTTCTCAACCTCAGAAACCCTAGCCTATGTTACGTCCCTTGCAAAGTCTCTTCCGATTAGGGCACTTGAAATAACATAGAGTTTCATAAAAACTTAGCTCAAGAAGTGCAAGCAAGTCTATTTCTATCTCATTTTGCAGGATTCTTGACTTGTAAACCCGGAGACAATTATGGAGTATTTTCTTTCAATGGCCTTGACTCAAGAGTCTTCTTTGTTAAGCCATTGACCAAACCGACACTACGGTCCTGATAAAGACCTCTCGTTTGGTAAGGTTGTACCGCTTATGAGAATACTTGGACCCTTATCGACATGATGATGATGAGATGGAGTGATTCTCATAAAATAGTCCCTTCTGAATGAGAGTGAGCTAAAGCCCTTTCTAACCGAAAGTCTCTCATTTAGCATTCCTAAGAAATCCACATTATGAATGAAAATTGTCTTAATGATAATTCTCCCCAAGAGAAATTTGGTGATGCAAATATGGTAAAACCATCATGCATAAACCTCAATTGAAATGTGAGTTCTAGAATAGCTGAGATTGCTAATCTTCTTGATGAATGCATATGTGTTTTGCTCTAGTCATGTCCAACAGGTAATGTTAAATCGAAGATTGAAGAGTTCCCGATGCTCGAGTTGCTATCTCAAATTCATCTAAATATTTTCAATATTCAAAATATCTTATTGAAGTTTCAGTTTCAGGTATCATTTTTGAAAATCCGAAGGGAGTTTTCGATCCTATGAATTATATCTAATTGCAGTTTCGGATATCTTTTCGAAGATCCGAAGGGAATCATCGAGCTCATTCAAATATCTGATTGAAGTTTTAGGTTTTATTTCCGAAAATCCAAAGGGAATTTTCAATCCTATTAATCATATCTAATTGCAATTTCAGATATCTTTTCGAAGATCTGAAGGGAATCATTGAGCCCGTTCAAATATCTGATTGAAGTTTCAGATATCTTTTCGAAGATCCGAAGGGAATTTTCGAGCCCATTCAAATATCTGATTGTAGTTTTAGATATCTTTCTCGAAGATCCAAAGGGAATTTTCGAGCATATTCATATTTGATTGCAGTTTCAGTTTCAGTTTCAAGTTTCTTTCTCGAAGATCCGAAGGGAATTTTTGAGGCAATTCAAATATCTGATTGGAGTTTCAAGAATTTTTCTTGAAAGTCCGAAGGGAATTATTCGATACCTTTTATCGAAAATCCAAAGGGAATTTTTCGAGCCCCATCTCATCTCAAGCATCTTCTCTCGAAAATCCAAAGGGAATTTTCAAGATTATTTCAGGTCTTATTTCAAAATCAAGGGAATTTTCGAGCTTTCAAATACTATTGGGAATTCCGGATACTTGGCGGGTTTCTAAAGCTAATCCATAGCCCAATTTTGCTTTCCCAAATCTTCTGGTAAGTAAATGTAGGTATGGTTTCTATTTTTGCATTAGCATCCACATATCACGTTAGAAAATGGGTGTGGGCTCATTGAGATCCCATTTACTCGACAAAAAGATTAATTTTTCTCATTGCATTTGCATAGTCAAAATTAAGGTATCATTTTATCTTTGAATGAAACCTCTTCGAGCTCCCTTTCAAAGAGGGGCAGCTGTTGACACTTAAATTTTGACGATCTAGTCAGTCGTTCGTTGCATTAAAAAATTAGAGATCAATCCTGGTCTCTAGAAAAAATAATTAATTAAAATGCATATAGATATTAGAAGCATTTGCATAGGCTCATATAGTTACATTTGCATTGGATCGGCGGTGGTTGGACTCGAGTGAACAGCTCTGAACTTAATGAAATTGGACTAAGCCCTTGTTCAAGAACATTCTTGGCCTAGCCCATAAGTATTATAAGAGCCGAAATTCTCCCATTGGATAATTGAACAATTAATCTTGATTATTATTAAAATTTTGGAAGATAATTGTTCGATTTGGTTTGATATTATCAAGATTCTAAGAGATAATAAAATTTTCATATCAGTAAAGTATATCTCTTAGAATTTAAAATTGAGAGTTTTAATCTAAACCTAGCACTATATAAAGGAACACCCATTCACGTTCGAGGGGAGCCTTAATAATTTTCAGAAATAAGATTTTTTTTTCAGAGAGACACAGGAGAGACACATGAGAATGAGAGAGGGAGACTCAATCGTGACGCCAGCGCAACCGCACCGCCTTCACCGACCTACCTCGTACCTATGCCGCGCCACCAACTTCCTTTGGCCGGCGGACTCGTGGCTGTAAGAGGACAGCCCGTTGTGTCAACCTGCTGGTGCTACCCCTGTCGGCAAGTTGCCGCCGTTGCTTCCATCCGAAGCCAAGCCGTTGCCACCCGCTGCTGCTTACTTCTTGTTCTCTTTTGTTGTTGCTTGATGTTACTGCTCACGCTTTTTCTTTCATTTGTTGTTCATTGTTCTGCTGTTGCTGTTATTTATTCTTTGTCGTGCCATCGTTACTCTTGTTTTACGCTGTTTGTTGCTGTTTTGTTATGCTGCGGTTTGCTGCCAATCATTGTTGTTCACTTGTGGCGGCATACCTCTGTCAATTCCGACACCGCATTGCCGCTCCGGCCTTGGCCGCACCGCCGATCCATAATCCCGATCCGCTGCAAATTCAAATTAGGAAAGAAATCTACCGTCGGTAATTATCTTATCCGATTTGATTTGAATTGTGCTTATTGATATCTAATTTTTCATATTTGAATAATAAGCATATTTCAATTAAGATTTATTTCCTTTTGGATATCTATTACCTATCAAGTTCGGATAGAATTTAGAATTTTCAAAATCTTTTAGATATCAAAATTTTTCAAGATGTGATCGATTAGGAAAATTTCCTAATCCATAATCGCACACATGGAAATAAATCTATCAGGCTTTAGATAAAAATTATTTCCATAGCAGGTATTTGAATTTTAGGATCGATCGTCAGGGCTTGGATCGAAACTTAATTCGAAAGATTTAGCGGTTATGTTTTTACTTGATTTTAATTTCGAATTTCGATTAAAAAAAAAAAAAAAAACCAAAAAGATTGCTCTAGAATAGGTTAATTTCTTTAGTTTAAAATTGCATGTTTAGATAATTAGCATTTTTAATTCCGAATTTCATTTAAAAAATACAAAAAATAATATGTCCGTCATTAGAAACAGGTCATGTCATCGCATGCCATATAGTTTGCATGTTAAGTTGCATTAATCGCATGTCAATTTTTGCACATCATTACATATAGGTTAGCTTTCATTTAAATAAGTAAAAATAAAAAAAAAAAAAATTTCTGCACCTTTGAACTCTAAGTCAAGATTTATCAAAATTGTCAAATTGAGTATTTTTCCTGAAATTGGTACCGAAAGGTCGTTAGGGAATCTAAGCGTAACCAAGTCCCCTTAATTCATAATTTCTAGTTCGCAAAATAAAATAGTACTCCTGCTATTTTATTTAGGTTTCTAATCAACCTACCCCAAATGATTAGTAGCGGCTCCCATTGAAAATATTTGCATGTTCATAATTGGACCTAAGTTACGAATTGGTAGAGTTTGGGAGAACTCGAGTTAGGTTAGTTAATTTAATTGATCTAGTAATCCATTAGCCTAAAATCGAAAATGTTGATTTTTTAGGTCGTGATGATAGAGGCTTTATGCCAAGAGGAAGAAGGCCAGGAAACCCCAAAAATAACTTTCCCTCTCTTACCATGTTTTTTGGGTGTTGGAATATAAGGGGCCTAGTTGACCCGGTAAGGCAGGCTGAGATTCGCTCCTTTATCAGGAACCACCGCCTCTCTTGTATTGGCATTGTGGAAACTAAAATAAAAGCTCACCTTTTTGATAGTATTTCTCGGGATCTTTGTGGGAATTGGCGCTGGATATCTAACTATGATTCCTCCCCCCTAGGGAGAATTTGGTTTGGATGGAATCCGGAGGAGATGGAAGTCAGTTTGTTATCCTCTTCTGACCAGTTGATCCATGTCCAGCTCAGAATCTTCTCTTTAAACAAGACTTGCCTCTGTACTTTGTTGTATGGTGAGCACACTTTTGTGAAGCGGCGCTCCCTTTGGGCTGATCTCGTACGTTTGTCCTCTTGTAGCCTACCTTGGGCTGTTCTTGGTGACTTTAATGCTATCAAAGAGCCCGAAGACAGAGTAGGTAGCTCAACGCCTTGGATCCCAGCTTTTGATGATTTTGGTGATTGTCTGAACCAGTCGGGACTTCAAGATCTTCGTTATGTCGGTTGTAGATACACTTGGTCACACTCTGAAAGCGAGCAGGAAATTACGCAAAGATTGACCGGGTGCTCGTTAACAACATTTGGACACACCAGTTTTTCCTTTTCGGAAGCTTAGTTCCTTCCTCCCGAGATATCGGACCACTCGTCTATGGTGATTAAAATCACATTGCCATACAACTCTAAGAAGCCTTTCAAGTACTTCAACTTTTGGGCCACTCATCCTTCTTTTTTGAGATAGTTAAGCAAGTTTGGGAAACTCCGGTAGTAGGAACCCCTATGTATGCTATTTGTTTGTAAATCATGACTCTCAAGACAAAGTTGAAACAACTTAACAGGATTCCTTCTCCGATATTTCTTCCAGGGTCGATAAGGCCGGGGCTGATTTACTTGCTGTTCAAACAGCCTTGCAACTCCATCCCTTTGATCAAAATCTGCTGAATAGGGAAGTTGAGCACACGCACTCCTTCTCTACCTTGAGGCTTCAAGAGGAATCCTTCTTCAAACAGAAGTCCAGGATCCAGTGGCTTAAGGAAGGTGACCAAAATACTAAATTCTTCCACCACTTCGTCAATAAAAGGCGCCTTCAAAACCGCATTCTCTCGGTGTCGACACAGGATGGGCTTCTTCTCCATGATCCTGTAAATGTTAAAAATCACATTGTTAGACATTATCAGGAGTTACTCAACGGTCCGCCTGCTCCCCTACAGGCCTCAGCATCGGACATCAGAGCTTTCATTAGAAGGGCCTTGGATGAGGACCAGAGGAGCTTATTGGTCCAACCGATTACAGATGAGGAAATCAGATTTACCCTTTTCTCGCTTGCCAAGGGTAAAGCTCCTGGGCCTGATGGTTATAGTGTGGATTTCTTCAAATCAACTTGGGAGATTACTGGGCCGTCTGTCCTTGCTGCGGTCAAGAACTTCTTTGATATTGGTTGTATGCTTAAAGAGCTTAACACCACTATTCTAACACTTGTACCGAAGGTTCCTAATGCCTCGTCCTTGTCTGATTTTCGACCAATAGCATGTTGTAACACTCTTTACAAATGCATATCCAAGATCTTGGCTAGGCGGGTAGCTCATATCCTACCTTCTCTGATTGATACAGCCCAAACAGCCTTTATTAAGGGGCGCAGGATTAGCGACAATATTTTGATTGCCCAGGAGTTATTTGCGGACTTCCACCACCACTCTTACCTCCCCAAATGTGCCTTTAAGGTGGACTTTCAAAAAGCATATGATACTGTTGACTGGAACTTTATTGAGAAGGTCCTAAAGGCCTTCAGCTTCCCGGAACCCTTCTCCAAATGGGTTTTGGCCTGTGTCTCGACGCCCAAGTTTTCAGTTTCAATTAATGGGGAATTGCATGGCTTTTTCAGTAGCTCCAGAGGTATACGGCAAGGAGATCCATTATCACCTTACATTTTTATACTTGTTATGGAAGTTTTCTCTGGAATTCTAAACTCCAAAACTGAAAGTCCCGACTTCTATTGGTATTGGCGTTGTAAAAAGACCCGCCTTTCTCACCTATTTTTTGCGGATGATGTCCTCTTGTTCTTGGAAGCCCACATGACTTCAGTGGAATTAATCAAAGACTCTCTTCTCTTGTTCTCTGATTGGTCCGGGTTGAAACCAAATCATACTAAAAGCAACGTTTTCCTCTCTGGGGGGAACCCGGCGTTATGTGACCAAATTCTTCACTGTTTTGGATTCCAACGGGGGTCTCTTCCCTTCCGTTACTTGGGCGTGCCTATCATATCAACTAGATTATGCAAAGAGGACTGCAAGTATTTGGTTGATTCTATAACCGCTCGCGCCCGGTCCTGGACTCAGCGATTTCTTTCGTTTGCTGGACGCCTACAACTGATCAAGTCGGTTTTGTATTCTATGCAAGTTTATTGGGCTTCCATTTTCTACATTCCTAAATCTGTCTTGTATAGAATTGAGACTATTTTACGCCAATTCCTTTGGAAAGGGCCTGATATGGGAGTAGGCGGTGCCAAAGTGGCGTGGAATACAGTTTGCCTCCCTAAAGAGGAGGGTGGCCTTGGGCTCCGACGCCTTGGTGAATATAATAGGGCTTTGACCCTCAAGCACATATGGCTCCTTTTTACTGACAAGGAGTCCATGTGGTGTAAATGGATTCATTCCAACTTCTTAAAGAAGACGAACTTCTGGGTCGTCTCTAAACCAACATTCTGTTCATGGACTTGGAAGAAAATCCTCGATCTCGAACTACAGCCCATACGTTATTTCGATGGAGAATTGGAAACGGATCCTCCGTTTCTTTCTGGTTCGATTGGTGGCATAGTAGAGGTCCGATATACCAGCTGTTCAGCAATGTGGAGATTTATCAATCAAGGATCCCAAGAGACATCTCTGTAAGGAGCTTCTTTGAAGGTTCTTGGCAACCTTCAAATACTCTGGATTCTATTTTGGGCTGGAGGGATGAACAACCTCCTCTTATGGATGACCAACTGGATGTATTTACCGGAACCCACATCCCTCACAAGCATTCTCAGTTGCACATGCTTGGGATCACATTAGGAGGAAAGGTCACTCGGTCCCTTGGCACTCTTTCGTTTGGGACCGGAACATTGCCCCTCGCCATGCCTTTCTCCTCTGGCTTACTTCTCTCAATCGCCTACCCACCCAGGTTTTCCTTTTACAAAACCCTTGAGGATTCTTTGAGGCCATCCCAGCCTTCTCATGGCCTAGTCCCGGATTCTATAAATCATCTTTTCTTTGAGTGTTCCTCGACCAGCAGGCTGGCCTCCTTCTGGGCTACCAAGTGTAGCCTCCCTTGGCGCAACAGACCTTGGCTAGAGCATATTAGGTGGGCTATGCAAGCATGTGGGGGTCCATCCTTTGCACATCGCGTATCGAGATTTTCCTTCGGTGCACTATGCCATATTATTTGGACTGAAAGGAATAATGCGGTGTTCAGGAACAAGACCATCTTCATCCCAGGCATGCGCAAACACCTCCTCAAAGTGGTGATGGACAAAGCAATTTCTATGGGGACAGCTGAAGATTCACCTAGGAACCGCATCTTCCAAAGGAAGTGGGGCCTCCCTATATCCATTTTTCACACCACTTGACCTCTTAGCGGCGTTGTGGCTATTTATGGAGACTTCTTCCTCTCCTTGGCTATTCCGGTGTTTCAATCCTCGGCCATTGTTGACCATGTCAAGCTTCCAAGACAAGAGATGTCCTCCACGCTTTGTTTTGGGTTCGACACATTTCTTTTTGTTTTCGAGTTGCTCTTGTTTCTAGCTGGCTTTTTAGCCTATTTTGTATATTGCCCTGCTAGACCTCTTTTGACCTCTTCTGGACATTTACATGTCTTAATAGGGTCAGGGATTAGGTTTGAGCCTAGGTTGTATTTGGTGTTATGTTAAGTTATATAAACTCTTACCTTTACCAAAAAAAAGACAGATAGAGGCTTTATACATAACCGTTTTCCTTCTTGAAAAACATTTTCTATAGATTTTCACGAAAATGTTTCAATTTTCATAAAACAACCAATTCACTCCATCTTTATAGTTGTGTTAGTCATTTCATAATTAGCTGAAAAAAATTGATGGAATATCAATTTTCTAAAAGCAGAGTGGATCTAGACTTAAAAGTCATAGGGGTACCAAGAAACTATACTTGACTGAAGAAATAAATTGAACGGGGGCAAGACGGCTAATTCGGGTAATTGATTCCGGCTTATAGCTAATTTATATCTAGTGCTGTGATCAAACTTTTGATTATCCCAACTAGTCTTAATTATACCAATCCTCAATTTTTTCATCACATGAGAATAGTGATGGATATGGCAGGAGTTATTGCCACGGGGAGGGGTAATCGAACTAATCCTGGGCTCTTCTAGTGAATGTGGGTACATAAACCCATGCCACAGAATATGAAAACCGACAAACTGAAAATCTATGCTTAATCAATGAAAAAGATCAGCAGTTTCAAATGCTTCATCGGGGAGTCCAGCAATTAATTGGAAGCATATTGTGAATTGCACGACACAAACATAAAATTGAGCGAGAGTCATTTTGCTTATATTGATTAAGAGCTGATTAAGAGCGCGCTCCAGGGGAGCAAAGAAATACAAGGACAACATTATGGCCAGATACATAAGGCCTTATTCTTTTATTGAAATGGCCTTCCGGAATCAATTATTCATCCATACTTTTGGCAACAGCAATTCATCGTATCATTTTTTGAAAGCAAGAAGATCGGCATAATATTTGGCTATCCACCCTTTTATAATCTCAACTTCAGCTTTTCGTTGCATGACCAACCAGTCTGGATCAGTTTGCTTCCCTGCAAATAAATCCAAACAGTGGGAACCTGCAAAGCATATAGTCACATATTAAAAATTCAAGATCCTCTGATTTTGTTTTACACGCATCAACATTGTTCTTCTCTTGTGTGATTCACGGGTATACGAGATAAAGTCGCAAACAACAAATACATCACCTGGTTATATACCTTTCTCTGTATAGATAGCTACGATACTGTCCGAGATGTTTTTCAAGACCCTAAGATTGAAAAAGAGAAGAAATTGTTAAGCAAGGTAAAATTTTTATTCTTTGGATGTATGGAAAGGAGCGTATAATTATTGATACCCTGCACTACTCCAAGGATCTCGAAGTCCATTTGAGAAAATAATGTTGCTACCGAACCTATGAAGAACTAGCTCTACATCCTGCAAAAACGAAAAAAAAGGCAAAGGACAACGATGGTAAGGTTTACTTTAAATTTATGCGTAGAAACCAATTTAATTTACTAATAGAAATAAGAGCCAAACATATATTTCTATGAGCCACGGAAATAATACATGACCGCCATAGTAGGTAGTGATCCAACGTGGGCGGGTGCGACACGAATGAGTTGTTGCATCCATCGACAAAGCTGCTCAAGACAAAAGGTTCGGGTGGGAACATGGAGTTGTTTGTGATGCCTATGGGGATTACCAATTCGCTGCATCTCTGCAAGCAATCTCCCTTTTAGTTCGATACAAACGCAAGTTTTCTTAGACGCTACACAATTGTAAGAGGAAATTTTCAAGAATGGAATAGTGCAATTAAAGTAGATCCGATCAATGGGTGCGCTAGGATCAGCCTGAAGATAGACCTGATGATCCCTGCATTATGACAAGAGGCCATTGCCCAAGTCCACCGAAATGGTTGATCATTCGGACTCGAAAAGAGAAAAGTTTTCCTAACCCTATCTACCTTGAAGCAAATTTAGCTCTGCCAAGTCCGAATCAACTCGTGAGACCGAAATGCATTATCCAAACGCGCCTAAATAACCGAAGACCCATCGGGCCTCCTCGAATGCTTAAATATGATAATTTAGAGTTATTGTACCTGCCACCTCCAACCCAAGTCAGTTTGAGACATAATAGTGGGGGATTGACGTAGCATGTGGAGTTTACGTTATAGGCAACAACGCCCGCAAATATTTTGCCAAGAATGCCATGTTCAGTAGTGTTTGCTCCGTCAATGCCCTTACATATCACTGTCACGGGATATGTAGGTGGATGATCTCCTTGGGCCGTTATCGTGTACAATGATTTCAAGTAGTTCTTCAGCTCTTTCCCACTCTATAAAGGCCTAACACATCCACGAAAAAAAAAAACAGTAGTTAATCCATTATTGATCGAATCTCCTTAGTAAATTAAAATTCACACATGTTCTTAAGACTCAATTTACCCTTGAAGATCGCGAAATATGACACCGAACAGTAGAGTGTGTGCGGGCTAAGTTCATGATCTCAAAAGTTAAATCTTAGTCAATTCAACCCCCCTAAAATTGAGAAATTGGATGGCTATACTCTATTGCATTTGACTCATTTGGGGTTTGAGACATATAATAGATGAAGCCTCAGACAACATACTTGCAAGTCTTGAACATCTTGCTTAAGTTTGAAATGCCATTAGGCTCATCAGCAACCCTATCGATCTCTGACCATGAGTCTCCTACAGTTTGATAGCAAGTCTCACTGGTGTCCTGTGCAAAATGAACAAGGTTCAACACAAGCTATAAAAAGAAAGAATAGATATAAAGACTCCGAAGGTTCCTTGGGTGGTAAGTTTCTATGTCTTTATCATTTAAGGTATGGTTTCAAATAACCATGCCAATGAGTTATCTTGATGCCATACGCTATGAGCATGAATATGTGTACTCATGTACTTACCTTCTGTGTGTGAGAGGGGTTCCGTGGTGGGAGGGTTTGAGCTAGTCGCACCCTCCCCTCCCTCTACTGTTTGATTTTGTTTGAGTTTTCTTGTTTTTTTCTTAATTTTTCTTTTCTCCCAAATTAGATCTAGGAGGTCTTTTCTCCCGCTCTAGTTCTATATCTGAGAGTTTGACCTCTTCTGGTCTGGTTCTAGATTTTGGAAGTATTCTCTCCCAATTTAGATTTGTAAGTTTAATAATATTTTTGGGTATTCGACACCCTCATGCTCTGTACGTGTATAGGTCCTTTGCCTCTAGTTTCAATGGTGATCACAGGATTTCTAGTTTCTTGCTGAACTATAATAATTGGCTTTTTCAAAAGTTAGATATGTGTTTATTCAATCTATTTTGGTTATCTCCGTACGCCGATGGTGTGGAGGAAGTCGAACCTAGGTGCACACCGCCAACTGGCTAGCTATAGTTATTAGGGAAGGGATTTCCAATGTGTGTTTTGGTTTTTGTACGTTAGACTAGAGGTGGGTTTTGGTTTTTGTACATTAGACCAGAGGGGCCTTTTGGTTGTAACAATAAATTGTGTGTCGTACTTATGGATTACATCCTAAAGAAATGGCAAGTATTTTAAAGCCAATAATCTCGTGGTAAAAAACTTGACAACTTTTTACTGAGTAGAATCAATTTTCTATATATGCAGAAACTACCTGAGCAATGCTTCTATCAAACAAATGAAATAACAAGTAAATGAGATAGAGATAGATGCATGTAGATTTATAGTGGTGTAGCTTGGAATAAGCCTACATCCACTCTTCTAGACTAATAGTCACCAAGAAGGCCGGCATTCATTAGTAGCTATTGAGATGTTACAGATTTAGCTTGTGGTGCTTCGAACCAAAGCTGGTAAATCACACTACCAAAAATACACACACTACTACAGCACTTGTGTAACATTGAATTTCGACCCAATTTCGGGATCAATAAAGCGGATATTATTTCTCATTTAATTTTAGTAAATCTACCCGAGCCAATCACTCTCGGGATACTAACCAATGAGGAATGGCTAACTGGGAAAACGGTCGTGGACCAAGGACACGATCGCTGAATCGGGCATCGATTCCGAGAAACGATTTAGGAAATATTTTGGGCCATTGTAGGCCAATCCTAGGAGGGTAACGGATTTGGTTTGGCCAATGACGACGATTAGATCGCGGGTAATTTCAAGCACGACCGAGAGTACATGTAGCGAACAAATCTTGAACTTAATCCAAACAATCGCGACCTCTGGAACTAGCGATAATTCCTAGCGTTCTCCCTAGTAATCGAGATCGTCACGACACGAGTAACCCTAGGTCGATACGCATAACCCTTAAATAGCCGCCCGTTAGTGAGAGACCCTAAAATTGAAATTGAGCAATTTTAATCGTGAAAATTTGGATCCAAACTTGACGCCGAATTTCGTGGACATATGGGACTATTTTCCGAGGGCGATGTCATTTTTGAGTGGCCAACTATATTTGGGGTCGGTATAAAATCGAAAAATGGAAATTCGACCTGAAATTGAAAAATGACGATTTTGCCCCTATGCCTATTTTTAGTGCTCCGAATTTTGGGAGAATTATTGGAAGAGATTTGGAGATTTAATTAGACATTTTAGCCCAATAATTTAGAAAAATAATGGATTAAGATGCCCCTCCATTATTGGATAAGACTTAAGCCCAACCATTGGATCAAAGGGGCAAGATTAGAATTTTTGGAAAAATTTGGTCAAACCCCTATTAGAGACCAATAATGCTTTCTCTCCCGCTCACTCCTACCACCACCACCAACCACAACTCTCTCTCTCTCTCTCTCTCTCTCTCTCTCTCTCTCTCTCTCTCTCTCTCTCCTTCTTCCCCTTCTTCCTTTTTGCTCGACCGTGTGCCTGGTTGCGGAGGAGATGCCGCCCGCGCGCGCCCGTTCATGACGCCAGCGTACCGCCAAGCGCCACCTCGTCTCACCACCATCTCACCATCCATTCTCTCTCTCCCTCTCCCTAGTTCGGCATGATGAACATCACCGATCAGCCTCGCCGCTTGGACAGCCGGCCACCACCCGGCTCGAGCACCGCCCACGGACCACCACTTGTCACGCGACCGCCACCATCCAACCGACCTGACCTCCCTTTCGTTCCGACCACCGACCGGCATCCCCTCCTTTCGCGGGCGCACGATTAGCCAGAACGCCAATACGCCCGGCCGCTGGCCGTGACCGCCGCGCGCAGTCGTTAGCCCCGGTCTGTCAATCTCATCAGCCGCATCGCCCACCTTCGTCTCATCCCCATCCCGACTCACCACTCTCTCTCCACTCCACTGCGCGAGGATTGCCCGCGGAGGCGCGCCGCCCCAGTAGCCACGCCATCATCGCCCGTCGGTTCGCCGTCCGCCGTCTCGCCTCGCAGCCACCATCCGACCATCGTTTCCCTCTCTCCGCCTTCCCATACGCCTCGACCAGCCCTTTTTGCCACCTTGGATCGCCGCTGCCGCCGATCACCGTTACCCGCCGAGCCACCATCGCCGCCGCCATGAGGCGGCCACAGACCAGCTCGACCGCCCATTTTTCCCCGCCTGTTCAGCTCACTTTGGAGCTTAGGATTAGGGTGAGTATTACCCTCTAAACCCTAATTAGGACAATTATGCATTTCTAGACAGATTTAGGAGATTTAGAGAATTAATTAGGTTGTTTAGGACCTGATTAATGGACCGAGGATAATTGGCTAGTTTGGTGATAATTTGGGGAGCCTAATGAGGGTTTTTAATGGTGATTTAGTGGCCTAATCGGACTTGAATAGTGGCTGTCCTGATCGGTTTAATTTGGCCTAAAATTGGATTAAATTGGCCTAACTTTGGATTGTTTAGGGTTTATATGTGAAATCGCTAATATGCCATGTTTGATTGATTTAGTGGTTGATTGGTGCCCTTTTGTGCTCACTTGTATAATGCCAAGCCACGTGGTTGTGTGATCGATTAATGCAGGTGTGCGATTGGCCATTGATTTGGCGTGGATTTTAATGCCCAAGAGTGTGAATTGTGTGTTGGGCCACATGGTATTGAATTGGCCAAATGAGCATATTAATGCTATTAATTGGGTAAGTTATCGTGGCATTGGTTGGATGTGATTTTGACGTGATTCATTAATGTGCCATATTGGAATTGTATGCTCATGTGAATTGCCTCACTTTCCCGAAAAAGGGATTGCATGGCTACACATTTCGTATCTTTTGAGAATGGGCATGAGACGAAAATTGTGCGGTATGCGTGCTTGACATGAACATGTGATCACCGAAATGCCCTGATGCGTTTTTACGCAAGGTTTAGATAAAACTAGCTGTGTGAATGTGTGATCACTAAGAGCCCTAATCGTTTTACACGGGTTGAACCCGTCCCGATCGTTTTCGTGGGATGATGCCCGGTTCGTCCGAAGACGGCCAGCCTGATCGTTTTACATGGGTTTTGGTCCGTAAGGAGATCGGTGTTGCGCATGGTGCGTTTTACGTGGGCTAGAGACACTAGGCCTAATATGTTTTATCACGAGCCAAGAAGTGTTGATATTGAATATCGGACTGATGCGTTTACTGGTCGAGCTCTAATTGAGAAATGAGCGGTGTGCCGGTGTGCGATTTGGTCGGATCATAAGCATGGCATATTGATGGCGCGTGTGTGCATGAGTGCGAGTATGTACATATTGGTGACTCATGTCCCGAGGCAGACACTATTGAGTATGAGCATATGTATGAAGTAATGGGTGATTAACCGTGTTCGGCGTATGTGCCATGGGTATTATTATGAACCGCCTAACCCGCAGGGTTAATTGTGTGATCGATCTGGGTCCGAGGGCCTAGGTCAATTGGTTGTTATTCTACGATTATGCGTTTTATTGCTGTCGAGGTGCATGTTAGTCTAGTTTAGGTTTAGGGGTTTTACTTATTGAGATTCATCTCATTGTTGTATAAACCCAACTTTTCATACCCCCGAGCCACGAGGATGCTAGAGGTTCCCGTGCGTTTTGGGATTTCACATCGAGATAGGCGGAGGGCGAAGTACCCGTGGGGAATGGGGATATGTATATTAGGCACTATTCTATAGTATTGATTGACGTGGAGGAGACGTGTTACCATACCCACGAGTACGTAGCTTGGTGCTTTAGGAATCGCTTGGAGAGCATGGACCTCTCCGAACTTTTGATGTCCCGATCAACGGGTAGGGTGAGATGGATTCTGAGTGCCGATGAGATATAGTGGACCCTATAGACGCTTGGTCGAGGTGAGTTCGAGTGTTAACACCGGGTCTTTTATCCGGGAGATGGATGAGCCGGAGCCGGTGGAGGCGGATGAGGTGGCACAACCCATGGAGCGGGACCTCGAGCGGGAGGGTGAGGTCGAGCAAATGGACTCTAAGGAGGAGCCGGCAGAGGCCGAGTCCGAGCTGGATTCCTAGACTCCGAGGTCGAGGTTGCTCGATAGCTCTTCCGAGTCATTGAGATTTGATCCGGACTAGGTTCCTTAGGATCATCCTTAATGTAGTTAGGTCGGGGCCGGTAACTTTTTAATTGGAGCCCTACCTTAGTTCATAGTCCGACCACCACCCACCTACACCTTTTTTTCGTGGTGGCCATTGACCTATTTTTGAGTTGTTGTATGCCTTTTCTGTAAATGGATATTGTATATGTTTTCTGTGGTAATACAAAGTGTATATTTGTAAGCATGCTATTTGATGTTGTGCTATCCATGGTCTCGTGCTTTTTATTGTACGGGTGTTTAATTATATTGCTTCCACATATGCAATGAGCTATTTGTTGGGTGTTGGGTCGATGTTGCGTCTTGGGACGTCGCACCAATTCGACCTCGGTTGGGATGTTTTGCGCTTACGTGGGGTTGGGGCCCTAACATCCCCGTTGTTTTGGTATTAGAGCAAGGTTAGCTCGATCCAAATAAGTCGAAGTCTGGAGGCGATAAAGGCGATAACCTTGGTAGCCAATGGGTGACCTCGTGTGCTAAGTGTACCCCTTGACTACCCGTGTCTTGATTGATTGGTTGATTTGACCCGTGTAGTGTAGGGTAACGCAAGTATCGAGGTAAGTACACAAATCCCCTTGGGTGAAGTTACGTGTTGTTTGTGTTAGGCTACATGCTGGTTGCTTAATTGCTATGGTGGATACCTACCTAGGACCTTAGACCGGTTTGGATTAGTTTAAGTCTCTAATTCTGGATGGAATTATATCAAGTAAGTGAGTAATGAGGCTGTAAGAATGAGAAGAAAGGGAAAGGAAACCCAAGGACAGCCCAAAGTCAAAGAGGCCAAGAGGCTCGAGACCCAAGATTGTAGGAGATAATTCAGACCACTATAGGAAATAGGGAATGTTATGGGCAAGCAAGCTTAGAAAAGGGCCGCCGCTATTGCCCGGCTATTGAGGCTCTGACAACTATTGTTTGTGGAATGGGAATAATGCCAATCAAGGGCAAGGCCGGTGGTAGCGAATGAGCACAGATGCACCAAACCGTAGAGTAGTTTTTTTTGAAGTCAAGTCGCTTAAATTTAATGAAAGAGGTGACCCCGAGGCTGCACCGAGATAGGTAGAGGAATTAGAAAAGCCTTTGAAGTATTGGGGTTTACCGATACTAAGAAAAAGTGACTCAAGGTGTATCAACCGCAAGACAATGCGAATGATTGGTGGAAGGCCACCAAAGGATAGGTATTTTTCGAGAGGGTACAGCCCGGACTTAGACCATGTTTATTGAGAGCTTTTATGGAAAATATTTCTCAAAGAGTGCCTAAGAAAAGAAGTCGGGCGAATTTATGAGGCTTCGCCAAGGAAAGATGACAAAGGACCAAAGGTCGAGGCGGGTTCACAAGATTATCAAGTTGCACCTAGGATGGTGAGAATTCGGGATAAGGTCTTGAGATTTCGGGATGGATCGAGCCGGGATCTTGAAGTCGATGATCTCCCGAACATTCGGGATTACTGGAAATGTACAAGCGAGCTCAAGCCATAGAGCGAGATCAAATGGAAAGGGCAGCTATACGGATTGCGGTTTACCTATAATAGGGATAACCACCATTTTAGGAAGAAGCCGATAGCAAAAGGCGGCGATTCGTCTCACCAGAAGGAAGGACATTAGAGAAGTCGAGCCATCAATGGAGCTGATATGGGGCTTGCTTGATGTGTGGAAGTTTGGAGCACCAAATCGAATTGCCCCAACAGCGCCTACCCACAGACCATCGGTGCAACCACAACAGCCCTAGATGGGAATTGGGCTGGAAATCCCCCACGGCCATTTAGATCGGCCCAGCTAGCGCAAGGATGAGTTTACTTGATGGCGCGAAGAGAGGCCAAAGACGCACGCTGGGCGTGATCACAAGAACAATTTCTCTCTGTGATCATCTTTGCTATGCCCTATTTGACACAGGCGACCCACTCATTTATTTCCCGGAAGCGGTTTGTTAGACTTGTTGGGATTGAGCTTGTTATGCTTAAGAGACTGTATTGTGTGTTACAACCCTATTGAATGATAAGGTGTTAGTATCGTTGGGATATCCTAACCTTAAAATAGTGATTGGGGATAGAGAAGAGAGTATCGACTTGGCGACATTGGCTATGTACGATTTTGATGTGATAATTGGAATGGATTGGCTATTAAGATAGAAGACCGTAATGGATTGCGGCAATAGGGTGATCCAATTTAATTCGATTGGACATCCTATATTTGAATTTTAGGGAAACTAAGGAGAGATCTCGATTCCTTGAATTTCGTCGCTCGAGGTGACCAAACCCGCTGGATGAAGGGGTGTGAAGGATATTTAGTAAATGTAGTCGATCCGATAGTGGCGAGAACTAAAGTTGGAAGAAATACTTTCGTAGTGTGCAATTTTCACGAGGTCTTTCCTCGAATTCTTGGGTTTGCCACTAGAGCGGGAAGTAAAATTTGTGATAGAATTGGCTCCGTGAACCGAGCCGATCTCGAAAGGTGCCATATCGAATGTCCTTATTGGAATTAAAGGAATTGAAGGTCCGGATGCAAGAACTACTAGACAAGGGTTTTATCCGCCTCTAGTGCGTCTCCATGGGGAGCGCCGGTCCTCTTTAATGAGAAAGAAAGATGAGACTTTGAGGTTGTGCATAGATTACTTGGTAGTTGAATCAAAGGTGACGGTTAAGAATAAGTACCCAACGCCGAGGATCAATGACCTGCTCGATCGGTTGCAAGGAGCCTCAATATTCTCCAAGATCGATCTATGGATCGGGTATCATCGACTAAGAATCCGGAAGGAGGATATACCCAAGACCCGCCGAACGAGGTATGGGCACTATAAGTTCACAAAGTGATGCCTTTTGGTCCCGACGAATGCCCTGCTTGCCTTTATGGACCTAATGAATATGGTATTCAAGGAGTTCTTGGATAGATTCGTCATAGCATTCATTGACGATATATTGGTATACTCAAGAGCTCAAGAGAGCATGAGGTACATTTGACGGAAGTACTACGGACATTAAGAGAACACGCACTATACGCCAAGTTCAATAAGTGCGAGTTAGAAACTCAATCGAGTAGCGTTCCTTGGACACATCATCTCGGGAGATGGGATTTCAATGAACCCGACTAAGATCGAGGCAAAGACTAAGTAAGCCAAGACCGGCGTTAGTGACCGAGATAAGAAGTTTCTTTGGTTTGGTCGAGTATTATCGACGTTTTTGTGGAAGGGTTATCGTCAATAGCCACGCCGTTGACGCCACCGCTAAGAAGGAAACCAAATTCGAATGGGACCATAAGTGCGAGAAGAGTTTTCAAGAGTTGAAGTATAGGTGATGATCGCTCCGGTATTGACCATTCTATCCGAAGCGGGGAGGATTTGAAATATATAGCGATGCGTCACTAAGAGGGCTCGAATGTGTATTGATGTAGCATGGAAGGGTAGTTGCATATCGTCGTGCCGATTGAGGTCGCACGAGATGAATTATCCGACGATGACTTGGAACCGGTTGCGATTATCTTGTTTGTGAAGATTTGGAGGCATTATTTGTGCAAAGAAAAGTTTCAAATTTATACTTGACCACCAAAGCCTCAAGTACTTATTTTCGCAGAAGGAATTAAATATGAGGTAGCGTATGATGGTTGAACTACTCAAGGATTACGACCGCGACATTCGTATCATCTTGGAAAGGCGAATCGAGTAGCGTATGCACTAAGTCGTAAGTTGAGTATGGCGCATATGATGGTCAAGGAGTGGACCTTGTTGGAAAGGCTCGGAGACTCAAAATTTAAGTTCGAGGTGAGCCGAATGTCGAACTTGTTAATTGCATTGAGGATCGATCCGGAGATCCAAACAAGATTAAGGAATTGTAGTCTACGGACCAATAGATTCAAAAGATTGTGGAAATGGATGCCGCTATGAGGAAGTCGATTTCCAAGTGTCCGATGATGGGATTTGAAATTTCGCAACAATTGTATGTGCCCGATAATGAAGAGCTCAAGGAGAAAATTTTAAGCGAAGCTCACCGTAGTAAGTATAGTATCCACCCATGCAAAGACGAAGATGTATCGTAATCTGCGACAACACTACTTTGGTGGAATGGATTGAAAAGGATGTGGCCAAGTATGTGGCGGTGCCTAAGCTATCGACAAGTGAAGGCACAACACCGTAAGCCTAAAGGATTATTGCGACCATTAGAAATCCCCGAGTGGAAGTGGGAGAACATTGTAATGGATTTCGTCATGAGATTATTGAGGAGCCGAGAGAGGACACGATTCCATTTGGGTAATAGTAGACAGTTGACTAAGTCAACGCACTTCTTGGTAGTACGAAAGAATTTTGAGTTGGAAAGGTATGCAGAGTTATATGTGCAACAAATTGTGCGCTTTGCATGGAGTACCGTGACAATCACTTCATATCGTGATTCGAGATTACGCCAACTTTTGAAAAAGTCTCAAAATGGCCTTAGGAACGGTTATAGTTTAGTATGGCCTATCATCCACAGACGGGATGGCCAATCGAAAAGGATTGATCCAAACGTTGAAGGACATATTATTGCGTGCTGTGTATTGAATTTCTAGGGCAAATGGGAAGAACAGCTACACCTGGTGAAATTCGCTTACAACAATAGCTATCGACAAAGCATTCGAGATGGCACCGTTTGAGGCCTTATATGGCTGGACTTGTAGGATGCTGGTGTGCTAGGGCTAAGTCGGTGAACAGAGTATCACAGGCCTAGAGTTGGTTCAATAGACGGTCGAGGCCGTTGAGATTATTCGAGAAAGGTTAAGGATAGTGCAGTCGCTTGAAAGCTATATGCCGATCGAGGCGACGACCCTTAGAGTTTCGGGGTTGGAGACCATGTGTTTCTCAAGGTGTCGGCATGAAAAGGACTATCCAGATTTGGCAAGAAAGGAAAGCTAAGCCCGAGGTATGTCGGACCGTTTGAGATTACGGAAAAGAATGGAGATATAGCCTATCGACTTGCCTTGCTGCCTAACTTATCCTAAGTGCACAATGTATTTCACGTGTCGATATTAAGGAAGTATGAACCAGACTCGACCCACGTTCTGAGGTACGAGGAGATAGATGTGGACGATAAGGTGTCGTATGTGGAACGATCTGTAAGGATTGAGGATAGAAAGGATCAAGTGCTAAGGAACAAGAGGCGATCCCGATAGTCAAAGTTGTTTGGGAATACCATGGAATGGAAGGTGCCACTTGGAAAAGTGAAGAGGCCATGCGACGTCAACACCCCGATTGTTTAAGTAAATAAGTTTATATTTCAAATTTCGAGAACGAAATTTTTGTAAGGGGAAGAGTTATAATATCCGAATTTCGACCCAATTCCGGGATCAATAAAGTAGATATTATTTTTCATTCAATTTTAGTAAGTCTCATCCGGAGCCGATCACTTTGGGATACTAACCAATGGGGAATGGCTAATTAGGAAAAGCGGTACATGGACCGGGGACCCGATCGCTAATCAAGCACCGATTCCGAGAAATAATGAGAAAATATTTTGGGTCAATGTGGGTCAATCCTAGGAGGATAACGGTTTGGTTTAGCCAATGACGTACGATCGGATCACGGGTGATTTCGCATGACCAAAAAGTACACGTGGCGAACAAATCTTGAACTTATTCCGATTGATCGCGACCTCCGAAACTAGCGACAATTCCTCGCGTTCTCTTGGTAATCGAGACCGTCCACGACACAAATAACCCTAGGTCGATCTGCGTAACCCCTAAACAACCGCCCGTTAGTGAGAGATTATAAAATTGAAATTGAGCAATTTTGATCGCGAAAATTTGAATTCGGTTTTGACGCCGAATTTCGTGGACGATGTGACTATTTTGTGAGGACAATGTCATTTTTGAGTGGCCAACTATATTTGGGGTTGGTATGGTTGAAAAATGGAAATTCGATCCGAAATTGAAAATGACAATTTTGCCTCTAGGCCTATTTTTAGTGCTCCGAATTTTGGGAGAATTATTGGAAGATATTTGGAGATTTAATTAGACATTTTAGCCAATAATTTAGAAAAATAATGGACCAAGATGCCCTCCATTATTGGATAAGACTTAATCCCAACCATTGGATCAAAAGGGCAAGATTGGAATTTTTGGAAAAATTTGGTCAAACCCCTATTAAAGACCAATAATGCTCTCTCTCTCCTCACTCCCACCACCACCACCGACCACAACTCTATCTCTCTCTCTTTCTCTCTCTCTCTCTCTCTCTCTCTCGTCGATCCCTTCTTCCTTTTGCTTGGCCATGTGCACCGTCACCGGAGGAGACGCCGTCAAGACGCGCCGCTTGCCCGAAATGCCGTCGTGCCCCGACCACCACCTCGCCCACCACCATCTCACCGTCCATTCTCTCTCTCCCTCTCCCTAGTTCGGGCGCGAGGAACACCGCCCTATCAGCCCTTCTTTGTTTGGACCGCCGACCACCGCCTGCTCGGCGCCGCCCCGGATCGCGGCCACCAGCGCCACCACCACCATCCAACCGACCTGACCTCCCTTTTCATTCCAACCACCGACCGGCATCCCCCCTCCTCTCGCAGCGCATGGGATCAACCAAGAACGCCAATCGCCCGCCGCCGCCGCTGGGTTGCCGTGTCGCTCACCCGTCCGTCAATCTCATTGCCGTCACCGCCACCTCGTCTCATCCACATCCCGACTCACCACTCTCTCTCTCCATTGTTCGGCATGAGGATCGCCCGCCATGTTCCACATGTCTATGTTAAGGAAGTACAAACCGGATCCGACCCACATGCTAAATTATGAAGAAATAGACGTTAACGACACAGTGTTGTGCGTGGAAAAGCTAGTAAGGATCGAGGACAGAATAGAACGAGTGTTGCGGAACAAGACAATTCCGATGGTCTAAGTGATTTGAGAACATCATGGAATCGAAGGTGCAACATGGGAAAGCGAAAAATTGATGCGATACTAATACCTCCATTTGTTCGCAAATAATTGAGTTGGATTGTAAATTTTGAGGACGAAAATTTTTGTAAGGGGAAGACTTATGACATTCAATTTTGACCCATTTTTAAGATTTATAAAAGTGTATTTTGTCGGTTAAACTTATAAAGAAAATTTCTCCTGGAATTAATCACTCTTAGATTATTTATAAATTAGAGATTTCGCTAAAATCGCACTTTCGATAGAATTTGGCCATTATTTAGAGCCCGAACTTTGATGTCGAATTTCTCGGAGTTCATGACAAATTTAATTGAATGGTGTCGATATTATTGTGGCTAACATCGATATTACCGGGATAAGTGAAAAGTGAAATTTGAATTTGAGTGCGAATTTTAACTAGTAGACCTCCTTAAGTAGTGTATTTTATTGGGTGTCTGCTGGTTTTTATTATTTTTTTAATTGGGATTTTTGGGACCGTTGGATCAAGCTCACGAGATCAAATTGTGACTTGTTGGATCGCACTCAATGACAAAATTTGACTTCTCTCTCTCTCTCTCTCTCTCTCTCTCTCTCTCTCTCTTGCCCGCACACATCTCCCCGGTCGCGTCCCTTCCCCTCTCTTTTCCCACGTCCACCCACCTCTCTTGCATGTCGAGCCCATCTGGGCCCCATCCTTCTCTCTCTCTCTCTTCTTTTCTTTTCTTCCTTCTTTTCTTCTCTCCTTCTTCTTCCTTTCTCCTTCCTTAACGAGACTATACCTTCCGTTTTGCTTTTGCTCGCCCGACCAATCATAGTAGCCGACCGCCCCTCACGTATGTCTACTTCCACGCCGCGCTCCGGTGCGCTGTCCGATTCCCTTGGCGACTATCCCCCCTCTCCTTTGCGCGCATCGCCTTGCACTCGCGTGCGCCCGACCCGGCTCACGGGCAACGCTAACCACGGTGGCGCCCTTTGTAACCTCACTACCCAGCTTATCATTGTCATCACCACCCGATGGTAGCTCGCGCCTTCTGGTCTCACCCGCCCGGCTCGTTCGCGAAACCCGGTTGCGCTGCTCACCTAGCATCCATTACTAACTCACCCACCACCGTCGCGCTCTCCACGGCCGAGCCGCCGCCATCGCCACTCGTTTGGCGGGCTCCGCCATCACCGTTCGCCCGGCCGCAGCGGCTCGCTGCCAACTAGCCCGGCCGTCCTTGCTCGCCATCGTCCCGTTGTCACTTTGCCATTGCATATTTAATTGCCAAGCTCGCACGGCGTCATCGAGCTATGGCCGGGTTAAATCTGTGCCGTTGCCTGGGCGGGTGCACGAGTGTGCCCAACCGTCACCCGCTCGCGGCGGCTGCCCCATCAATCCATGCTCGAGCCATCCCGACCGCTCACCCGGCCGAGTTTCCTAGGCCATGGCCGAGTGCCACACCGAGCTTGGCGGCTATTTTTCCCATTGCGACCTCGTTCGCACCGAGTTCGTTATTGTTCACCTGGGCCATTTTGACCCCTAGCCGATTTTTCCTAGGCCAAAATTTGGGCAAGTGACTTCCTAAACCTTACCTAGTATAATGGGTATTATTTAGACTTGTTTAGGATGTGATTAGTACCGGTTTAGTGGCTAAGCTTGGATTAGGATCAATATGTGAATGTGGTTAATTGGTAGATTAAATTGTGATGATTAGTGGCGTAATTAGTGGCTAATTTATGTGGGTACGATGACCAAATTGTCGTGGCGTTTGTGGATGAAATTGACGTTTAATTGGGCCCACTTGAGTGTCGGATTGGTGGGCTAGTGTGATGAATTTGTGATTTGAAGTGGATTTGTACGACGTGCGAGAATGGCAAATTATGATGTGGTGTATGTGCATAAGGAATGTCTTAAGGCGTGGTTACGCGACTAAGCCCGATTGATCGGAGGGTTGACCTGAGGCGTTTTACACTTATTGTGAAAAAGTGTGAAATGTCTAGTGAGGGACGGACCCGGATTGATTAGAAAGTTGACCGAGGCGTGTTTACACCGGTCGTAAGAAAGTCCGAAATGTTCAAAGGAGGGACAAAGCCCGAATTGATCGGAGGGTGGACCCGAGGCGGTTGACGCTGGTCATGGAAAGTTGCTCGCCACGTCACGCCAATTGTGTTTGATTGAATTGGGTGAACGTACGTGATTATGGTGCTTGAATATTTATATTACGCTCTTGAGTAATTATCGCATTATGATGATTTAGCTAATGTGCGTGGGTTGGCACTTGATTTAAGGCAAGGTAAGTATGCTTATGTGAAATTGAATGTGTTGGTCAAATTAAATCGCATGCTAGACTCGTCTCTGCACGCATTGGCCTAGGTGAGATATATTTTCTCCGCTTATTGAGATTTATTCTCATTGCTGTAATGCAAACCTTTTCGGACCCCCGACCCCGATCATGAGTGATCCGCCTAAATGTTTTGAGATCCCGAGGCATACCGAGCACTCGGCGGTGAAGTACCCGTAGGGAACTAGGGAGGCCTATGTTAAGCATACCACGGTGGTGTGGGTAGATGTGGGTAAACCGTTGCAGCCCAATACATACCGAGCGTATTATTATCGGGATTTATACGAAGTCTATGGACTACTCCGGCATTTTGATGTCCTATTTAATGGGGGAGACGATTGGGACCCCAGCTGTCCTTGCCCCCGGATGGTGAGGTTTTGATGCCGCAGGCCCCCCTAAACCCTAGTCCCGGACTGAGCCCGAGCTCGAACCTCAGGGCCTGCAAGTGCACCTTGAGCTTGAAGAGGAGTTTGAGGAGTCCGAACCCGAGCTCAAGGAGGAGCCTATGGAGTCTGAGATCGAGGAAGAATAAGAAGAACCAAAGCCCGAGTCTCGAGCACGAGGAGGAGCCTTTTGGTGTCCAAGCACGAGGAGGAGCCAATTGAGATCGACTCGGACACAAAGTCGAGCTTTGGTCCGATTCAGATTGGGCACCATAGGAGGATTTAGGTGCTAGGGCCTAGGAGCTTTTTGGTAGAGCTCTTTTTGTGTATTCCGTAGTCTACTCGGCCACCTATCCCTTTTTATGACGAAGGTGAATACTAACCCTAGAAGCCTAATGTATGAATTTTATGGTCTCAAGCTAATGTTATGGATTTACTGATTTTCTTTAAGTACTACCCTGTTATCATTCTTTATTGTCCGGGATGTTTAATTTTTAAGCCCGATTGCATTTGCCTTCACGTGTTTCGCTTTGGATCAGCGACACATCCTAGGACATTGCGCTCAATCGACAATTGAAGGTGTGTCACAAGCCCATTGGGGTTCGAGGCGTGACAACCATAAACCAAGAACTTAAATACACTTCAGAACAATCCATTTCTTAAAAAAAAAAAAAAAATTGTATTATCCAAAATAAAGAAAATCACCTTTAATATTTAAAAGAAGACGTTGAACATAAAAGGATTGAGCAAAATCTTTTTAATACTACTATTAAGAAAAGAATTACTAATCTTGAAACTTGCATAAAAAGTTCCATATGTTCGACACTTCCTAATGCTTTTAGGTCTAGGAAATACCATATAGTTGATTTACCTTATGAATCAAGATTTTCTGAAAAAGAAATCCCAACCAAGGCAAGACCTTCTCAAATAAATCATGAAGTCATGAATTTTAATCAAAATGAAATCCAGGAACTTCTTGATAAAAATCCCATTAGGAAGAGCCAATCACTTTGGAGTTGCTCTACTCTCTATGTCAACAAAAATGATGAATTAGAATGAGGAGTTCCAAAATTGATAATCAACTAACCTTTGAATACAGCTCTGAAATGGATAAGATATCCAATTCCTAATTAAAAAAGACTTATTGAATAGACTACAAGTTCAAAATTATTTTCTAAATTTGATATGAAATTGGGATTTTGACAAATACATATATTTTGGAATTGCCTTCACTGTCCCCTTTGGACAATATGAATGGAATGTCATGTCCTTCATATTAAAAAATGCCCCATCTGAATTCTAGAGAATCATGAATGACATTTTTAACCCACATTCTGATTATATTATTATATACAAAGATGACCTCATTTTTTCCTCTAACATTGACCAACATTTTAAACATATTAATCATTTCATTAACATTGTTAAGAAAAATGGTTTGGTAGTTTCGCCAACTAAAATATCCCTTTTTCAAACCAAAATCAGATTTCTAGGACATCATATTCATTTAGGAACCATTATACCCATTGAAAGATCAATACTTTTTGCTGAAAAATTTCCTGATAAAATCCGCTTAAAAATTAATTACAAAGAAGAGTATGAAGTGGACTTTGTGTCAAATAAGGACCTAAAATGTCATATCAGTCTTAAATAAGGACCTGAAGTGGTCATGAGAATTTCAAATAAGGACATGACCTTGCCGGTCACTGGCCGACAAAATATTCCAACTGGCAAACGGCGAAGTCAAGGGCATTTTTGTCTAAAATTTTTTTTTAATTTTAATCTTCTTTCTTTTCTTTTTTTTTTTTTTTTTTCCTTTCCTTTTTTTCCTTTTCTTTCTTTTTACTTTTTCTGGTTTCCCTATTGGCTTGTCATTGGCGAAAGCCCGTAGGGGAGGGACGAGGCAACCTTCATCGAAATCTAGCGAGGGCCAACCTCGCCCATGGCAAATGAAGCGGCCCCGCCAGATTTGGGTGAGGAGGCCTCGCCTCCCTCGTTGATAGCTGGCGAGGCAACCCTCGCCATGGTCGACAAGGGCCAATGTCGCCCATGGTCAAGGAGGGCCAGCTCCGCCTAGGCAAAGCTGTCCCTCGCTTATTGCTAGCGATTGGGAAGAAAGGAAAACCGAAAAAAGGAAAAAAAAAAAAAAAAAAAAAAAAAAAAAAATTCACAAAAAGTTAAAAGAAGAAAATGCCCTCACCACAAAAAAAAGCCAGGCCCTTTTTTTTTTTGAAATATAGCCACTTTAGGTCCTTATTTTATGCAAAATCCACTACAGCCCCTTATTTGAGACTAACATGTAACTTTATGTCCTTATTTAACACAAAGTCTACTTTATATCTTTATTTGAGAAAATAATGGCACTTCAGACCCTTATTTAAAATTTTCCCTAAAAATGAAAAGCAAAGTTGGATTAGAAAAAAAAATTAACACTTTGCATAAATAAAAGAAACATGGAAAATGGTGGATAGTTAAAGAAAGCCAAAGCCCCGAATGGCTAAAATCTATACTTCCCTCAAAACCCTCGTTTCATCTTTTTTTTTTGTACATATATATAAAAAATAATTCCATATTCTCCTTACTTATACAGAACACACATCAACCCATCTTGTTTGAATACGGGCATACCTAATAAAATGGATACTTCCGGACCCATTTATCTTAAGACCAAACGATACTTGAGATTCGAGATAAGATATTTTTATTATCTCTTGGCGTTTTGATGAACTTATAAGTATAAGATAGATGATTCTCCATTTATCCCACCCCGTAACGTTAGCAAGTTCGTATCACGTGGATGCAATCATAAAACAATACTTGATGAAATTTTAGTTAATGAAGTTCGAGTGAAATTTTGACCCTCGTGAGTTATATAAGCATCAATTTTTGTGTTAGCATAACAAATTATATAGCTTTTATAAACATAAAAATATCTAAATGGATGTTTCCAATCATGCTTTTTGACTATTTAATGTAGGAAACGTAAAAAGCAGGATCGACAGATATTCAATCCCACCGTCACGCATCTTATACTTATCCATCCATAAGTATATTTAAACAGCCATCCATAATGTCAAACTATGAACAGCCTATCCAAGAAAGATCGTTCGTCAAGCATTCCATTTATCGGTCCATATGTTGTTGCTCATCTATCGATTTAATCATCTATACACGATTTCGCTTTTCAAATTAAATTTAATTACTGAGATTTCCATTAACCAAAAACTTATCCATGAAGGAGTGGCCGGAAGTTGTTTGTTGATTACATGCATTGCTCTCGGCTTAAGAGCTACAGCAAGCGAGCCACTTTGACATGACATTAGTTACGATGAAAATGGCCTCCGGTACGATGAATTTTCTCTTCATCTACGGCCTTAATACAAGTCCCATACTTACAAATTAAGCAAGTCACAAGGGCGACAATTTTTTATAAGCTTACGTCTTTTTACAGCTTCACTGATCGGAAACGCCTATTCCCATTTCCACCAAAGTTTAACCGGGCGAAATTGGATTTAATTGTTCGATGCTATGGTGTAATCACATGCTCTCCTATTGTTATGTCCAAATGACCTCTGATTGCCACTTCAGTTTACGTCTCTTCACGATACCACAAGATAGCTTGGCCGCTGAGACAAGATTTAACTTAAGTCAACGAGTAGTTTTTGCTTTAGCCAAAAACTTACGGTTTTTTGCGACCAAGGAAAAAGTTCGTAAATGTCAGATTGTCCTGTCGCTCAAACTTTCCTAGCAATGACAGGTGCGGTACATATTCACGGGCCTCATCATGCTTAATTTCGTGTTCCAATGCGTACATCGTCACTCATATATTCAATTGGCATTGTCGAGATGATTTCCCTCGAAAATTATAGTATATATGTTGCTTGCATACTGGGAGGCATGATTTAATATTTCGTACTCTAATACTTCTCCTCAAGTTTAATATGATCTTTTTGCTTAGTACTAAACGATAAAATATTTCATTAGAGAGGCAAATAAGGGCCTAGAAAAATTTAAACTTGAGGCCCTCCCCGCTTCGATACTATATGAGACTTTGTGAGACCATATCAATGATTATAAAAATTTAAGCTGTTAAATAAATGCGTGATTTAATATTTAATTGCTCTAATGCATACGTGTCTTCTAACTTGCAGAAAAATTCAACCACATTAGTAAGCCAATGAGGACGTTGTACATTATTTTGTTTAAATTTTTCCTCCTTTTCACTTTCTCTATTGTTTAATCTATTTCTCTGGTCTGTGTCTATTTATTAATCTCACAAATATTCTTTTTAAATCTCCAAATGCCTGGCGGTTCAAACGTCATATAAGATAAATGGATTTCAAGCGCTTAAAAAGGAAATTCAGGCGATCGGCGGTTGCCAGTCGCACTTCCGAAGGGAATTCCGGATGGTTTAATCCATGAGCGCCACTCCGCCGTTGGATCCAACGTACATGATCTGGACCCTCCATCACGACAGGGTAGATGTTATTGCTTACGAGGAACCATTTTGCTATGTTGGTATGATATGTAGTTTTGTGATATTAGATTTTGCTATTATTGAGTTAATTTAGGGGAATGTTTAGAGAGTAATGGCTGCATTCCGATAGGTAGACCTATTAAAATGGGTTCAAAACCTATTTAATAACCCAAAATTATTTATATGGGCCAAATTGGAGATCATAATGGGTTTACAAAATAAAAATGATGAAAAAAGTGGATTTGGGAAAATTTTCCAAAAAGTCATAAACCTATTGTAATTTTGTCTACTCGCTTTTAAGCATTTCGATATTATCAATTGAGTCATAAACATTTTTTACATTTTGGCGATTCGGTCTATTCGATCAATTTTAGCTTTAAATCGCTAACATAGACATTGGCCTTCTTAGGTGGCAAGATGAAAAGACCGACGCGAATAAATAACTTTTTATGATATTTTAACTTTTTGAATTTTTGAATTATTTTTTCTTCTTTTTTTATTTTTTCTTTCTTTTCCTTTTTCTTCTTCCAAGCTCGCTGGTCATAGGCAAGTCGTAGCCCTTGCTTAGACCTCGCAAGTGCCATGAAGCCCTCACCAGAGCCCTCGCGAGGTCTAGACGAGGGTCATCTACCGACCCTCGCCAAACTTGATGGAAAATAAAAGGAAAAGAAATAAAGAATAAATAAACATTATTTTGAAGTATAAATTTTTTTTAAAATTATGAAAAATTGTCCACGTTAGTACCGGTCGTCCTACATGGCACTACCGGCATCTACGTTAGCAATTTTAGGTTAAAATTAGACGGATGGACTCAATTGATAAAATGTCAAAAAAATTTAAAACTCAATTGGCAAAATTGTCCTTCGCAAGCAATTTTGAAACAGACCATTTAGATCTAAGACGTGAACTTGAAGATTAAGCTCAGATCAACTGAGAACTCCATTTCTTTATCAGTGAAGCCCATCAACTTGGCCCATATTAGTAGAGAAGCAAATAGGGTTTCTAATTGGGTTGTTAAAGCCTAAAGAAAAAATAAACTGTTAAGTAATTGGGTTCTTTATTCCCTCCCGTGTCTTAGGGATATACTGTGTTTTGAAGCTCATGGAATGTGTTCTCGAACCTCTTATAATTAAATAAAGGTGCTTTTTATGATAAAAAAAATCATAAAATTAAAATATTTAGGATTGAATTAATAAAAGTATAATAGGTTTAAGATTTTTTTTAAGACAATTTTCCTGTTGTAAATGGGTTCACTTAACCCATTCATCTTCTCTTTCTGTTCTTCAGCCTCAAGCGAATCCAAATTAGGCAACGACCCCGAGAAATCAAGCACGCTGTTCGCGCTGTTCCAATCTTCGGCCCTGAATATGAGCAAATAAAGAAACGCCCACTTGTTGTTGACGCTTCCGGGGCTGGTCTTGGAGGCGAAGTTGGCATACAGATCGGCGAAGCTGAGGGCTTGAGAGGACTTTACCTTGGGTGGTGGCCGGCCCTTGATCGACTCAGTGAGGGTGGCAACATCGGGGGTGAGCCGGCTCAGAGAGGATGCGGAACATGTAGCGGAGCAAGCTCTGGAAACGGAGCGATTCGCGACCTTGTGCCAGATTTCTTCATCCGTTATAGAGCTTAAAGAGAGATAGTGATGAGAGGTGGGGAGATAAAGAACGGGGGAAAATTGTCAAAAAAGTCTTAAATTTATTGCACTTCTACTAATTTAGTACTAAACCTTTCGATTTTGCCAATTGAATCATAAACATTTTCACTTCTTACTAAATTGAGTCCATCCGGCCAATTTTGACAGGAAATCGTGGACACCGGTCGACAAGTGGCGCTAACATGAATATTTTTAAATAATATTTTAATAATTTTCTGAATTTTTGTGAATTTTTTCTTTTTTTTCCTTTTCTTTTTTTTTTAATTCTTGGAGTTTTGGAGTTATGGCTTGCCGACCCTCATCGGCTCTGCGCGACGCCCTCCCCAGCCAACGCGAGGGCGTTCAAGCCCTCACCTAGCCAGATTTGGCGATGGTCAGCCGGCCACCCTCGTCGACTATTACTCCAAAACAAAAAAAAAGGAAAAAAGGAAAAGAAAAAGAAGAAAACCACAAAAAATTTCAAAAAATTATTAAAATATTCTTTAAAAATGTCTACATCAGTGCTACGTGGCCGGCCAGCGTTCATATCAATGATTTCCAGTTAAAATTAGCCAAATAGACTCAATTTGTAAGAAGTGAAAAGGTTTATGACTCAATTGACAAAATAAAAAGGTTTAAAATTGAATTTAGGTTTAAAACTTTTTGGATAATTTTCCTAAGAGAATTGGGTGGGGGCAAGTGAGAGTGACAGCTTCTTTTGATTGTTAAGGGCACAGAAATGACGAATTTGGTAATTTCTTGTGAAATCGAAAACACGGTGAAAGTAATATGAGAGAGAAAAATGCGCTAGGTTATTTTCTTTTTCACAAGGTCTTGTATCAACTTTTCTCGATACAGCTCAAGTTGTTTCCTTTTCTACATTTGCTTTACTTTTTATAATTTTATCATTATGATTATTGACTTCATTACTTTATATATGTACACTTCTGCATGGATTTTAGAACTGCATAATCGGTAATTAAAACCTAAAAGCATCACATCAAATAATGTATTATTGAACGGACGTTAACCAATATATTAAAATCTCATTTATATTTAACCCAAAACTAAAGCCTGAACCCACTTCATGATTTGTGGATGGCCCAGGCCGAACTTTCGCCACCATCTTCACACCCCCAACCACAACCTGACCCTCAATCTCTCTCACTAACTTGACCGGTAGGTTTATGAAGCCATCCATTCTTCAAAGGCAGCAACATAAGGAGAAAAAAAAATGCAAAAAATGAATATGGAGACGGGTAATGTATGAGTCGAAAAGTTTACGTTACAAATAAATGGGTCAAAACAGCTTAAATTAATCAATTTATGGTCACACTATTTATAGCCCAACACACCCATTTGAAGGGCCTAATGACAGGGCAACGTGATTTCGACTCAACCTCCCTGCCTTTAATCCGTCAGTCGATTGTAGATACAATGATATGCCGCTGCCTCCAACCGCATATTTGTTTTTTATCAATTCATACAGCTACACACATGGTAAGGATCCAATCTTGTTTCGCTAATTGACCAAACCCCATGATCCAGACGAATGGTTAGAACTACATAAAATCATGACCGTACGATGCGGGCAAGCGAAAAGTTTTTCACCACGTTGCCGTCCAGAGCGATTTGCTGTAGTTACCAACTAAAAAAGAAAAGCAATCAGAGAAGTGGGCTTTGAGGGCATTTATGCCTACGGTCTGGGAATTTGAATGCGGATTTATCTCATGGGTTGACAAAACAAAAAGTATTGATCAGCGCTGATGCATAGAGTAGATTGCAAATCCCGTCAGCGGATGTGGCTAAAATTTTTGGACTGGTGTCGGAGGGGCCCGTTGTCCATACTAAAGGTAGAGATGAGGCCGTTTAGGGTGATTACTGATTACCACAGGATTATTGATGATAATGGAGATATAACTATTGATGGTTCAGAGGAATTGATACTAGTTTCAGATACACAACCGAATGACTTCCTCCAGAAATTGTTCGCCTTGTAAACAATAGGAACCGTACTGTGTCCTTCCATTAAGCTACCGGTGTTGATGGTGTAGGGTTCATCAACGAAAAACAAAGTAGCGGAATATAGAATCCTAGACAGGATCCATGTGTATATTGAAATCGAAAATGAATTTCGAAACGTACCTTTTGCAGATCGAAGATAAATCAACAACCGATTGTATCCGGATTAGCGCCCAAGTGTTGCGCCTCTACCAAGATCCACACACACGACCTAACGGAATTCTCCAACGATCCACGTGCTAGCGGAAGATCTTGAAATTTTCCTTTTCAACGCCTTTTGATTTTCGATCATCAGACGAAAAACCTTAGACAGAGAACAATTTTCCATCTATTTATATAGCTTCATTATCTAGCGGAATTAAAAGAAGTGGGCCGGGCGATTTGGGCCCACGTTTAATCGTTATCTCATAACGCGCACGACCGCATAGATAATTTAAATAAGAGAATAAATTAAAATCTACTTCTTAAGTAAATCAAGGCGTATAGAAAATATTAAATCCGTTCGCTATTGTTTGCGACCCTGTAGGTTCACTAAACATTAGCAGTGTGCTCAAAACCCTTTTGGCCCACAAGTCATAAGCGGTCTCTAGCAAGACATTATGACTACCTAAGTATAGTGAAGATCGGTTTTCCGACACAACCTAATCCACAACGAATATTAGAGTATCAACATTGATTGATTTCTAGGGCAGACTACTAACAGATGGAGTATCTTCAACTTGTACATGATGTAAATCTGATTTCTCAAATGATCTGGGGGAGTTTAATCATATCCAATTTGGTAGGGGTGTGAGAAAGATGAAGGATAAAGATCGTGTTTACCAGACAAAAATTACTCAATATCTCTGCAGTTCATTGTTCCATACCGGAGAGAGTCCAACCTCTTAATTGACAATGGCAATACAATGGTCTGCTCTCCATCGTACTCTTTATAGATATCCAGGCTTGCTCTTGCTTAAATGAAAGAGTGACATAAATATCTCGACCCGAAGAATGGATAATGTGCAGGGGATATTGGCTCGGGATGTGGAAATACTGGCTATGAATGCATAAACAAACGGATCATGTTGTAATTTAGGACACTCGTCTCACAGAGGGGCTTGTGAGTGGTGGGGTCAATCCCTCTTTGCCTCAGCTTCTTTTTTAGGGAAGAGTTCCAGAAAATCTTTTATCTCTTTGTCAGTCCTTCCTGGTAACCGAGCTGCGATCTCAGACCACCTGGATGACATCAAAACACAATGAATTGCACATGCATGAGTTGGATTTAGTTTGTCCCACAATGAAATTCTCAGAAAGCCCCTCAAAAAGAGAGGGAATTTACAATGGAATGATATCATGTACCTGTTGCCAAGAAGAGCATGAAGCTGAAAGATGAGGTTCTCTTCTTCCAGAGAAAATGCTGGTCTATTCAAGTCAGGCTTCAAGTCATTGATCCAACTCAGCCTGCAGCTCTTCTCACATCTTCGCATACCTATCATTATTTATAAAGAAAATCCAAAAAGTTTTAGCTTTTATTGCCCTCTAACTTACAAAGGCTAGGGCTTGAGAACATTTGTTCTGGTGTTATTTCTCCTAATTTTATAGTTGAGAATAGAGTAGTTCGTAATGCATCTTTGTTGCGAAACATATCGGCAGTTCTGTATTTCATCATCTTTGTCCTTGTGCTAAGTATCACGTTTTAGTTAAATATTTTCTGAGTGCTATTGTGAACTATCACAGTGGCCAATTAAGTATCCGTTTCTACTTCCAGGCGATCTCATAAGTTGTATAGTTTCCCTCCAGACTTTCTTCTTTGTGTGTATGGTTTTGCGCATCAGTTACTTTTTCAAGGAATGGTGAAGCATACCCAGATCAGAATGAGATTTGAGGATGGGCTGAAGGAGAGGTATGACCATGAGGAAGTGCCATACCGTAAATTCTTGTTTTAAACCTTTTCTGTTGTGGCAAAAAAAAAAATTATTCTAATCAATTGAATGCTTAGTCATAAAAAGCGGTTGACAGATAAACTTGACTGGGTTATTCTTCAGGAAAATCATTACATCTTACATCTTGCATCAAAGTAAATTAGTACAAGCCCACAGCTAAGCATACATTAACCTCGTTAAATTTTAATTCAAGACAGTCAATGGTGGCTTGGGAGGCTAAGAGGAAGACTAATGATATTTGAGGTAGGTATGCTATCCCAAAACACAGGCCCTTCTTTGCCATTAAATGGGATTGCTTGTTAGGTATCAGAATACAATTAGGGCTTCCAGACAGAGGGTATTTTTGAAGCTCTTTCAGTTGGGTTTAAAAAGCAAATTTGTAAATTTAAAAATAGAAATGCACTTTTTGTATTAAGGCAAGAGGTACCAGGAGGGACTGAAACTGCATCATTTACTCTGCTGCAAGCAGCTTCTTGCGCATCACCGAAACTCCTGCTCACCACAGGAGACGCATTCCCAATTTGGCAATGTGGCCTTGACGACAACAATTGCTTTGTGACTTCCATTGATGATGGTTCAACCAATGATCCAATCCTACTTTTCCCAGTGTTGGCTGCAGAAGTTTCCAAACTATTTCTCATTCAAAGTTATGTGAGCAATGAACAAAGAAAATAAGATTGGAGAAATAATATTTGGTGATGCAAAGTAAACAGGGCCATATTTAAAACACATTGACATTGATTTAGGTGAGTCATTATCATATTGATACAACTAAGCATATTTCGGAAGTTGAATACCACATTCTCTGTTTCTAATAAAATCAAATCCGTACACATATCTTAACATATCTAACGAGCTGAAAATGATAACTAAAGCTTACTACAAATCTCAGATGAGCTCAAAAGACAGCTTCCTCTATAAGCAAAAGTCACCATCATTCAAATGGCCACGAATGTGTCAAAGTGATTACATTTTCAAAAGTTATTGCTAACTCAACTGATTGAGAAAGCATACTTGAAACTCCAAATCTATTTTGTTCGCAACAAGTAGGTTTCACGAGTTCAACTTCACAGAATTGGGAAATTCAGACAGGCAAGGCATTTCTGCTCATTTGTTTGTTGTTTCTTTCTTTCATTCATACTCTATTCTAGGATTATGAATTCTGCAAACAGCAACCAAACCTGAAATTCAGACAACTGCAGAGTCTGCTCTGCTCCACAAATTTTTTAAAATATCAAAGCATACCACATTCTGATTAAATAACATAATGCTGTTGCAAGTCTCTTAGCCTAGTCTTTGTACCTTATTGAGTGGTTATAGATGTCCCATGTCAAGAAAAAAAACAACATAAAAATGATTGTCATCAAGTGTCTAAACCTGAATCATGACTTACCATCTTCAACAGCGAAGGCCAAGAAAAGAGAATAGAAAAGCGTAAAAAGTCATCAAGCGTCTAAACTTAAATGACTTACCATCTTCCACAGTGAAGGCATTAGATGTGCCCTCATGGACACGAATTCCTTCACAATAACTTAGCGCAGTTTTGACTCCAAGCCTGAATTTTCCACTTCTTGTCCAGCTCGATATGTCATTAAAAGTGATAGCACCCAATGTTACCATACCTCTATCAAGGATCATAGAGATCACCAGTCAAGAGTGGCATCTTCCCCTCTAAGCCCCTTATTTCATTGCTCCCAAAGTACTCTCTAGTCCAATCTTTACCAGCTTCTTCATCGAAGTCACCTCCAATCACCGTCACCATCAACTTCAGCACTGATGAGGGTCCAGATTGCACGACACTACCTGTACTGGAATCTACCAAGATGACATGAATAGGAGCTCCTCTCACCCTCAACCTCATTACCTTTAACTAGGCTCGATGGTAGTTTAGTTATAAAATGAAGACGTAAATGCTTTTCACTCTCACCATCTTTTCTCGCTGATGCAGACCTGTCAATAGAAATATGAATTTAATGATTCACTAAAGAGAAATATGCACTGCAGAATATAGTGCCTATTGCACCCAACATGAGGACAGCCCTCTTGCCAACCGTAGTCGTACAAAAAAAAAAAAACATGCTGAGCGTCCAACATATGAAATCATTCTAGGAGGTCATTCACATTACCATAATATTGGAATCAAATGACAATCAAAACCTACAGCCTTTTAGCAATCACTAGCTTGAACACATTGATCTCACTTAGTCTTTTAAAGTATGAAAAAAAAGAAGCACATATACCAATACCCATGACCAAAAGAAATGATCACGGTCCCTATCTCTGTCTTCAATACATAGAAATAAACTCAGAAGGAATTCATTATTTCAAACAGTGTTGCAGATAAACTTAAGGTAAATTCTCGTGGAAGATCAACAACAAAAGCAAAAACACGTCTCAGTGACATTATCATTCACTACCATCATATTTGATTCTAATTCTAGTAAATCACCCCACGTTGTTGGTGACAAATCAGCTTGGCATGCATTTAAATGGCGATCATCTCTTTCTCAGCAAAGATTCTTACCAAAAATTTAGCTTTCCATCTGATAAAGGAACTTTTGTCACGTTCAATAGATCACGGCTAAAATTCTCATTGATAAACTCTGTACAATCAGGAAGTTCACCAAGTTTCTCAAGATCAAGTGGCTTCCTAATTTTGCCTTTCATTGTGTTAAAGTTCTCCATCAGTAACGCATTTATCCTCAAATATAGATAATTGTCCGTCACTGCAGGCATCAATGGCTCCATCTTCTCGATCTGAGCAGTTTCAAATGCACTCAAACTCTGCCTGCAGGACAAAGTGCTGCAGGGTTGGCTTAGGATTCGAATTGCATACTTCTTTAATACAGGAAGGGCATCGCCGCAATAGTCCCACCAGTCACCTTTATACGCAACAACTATCAATATACAATTTTCACATCGAAAACAAATAAAATATGAAATTAAATCAATGTGGTTAATTGGTTTGAAGAATAGATGCTTACAAGGGTGAGATGTTCGTAACATTGTCATTGCTGAACAAGTGAACAACTCTGGCACTTTCTTACAATAGAGCAGCTTATCTTGCAGAAATTTTTCTTTTTCTTCACCACCTACCAATTTTTCCAATATGAAATAAATGCCCTGTTTCATTGCATTATTCTCTATAAACTTCTCGCTACACATGTAAGCAGGGTTAAGAAAAGCTGCAGCAGCATGTATTGGATGAATGATACAACTCTGCCGTCGCCGGAAAATATCCCATAACCTCTGATACTTTTGTACATTCGTCTCATATATTTTTTTAATAGCCTCATCTGCCATTTTCACAGCTGCATACAAGAACCCAGAAGTAGCGCCGTAGCTATCAACAAGATGAAGTACTTGAAATATCGATTTTAGAGCATGCAAGACTTCTTTCCCTTCAATCCAAAACTCAGAACTGCAAATGAGTTTGCCCACTTCTTTGCCCAATTCATGCTTCTCAAAGCTCGATGAAAGCCACTCAGATGATGAAACAAGCAATTGCAGCTCACTTTCAACCCCCATGATTGATTGGAGCATATAATAGCTTGAGTAAAATTTTGTTCTTGATGATTGTTTCAACTCCCGGTTGTTTGTGACCTGCTTCATCGATGATAAGATGCCATTGTGCTTGTTAATCTCAATGACAACCGCTCTTGCTTGATCAAATGTCTTTCGAACCCATTCGATTCCATTGTAAATATCCTCAAACAGTAAATGTATTTCTTGGGCAACACAATTAGTCTCGTACACATGGGAATGGTTGTCATTTGGCATAATTTTAAATAACCCTTCTGCTTGAGCACTGCTGGTTATACACTGCACGATGTTGTCGGCCCCTATTTTTTGAGTGACAAAATATACAATCTCACGCAGCAAAACACTTGTTAACTCATTATTGTGGATATTCAACGCATTCAACAGTACCATCCTTCAATAGAATGGGCAAAGATATTAATGAAGGATCTCTCCTTATCACACCAAATATCAAACATGATTGTGCAGCCAGTTTTATCCCATGATTTCTTCACATTTGCCACATACTCTCAATTTCCTTTTCCAAATCAGGCACTAACTTTGCTTTGACCACTGAACAACAGGGCAACTTATAATGGGAACCATGTTCAGCCAAGCCATTCACAAAGTCAATGAAGGAAGGTCTCCACACAATATCGACATCAACATCATTCAAGAGGATAAACTTAGCAAGCAATTTAACCAGCACAACACTTTCATTACTGATAAAATTTTTGTGCGAAGCCTCTTCGGTCTTACCTGAAGAGGCTTCAGCCTTGGCTCTTTAGCAGAACCAGAAATTGCTTCAGCAATGGCAACTCGAACATCTTCGGGCACCTTGGTGCATATGTCTATACCACCGCCTTTAATTCCGGATAAATGTGATTTAACTCTTGGAACACCACCGGCAAATATTTTGTCGCAAAACTTGCACTTAAATCTGCCATCCAAATGCTCAGCATATTCCCAAAATCGATCTCTCTTTCTAACCATGTCAACTTCCATGGCCTGTATACACAAACGAAGACTGAATTACACAGTGAATGAAATTTTCAATAGTCACATAATTGACATCAGTGAGAACTATAAACCATGAATTATAGTTTATGGTCGTAGGTTTTAAGGTTTAGCGCCTACATATTCCCTGAGCATCTTCGCCAAGCAATAAATTAAACCCCTGGCAATTGACATTCACACTAATGTCCCTCCTTCATCAAAGCAAGGGGGGTTTCACCAGCATTGTCGGTGGATTGACAAGACTCAAGGAAGCATTTTCTTCCCCTATGAATATATATACACACATTGTTATGAGAGCTCTAATTCATAACACTGATATTTAAGTTGACCTTCAACTGAACGAAGATAAAAGTTTAAGTATCTTGAACGAATAATGAAATTCATTCTATTGAGATCAAATTCAATGAGAATCGTTACATATATATATATATATATATATATATATATATATATATATATATATATGGGATCTTCAAGAGAGAGGAATAGAGAAATTAGTAAAAGGCTTCGTCTTCACTCAATAATTGTTAAAATTAAGGGGTACTTATACCCAAACAATAAGCATGGGAAAGAAAATTAGAATTAGATCCATAAATTTAATTTAACGCCCACACTAGCTTGCTTCCTGAGAGCAATACAGAGTATCTAGAATTGCAACAGACCACTCAGAAACAGCATGACTACAACATTGAGGGAAAGGGGTTGAAATAATTGAAACCCCCAGAATTCCTCAGCCAACTATCGTCGCTCATATTCACATACAAAAAGTTGAGAGAGAGAGACATACCCGGTGGTAGAACGAAGAAGAAGAAGCGAGATTTCTCACGCGGAGCGCGACACCTGAAGAGGGAAGAGCGACCAAATCACAAACGAAGTCGAGAGAGAAGCAGAGGGTAGCGAAATTTCTCATGCGGCGCGAAACCCTGAAGAGCAGGGAAGAGCGACCAAATCACAAACTTACCCAGCGCCGAGGAGAGCGAGGTGCTTGAATTTCGCCAGTTTTGGGGTTTTGGTCTGCGGTCACTGCTGTTTTATCTTCTTCCCCGCGGTGGCAGGGGGCGTTTCATTCACCCGCCCGCGAAGATGGGTTTGCGAAAACAAAAGTTGGCGTTCTTTTTCGAAGCCACGGCTCTTACGTTTGTTACGTTGGTTTCGCTAGCTTCATGACAGTCCAACGGCTCTGTCGGATCCGACATACCTTTTATATGTCGTCGAACCAAAGCTCGGATAACTTTATCCAATTAGAACCCCGAGTTTGAATCAAACTTTTTCCACCCAATGAAAAGTTAGCTGACGTGTATGTGTATTTCTTTCGATATATATCGAAAGATTGCTTATCACACGTGAACATTAGCCTATAATGAAAAGTTACTATCCATGCAAAACTTGTTATTTCTTATGCTAAATTTTATTTAGAAAGGTCAATTTTTTTCTGTCAGACATGGGGTCAAACTTTTTTTATTGGTATGAAAAGTTAATATCAACATAGAGAATTTGCCAACTATTGAAAGGTCCAAAATTGGTTTTCCTAGTTGGGACTTACTCGTCACATAAAAAGAATACTAGTTATCAATCGATACATGCTAATCAGTTAAAAAGAAAATACCAGGGAATTCGAACATGTGAATTGAATACCATCATGAAAAACAATTTGAAGATATAGGCACCCAAAAATGCTAATATGATCATCTTCGACGTGTTACACATATCGTCAGTGAAAATGAGAATTACATATTGATAGAAGCTCTCCCTCCTGAGCTTTCTTTCCTTTTGGGGAGATTCACATGGCCTGCAATGGGATGCATCAGGTTTTGCGGATCTTCCATGGGAAATCCAAGAGGAATTTCAACCGCTCAACCAATTTTACTCTATTCTTCCGCCAAAATCCTTGTCTCTTTCATATATATCCTCCTTCCTCACCACCGTATTAGATCTTTAGATGTTATTTCGAGAACATTGTAACTTGTTTCTTCTAGAGGTATTGTTTATATAGATTGTTAGAGATATATACGATAATTCTAATGATTTTCTATATCTCTCGGGATTGTGAGAATATCTCTTTTGATTGTGCATATCTTAATTGATATGTTATTTTATCAAACAGATATCATAATATATCGCTAACATAGACATTTAGACTTGCGTATGTTGTGGATTGTTGCACTTTTCTTTGCCCCTTTAACCCCTTTTGTCATAAACAAAAAGGAAAGAATGCGTGTGATATTTAATTGGATAAATAAGCGTCCTTGCAAGGGAGCTTATGACTTTAGTTTTATCAAGGAAGTTTATTAATTTTTGTGATAGTATGTTTAGGGAGAGTTTCTTGATTGAAACTTAATAAAAGTCTTAAACCTATTGAATTTGTGCCAATTCAGTCTTAAATTTTCAGTTATGTTAATTCAGTCTTAAACCTTTGGACAATTTGCCAATGTAGACCTTCCAAGATCTAGTTAATGCTAGTCATCCTATGTGGCGAACTAGAGCTGATGTGGATAATTTTTAAAATTTCTCATTTCTTTTGAAATTTTTCCTTTTTTTCTTTCTTTTTCCTTTTTTTATTTTTTTTTTTTTGCTGATGGCGAATCTTAAGCGATGGCGGCCACTAGTGATGCTTGGAGAGAGCTGGATGAGGGCGACCCTCGCCTTACTTGGGCAAGGTTGCCCTTGACAGACATAGGCGAGGGCCGTCCCGCCCCTACCAAGCAAGGTCGTCCCTTGCATGTGGCCATCGAGGGTGGCCCTCACCTAGCCCTCTTCGGGAGTTGGTGGTGACTGACCATCGCAAGAGATTAGCCATCGGCAAAAAGGAAAAAAAAAAAAAAAATTCAGAAAAAATAATAGAGAAATTTAAAAAATTAAAAATTATCCACATCAATGCTTTGGTATGTCACATAGATTTGGCCAAGGCTGGACTACCACGTCACGCCGTTTTTGGTAAAATTGATCGAAATGACTACAAAGGTAAATTGTCAAAATATTTAAGAATGAATTGGACAAATGCAATAGGTTTGGAACTTTTGGTAATTTTCCCGGTTTTCACATCATTAGAAACGGGGATATTAATTATTTGGAATCATGTCTGTAATTTGCAAGATTCCGAAAGGGAATAAAAAGACTGCCACCGTCAACTTTGAGTTTCGTTCGCCCATGTTGTTCGGCCCTTTTTGGCCAACCACCCTAGAATCTCAATGGTCGAATTTCTAACTATTTGAAATGTACGTAACGACTAGTTGAACTTGTTTGTCTTTATAAGTAGGGTTGCCCTATGCCTCAAGCATTATAGATTTATCATTTACACTTGCCACTATTGATGGATTGATATATGAATTGACAAAGGTTGTGAAGGGTTCTTTGTTGATTTTGGAGAGAAACGTAAATAACAAGAATTTTAGACATATTGATATAGGAGAAAATCTTGTATAGCCATGTAAATTATAGGAAAGTAAAGATGAAGATAAATTTACAAAAAAACATTGAATTCCGTAGCTGATTAGGGGTCTCTTTACAAAGAGTACACTTGGGTATATGTAGTCCATGGCGACGGTTACAAACGGTTATTAAAACTCCACCACTCGACGATTACATCGAGTCCACTACTCGGCGATTATATTGACAATTACATGACCCAACGGATACATCTACTCCACTTCTCAATTACATCGACATGATTTCCTTGACAGTTGCATCCTGTTGATCACATTGAGCTGGCAATCAGCTTTACTTTGCCGACCTATTGTTCCCAACCCTTGGTCATTTTTCCGCTTCTATCGCCACTCTAGCAAGTCCCTATCGATCAAGTTCTCCAGTACAACACTTGGGACACTTTTGGTTTCAATGAGTAGGTACATGTCAGAACAACAAAATGCCAAACAGATAGGAATTTGAACATGTCAATTGAGAACGCAAAGCAAACAATTGATGTTACGCAAGAATTCGAACATATATGTACCTAGGAATTCAACTACGGTCTTCATCGACGTGTTAGGCAGATTGTCGAAATTGAAGGGGGACGGTGAAATTGACAATTGCACATTCTTAGAAGCTCTCTCTACTGAGCTTCATTTCCTTTGGGGAGATTCACATGGTCCGCAATGGGATTCATCAGGTTTTTGCAAATCTTTGACGGCAAATCGAAGAGGAATTTCAACCGCTCCACCAATTTGCGCATTTTTCCTCCAAAATCCTCATCTCTTTCCACTATATCCTCCTCCCCTGCCACCTTATAAGATCTTTATATGTTATATCGAGAAAGTTTTAGAAAATTGTAACTTGTTTCTTTTGGATATATTGTCTATATAGACATTTAAACTCGCTTATGTTGAATCGTTTCACTTCTCTTTGCCCCTTTAACCCTATATAGCCTCATTACATCTGACATGTGACTCACAATTTAATTGGTCATCTCTTTCTGCTGCTCCTTAAGTAACCTCCTCATGGTTGCCATCACGCTAGGATTTAGCGTTACTTTCCCAAACTGCTCTTTAGTAAGATGCCTTAGAAGATCAATTCCCTTGCGTCAACCTTCTCTTGCCCGCTTTACCAGTGGCTGAACACTCCTAATGTGCAGCAACTTCATTTCTAGTTCGCGATGCTGGATTAAGGCTGCCAGCCGCATTGTCTACCTCTTGTTGGTTTCTGGTTCTCACCATCAGAGCTTTGTCAGATCAACAAACAAGAGTCCCACCCCACGTGCAAAAAATGTTTCACTAGAAAGGACGGAGTACCTTTTGAATTAACAAACTAGTCTGATCAACAAAGGGTTGACGGTCCTTGATGCAAGAAATTGAAATGTATGAATACTAGGAACAACCGTTGACAGCAACATAAGTTATACTTGAAAAGAAAAATACTATGAAAGTAAAGATGAACAACATGTATGCTTTGATTGATTGAGTGGTCTTTTACAAACAATACAACTCTAGTACTTATGCCTACAATCGACAACTATATAAACTGTTACTAAGAATTTAAAGATGCCAACATGGCTCTATTATTTAGCAACATTTATCTACAAACGGTTACATTCGATACTATCGACTCCACTACTTGACAATTACATCTTGTATTCCTCCCCGTCAGAACAAGTTGGTGTACTTTACTCGTTGACTTTTCGCTGCAGCACTTAGCCATCGTTTGTTGACATCTCTGTCGATCAAAATTAAACCTTTTTGTTGACCGACTGTATTTTATCAATTAACTGCTCCCGATATTTAGTAATCTTCTGCTCCTGTTGTCAATTTCAGTGGCTTCTATCGATGAAGTTGCTAGTCAAAAACACTCGTGGACATTTTTGGGGTTAACAGTTACGTATTCTATGTAAGTTCACATTGACGCCGACATTAATAAATTGCTTTCTATACCCGCAAATAAAAATTGTTTCATGTTTGCAATTTAAATGCCCGTATAGGGAGAGAGAGAGATCATTGTTGCCCGGCCAGCAAGGAGATCACGTGCCCACCTAGATAGAGCCAGAACCAGAGGGAGATCTCCGTGTGCACGACCAACATTCACATATATCTGAAACGAGCAACTCGAAAAAATTCTCTCAACGGAAGAGCCTCTTTATCCCCCATGGTAATAGCTTTACCAAACCCTTAAACCCCATAAACCCTAACTTCGATTCATTACCCACCCTTCTTCACGTCTTCTATCTATCGTCCCATACTTCCGGCCGCTACCCAGAAATGTTTGCAGCCATCATAAACCATAAACACTGTTCCATCCCCAATCCCATTTTCGCAGCCCTTCTTTGTTCCTATATTCAGCCCCTTCTTCCTTCCCAAGTTCCCCTGCTCGTGTATCAACTCTTACCTTTCTCGAGTCTCCATGGTAGCCTGAGTTGTACTTGTCAAAGTATCAGCCATAGTAGGTTTCTGGCCTCTACCAACTAAGCAAGACGTACTGGTGGCACTGAGGTGATTCTGTTTCCTAGTTCGGTCCCTGCTCAGCAACAGTAGGTTTCTAGGTTCTTCCAACAGAGTGAAATTTACTGGAGGCACTGTGGTGGTCGACTCCTGGTTCAGCCCCTGCACAACAGCACCGAGAAATGGAAGGTGAGTTGGAGACTGAACTTCGTATAGCTGCTTTGTGCAAACAACTAGGTAATATGTGGTCCGAGGATGATGAGGTGGTGGTGGAGGGCGATGTTCCTATCAAGAAACAGCGAGAAAGTAGGCTCACTCTCTTAGGCAAACTCTACTCCAAACCTAATGTAAACTTTCAGGCCTTCATAAATACAATGAAACGTGCTTGGAAATCCGGTTTGGCAGCTTGTACTCTAATAGAACCAGAGTTTTTCTCCTTTAGCTTTACCTCGGAGAGCGAAAAACAGAGAGTTCTAGACGCTGCCCTGGGTTTTTCCAGCAACTTACTAGTGTTACAACAATCTGATCCGGATACTCAGGAGCACTGTTATGAGTTTGGTCACGATCCATTTTGGGTGCATATTAATGGCCTGCCTCAGGAGAGGGTCTCCGAAGAAGTGTTATCCAATGTGGCTTACAAAATTGGTGAAGTGCTAGAGGTCAAATTAGAGTTGAAGGGTACTAGCTCTTACAAAGTCGGTAAGGTTAGAATTAAATTGGACCTCTCGGCTCCCTGAAATCTGGAACCATTGTTAATGTGGGTAGTAGGAAGATGTAGGTTGATTTCAAATATGAATGACTACTGCATTTTTGCTATTTATATGGGAGAATTGATCATTACGCCACATACTGTGATGAAGTGCCGTATAAGGAGTCAGGGCTTGGAAAAAACATAGTGGGGAACTTTGGCCAATGGTTTAAAGCTGAAGTGCATGAGCTTAGTCCGTTTTGGAAATCCTTTTATGGTAAACAAAGCCCCATTGCAGAAGAAGAAATAGTTGCCGAGACTCCTCTTCAAACGGCTAACATGGAGATCATGCTGCCGGGCCAGAGTAGCAAGAAAAGAGATCAGTAAGCGGTTTCTAACCAGGAGGATGACACTTCACAAAAGGAGATAATAGGGAACCCAGCTCCACTTTCAGCCCCTGCTGTGTTAAGGGTTCAGGATACTCAGCTTATGCTTTTGGACTCCCCAGTTCAGAAATGTCTCTGACTTCAAAGAAAGACAGGTTGTGGGCTTAAAACCCAGGTGAACTAAAAACAGAAAAGGTTCAGTCCATATGATCAGCAAGGATCTGACTCCATTTATTTGGATGATGCTCAGTTACTTTGACACCCCTATCCATGTGGTGAAAGACGGGAAAGAATGGGCTTTTTGTGGCTAGCCCTTAAGCCACCAAGGAAGATATGAGGATTTTGAGCTGGGATTGTCAAGGGTTGGGCACTCCCCTAACATTCCAAGCACTCAAAGCCTTAGTGGCTCTTGAAAGGCCCAACGTGGTATTCTTGATGTAGACAAAAAAATAAAATGGCAGTCCGAGCTGGACAAAGACTCCAATTCGAGATTTCTATGGTAGTGAATCCGAAAGGAATAGTAGGGGGCTATAGTAGGGGGCTTAGCAATCATGTGGTGCGAAGGGGTTTCGTTGGAGGTTGTATCTAGTTTGAGGGAGTACATCGACTTGATTTGGAAAGAACCAAGAAGTGCCCGACCCATTAGAATTACATTTCTACATGCTCCGACAAATTTTCAAGAGAGGTTACTATAAAGGCAGCAATTGCGTAACATCCATTCTAGCAATCATCAACCTTGGATTTGCACGGGGGACTTTAATGAAGTTCTTTATCACTGGGAAAAGGTGGGGAAAAGAGAAGTAGATTATTACAGGTAAGTGGCCTTTTTGGGAACTGTTAAACGATTGCTCGCTAATGGATGTTGAAAGTAAGGGTCATGCCTTCACCTAGGCAAATAACCAAGAAGGAGATGCTTTAATTAAAAAGAGGCTAGATAGGGTTTTGTGTAACATAGATTGGAGGGTGATGTTCCCAAACGCTGAAGCTTTCGCTCTCCTTGCTATTGGGTTAGATCATAGCCCTTTGCTTCTCTCTTTGTTTCCGTCGCTTGAAAAAAAGAAAAGGAATTTAAGTTTGAAGCTTTCTGACTGGAAGATGAAGAATGCAATGAAATTATTAAGAAGAAATGGCATGATCCGATGATGAGTTTAGAAAATTTCTCAAGCAAAGAAAAAGTTGTGTTAGACGCATTGGCGGCACGGAGCAAAGAAAAGCTCTCAAATGCCTTTTGACAAATTGAGGTGTTAAAAAAAAAGCTCACTGAGATTACAAATAGAACTTCCGGAAATACCAGTAAGGAGGCTTCTCAGGGCAATTCTGGAGTGTATCGAAAAGCTGTGGAGACAGATGAGCTGAATTTGGTCGCCCATACAACCAGAATCTTGATTTCCATAAGTAAAACTTTATCCGATGTGATGTAAATGTACTTGCTCTGATGTTTGATTATCAATCAATTATTTCCATTCAATATTGAGTCAACCAAAACTTCCCTTCATGAAATTCACGTTAGATCATTAGCTGTTTTGTTTCATTCCGAAAACTTTTTGAGTCTAAATAACCTGATTCTCATTCAGAACTTAAATTAGCATGGGTCTTCACTAATAATGTTCTCAAAAATAAGGTCTAAAGTTCTCTATAAGCAAAAGATAAAGTTTGAGTGACTCTTTCAGAAAAAATCTGAACTTCTAGCTCTGAATTAAGTAAAGTCTGAACTTTTCGTTCTTAACGTTGTAAAGTCTGAACTTCCAAAAATTTTAGGCCTCTTGAAGCATTGAAATAACTACTTCTAGAATATATGTATCTGGATCAAAACACTTCAGAGTATATATCAAATTTACAAGATTAACACAGATAATTTTGTCAACTTCAAAATCTATTAGGAAATTTCCTCAACAATCTCTCATTTTCTGATGGTGACAAAACTTTAATATAGCTTTAAAAGATATGAAAAAGATTTGAGAGTAAAGTGATTATAAAATCTATTAAGCACATAAGGCACAGATAATATCCATAATTAAGTGCAAACTCTTAACATTTGTATCCTTCGAGTAAGTCCAATAGTATAACCTGCATATTAAAAATTATTGAGCACATAATGATCTGCACTTGTTTAATCTGCATTTAAGCACATAAAGATCTATATGTACTTAATTGCATACTTTCTCCCCTTTTTGTCATTAGCAAAGATAGATAATTAAAGCATTAAACTAAATAGATCAATCATGTCAGAAATAACAATTCAAAGATCAAATTACATATCCAGTTCAAAAATTCAAGGTTTGATATTAAAGAAAAGGAGTGGAAGCAGGTTATTTCTTGGTTGGGGTTAGAATAGGTTGAAAGTTCTCTAGAATTTGAACAGCTTCCTCAACTTTGGTGGAACATTGACCAACAGCTTTCTCCATATTCTTTGAACATAGAGTATCTGCTTTCTCAAAGTCTACCTAACCTTTCTCTGCCTAAAGACAAAGATTCTGATAATTTTCCTCAACAATTGCCTTAAGCTGTTTCATATCTTCTTCTAGACTAAATTGTTTTTCTTTAATTTCCAGCATAATTGTGAGAATGGTCATGTCCTCTAAGGTTTGTCCTTAGACATTTTCTTATGCAATCTATTCAAACTCGACCCCTGTCTCTGTTCGAATCTCCCTTGAGTTTTTGCATGTTTTGCAGCAATATTTTCTTCCATTGTATGTTTAGAATGTTGAATTGGAGATGACCTCCCTCTGTTTCCATTGGAATATCGCCTTGTTCCTATTCTTGCAGACCTGACCCTTCTAGTTCTGCTTCTAAGACTTTTGTAGCAGATTCTGTCATCTTGATTTCAAGCTCTTGAGCTTCTTTCTCTTTCTCTTTTATTTCAACATTTGATCTTTTAGCAAGGTTTTCTATTTCATCATCTTCATTCTGAAGGATTCATATTGCCCAAGTAATAGGTTGATCTGAGTTTCCTTGGCTCGATCTATTCCTTCATATGTAGTGTAGAGAGTATCCCACATGTCTTTTGCTGATTCACAAGAAGCAATTTTCTTATACTCAATTGGTGCCAAAGCATAATAAAATGAATAAATTGCTTTTGAATTTAAAACTTTTCTTTTTGATATCTCGGTTTGAGATAATGAAGGATTTGCTTGTTTGCTTTCATCCATTTTCTCTTTTGAGGCGTATGCAGATGTAGAAGATTTTGGATTGACTCCTCTAATGATAACATCTCACTTTGGATGTGATTAATTGATATGATAATTGCCTTCATCTTATTTTTCTAGACGTTGTATTTCTTGCCTTTGAAATATGGTGATCCGGTGTTACTTTATCCTTCAATGGAACCTCAAGCACTCTTGCTAGCCATAAAGATCGTTCGCTCGTAAGTAAAATACTTCAATGAATGAGCAACCTGCTCTTATACCAATTGATGTAGCTATCAAGGATCACCTAGAGGGGGTGAATAGGAGATTCAAACGATTTTGATCAATTTAAAGCGGAAACAATCGATCACCAAAGAAAGTCTGAAGAATGTTTAGATTCCGAACAGTTTTGTTTATATAGTTAGTGTGCTAGTGTGTAGTATTTAAAATAAGAGTTTTTTTTTTTTGGCTCTAATGTAAAATAAAAGTTTAGGGATAGAGAAACTGCATACAATAGCTTATAGTGGCTCAGCTTAGATCAAACTTGCGTCAACTCTCCTTTGACTGACAGCCTATCGCCTATATTTCACTATGCAATCAAGAGGAATTAGAAGTTCGAGTGATATCACTCTGTGTATGATAGAACTCTCTATTTCACACACTCATTCTAATAGAATGTCCCTCAAGATCTTAGTGTTTAGTTCAGAGAAGACAAGTAATAGAATTGGAGTATACTTAGAATTTGGACTTGTTGATTCTTGATTTCGTCTTCGTACCTATTGCTCCTCATTAATCTCCTTTTATACTCCTCAACTCTCAAACTAGCCGTTGGACAGTCTTTGGAGGATCGTCTTCCAATATTCATCTTGTGTATAAAATTGATTGAGTAGCCGTTGGTTGACAAAATCTAAATTCTGCTGAATCTGGTCGCCCATACAACCACAATCTTGGTTTCCATAAGTAAAGCTATATCTGATGTGATGTAAATGTACTTACCTTGACATTTGATTGTCAATCAATTATTTTCATTCAATATTGAGTCAATCCAAACTTTCCTTTTGTGAAATCCACGCCAGATCACTAACTGTTTCATTTCATTCTAAAAACTTTTCTAAGTCTGAATAACTTCCGATTCTCATTCGAGCTTAAATTAGCATGGGTCTTCAAGAAAGATGTTCTCAGAAATAAGGTATGAAGTTCTCTATAAGAAAAAGATAGAGTTTGAGTGACTCTTTCAGAAAAAAGTCTAAACTTCTCGCTCTAAATCCGTAAAAGTCTGAACTTTTTGTTATGAACGTTGTAAAGTCTGAACTTCCATAAATTTTAGATCTCTTGAAGCATTAAAGCAACTACTTCCAGAATATATGTACCTAGATCAAAATACTTCAGAGTGTATATCAGATTTACAAGATTGACATGCATAGTTTTATCAACTTCAAAATTTATTAGGAAATTTCCTCAACATAGTAAATTGGCCTATCCACGGTATGCTCATTTGAAGAACAACTAGAAGACCACGGGATAATAAAGAGAAAGTAAAGGAAGGTATTAGAATAATTAAATCTTAAATCACACTTTCATCTAACAGCTTAAGTTTTTAAAATAGTTGGCAGTGGTCCCATTAAATCTCACATAATATTAAAGCAAGGTTGCCAACAAGTCTTATTCTAATCTAATAGTCATACAGGAGAATTACGGGTTGTTGCTCCTCCGACTCAAGCCCAATATATGAGGGGAGATTCTTGAGATTGTCCCACATTGGTTGTGAAAAGGCCAGGTGGTCGGTTTATAAATGTGAGAAAGAGCATCACCTTTTGAGTTAGTTTTTGGAGTGAGAGAGGTCCAAAACAATCCAATCTCACCGATCACAGCATGATTAGGATAAACAATACAATAATTACTGGGATTTCCTCAAGACTACTTCGTCCCGAGGATGATGAGGTAGCTAGAGTTCAAGCCAAGAGAGGCGCACATCTTGGGCACTAAGCTTGTAAATTTGCTATGAGTTTTGGTTTTCTTTGGCTGATTCGAGATGGTTATTAGGTGAGATCACCAAAATCGCTCTCTGGAATTCAATCCTATGTTGGGTATCTTAGAGCTGGGGCATATTAATGTATTTGTTTTTTCATTAATTGAATCGCATGAAATTCAAGCAGAGAACCATATCCTTAATCTCCTTTGGAGTCATTGCGAAGGTGTTCTAGTAGAAGACACTCCAAGGAATAAGGAAAAAAAAGAACATAAAAAAAAAAAGAGGACTTGTGAAGTTGACAGTGGTCATACCAAATATCATAGAAGGATCTTTGACTATCGCCCAAATTAGAGTAACAACCAATGCTAATATTAGATTTTATATTTACTAAACTAATGGCCGGTATTTGTGTTATTTACAAGGAACATTTAAATGGAAAGTAATTAGATTTAGCTTAATTGAACTCACACAAATGTTCCCTAACTGTTTAGAATTATATTAATAGAACTCACATTAATGTTTTAAATGAAAGTAAAACATTTCTATAATAATTTCATGATATGAAAAATTAGGTATAAATTATTTCTAGGATTTTCTCTATTGTAAAGTAAGTTAATATATCGTATTATAAGAAATTATTGGAAAAAATACGGGTTCTTTATTCTCTGTAATGCCTAGTTTATGCAATGGATGTAATCTTTGTACCAATAATTATATTAAATGTGTGTGTACACACACACCGATGTGCACAGCAGTTGTGTATGTGTACAAATTGACATTTGAAAAATTAAGGAAAAAATGTTGATCAAATGCACGATACAGAGATAGATTACACAAATATAGTAGAAAGTGAAGCATATTAGATTCAAACTTTTTTTCAAAGTTATTGTAAGATAGAAAAGATTGAAAATTTGATGTTAAAACACGTGAGACATAAAAGACAATTGCTATTTAACATTTTTTTTTTTTTTGGGTAAGGACTATTTAACATATGCAAAAATCTTGTCTTATTACAATTGTATATGGTGAACATACATTTGTGAATCGGCGGTCGCTTTGGGCTGATCTTATTCGGCTCTCTTCGTGTGAGCTACCTTGGATTGTTGCTGAAGATTTTAATGCCATTAGAGACCCGGATGATAGAGTGGGTAGCACAACTCCTTGGATTCCGGCCTTTGATGAATTTGGGGACTGCCTTAACCAGGCGGGACTAGAGGATCTTTGTTATGTGGGCTGTAGATACACATGGACTCATTTTTCAGGTGATAATCGGAAACTTCGCAAGATTGATCGGGTGCTCATTAATGACCTATGGAACCAACTTTTCTCCTTCTCGGAAGCCACCTTCCTTGCGCTAGGTATCTCTGATCACTCCACCATGGTGATAAAAAATTTTCCGCCACTTAGCTCCAATAAACCTTTCAAGTTTTTTAACTTCTAGGCTACATATCCAAAATATTTGGACTTAGTAGCTCAAGCCCCGAGATACTCATATAGTAGGCACTCCTATGCATATGATTTGTTGCAAACTTTGGGTGCTTCAAGCAAAGCTGAAACACTTGAATAGAAGTTCATTCTCTGCTATTTCCACAAGGACCTAAACAGGCCAGATTAGACCTATATGCTATTCAGGTAGCCTTGGGCGTCATCCCTTTGATCGAGCACCTTGATAGAGAAGTAGGGTGCATACGATCCTTCTACGCTTTGAGATTACAAGAGGAATCCTTCTTTAGACAAAAATCTAGGATTTGATGGCTCAAAGAGGGGACATGAATACTAAATTCTTTCATCATTTTGTTAACAAAAGGCGGTTACAAATCGAATCCTTTTGGTGTCTCATCGATGACGGTGTTTTACTAATCGACCCACAAGCGGTCGGGAAGCACATTGTTGGTCACTTTCGGGAGCTACTCAATGGTAATTCCGCGTCTATCCAACCATCTGTTCGTGAGATAAGGGATTTCATTGGCGGGTTTTAGATGAGAATCGGAGGAACCGCCTAGCTCAACCAGTTTCGGATGAGAAAATTCAGTCTACCATGTTTTCACTTGCTAGAGGCAAAGCCCCTAGGCCGGATGGGTATAACGTTGATTTTTTCAAAACCTCTTGGGAGATCATTGGACCCTCCATTCTTATGGCGGTAAGAGATTTTTTTTGAGTCTGGTTGTATGCTTAAAGAGTTAAACAATAACATTTTAACTCTAGTGCTTGAAATCCCCTAATGCCTCGGCCATGACTGATTTCCGTCCGATTGCATGTTGCAATACCCTTTACAAATGCATTTCTAAAATCCTGGCTAGGCATATTGCTCATGTCTTACCAACTCTAATTGGCCCTTCCCAAACGGCTTTCGTTAAAGGACGCAAAATTAGCGACAACATCATGATTGTTCAAGAGTTGTTCGCGGACTTTCATCATGAGGCTTACCTTCCTAAGTGCGCCATCAAAGTGGATTTGCAAAACCCTACGACCGCGATCGATTGAGAGTTCATTTAAAAGACACTAAAGGCCTTCAAATTTCCGGTTTCTTCATCAAGCTGGTTATGGCTTTTGTGTCAATAGCCGAATTCTCAGTTTCAATCAATGGGAAATTACATAGGTTTTTTTGCTAGTTGCCTAGGTATACAACAAGGCGATCCGCTATCACCGTATCTTTTCATACTGGTTATGGAAGTCTTGTCCGAATTCTAAAGGCAAAAAGCAGACATTCCAGTTTCCATTGGTTTTGGCGCTACAACTCGTATTTCTCATCTATTTTTTTGGGATGATGTGCTCCTTTTCTTGAAGCTCACTTGAGGTCGATTGAACTAATCAAGGAATCTCTTGACCTATTCTCCAACTGGTTTGGCCTTAAACCGAATAATAGGAAAAGCAATATCTTCCTCTCGGGAGGGACTCCGGTTCTGCATGGACAATTACTACAATGCCTCGGCTTTCAACAAGGTACACTCCCTTTTTTTGCAATTTAGGCGTTTCTATTATATCGACTAGATTGCGTAAAGAGGACTGTAAAATCTTGATTGATTCTATAACGGCTCAAGCCTGCTCATGGACTCAACGTTTCCTGTCCTTTGCTGGTCGGTTACAACTCATCAAATCAGTTCTGCATTCCATGCAAGTGTATTGGGCTACTATCTTCTCTATTCCGAAATCAATATTATATAGAATTGAGGCTATTTTGCGACAATTTCTATGAAAAGGTCCTGACCTTGGCATGGGTGGAGCTAAGGTAGCGTGGAATGCTGTATGTTTACCCAAAGAAGAAGGTGGCCTTGGGATACGGCGACTTGTGGAATACAATAGAGCAATGACTCTTAAACACATATGGCTTCTCTTTACTGATAAGGAATCCATGTGGTGCAAATGGATACATTCAACCTTCTTAAAAAAATCAAACTTTTGGATTGTATCCAAACCTACATTTTGCTCTTGGACATGGAAGAAAATTCTGGATATGCGAGCTTCCGCCCAAGCACTATTTCGGTGGAAGATTGGTAATGGACACTCGTGTCCGTTTGGTTTTGATTGGTGGCATAACAAAGGCCCACTCTACCTCATATTCAGCAATGTGAACATATACCAATCGCAGATCCCCTGGGATACTTCGGTTCGGAAATTCTATAATTGTTTATGGCAACCTTCATATACACTTGACACTATCCTTAGCTGGACGAATTCACCACCAACTTTTGTGAAAAATACTTTGGACAAACTGATATGGTCACCACATCCTTCTGACTCTTTCTCGATAGCGCTAGCTTGGAATCATATCAGAAGGAAAAGGCATCTAGTCCCGTGGCATTCATTCATTTGGGATCATCATATTGCCCCTCGACATGCCTTTCTCTTGTGGCTTATTTCTCTCAACCGGTTGTCTACCCAGTACTCCTCCTACAAAATGTAGGATTGACACCGCCTTGTGCGCTTTCTATGGTAATAGACCAGATTCGATCAACCACCTCTTCTTTGAGTGCACTTCTACTACTAGGCTGGCTTCTTTCTAGGCAACTAAATGCAACCTTCCATGGCGCAACCGTCCTTGGCAAGAGCATATTAGGTGGGCAATGAAAGTTTGCGGTGGATCTTCCTTTGCTCATCGCCTCTCTAGATTTTCCTTTGGTGTACTATGTCATATCATTTGGACTGAAAGGAACAACGCCATCTTCAGAAACAAGAGTGTATATATCCCGGGTATGTGCATGCACCTATTCAAAGTCGTGAAGGATAAAGCCATATCCATTGGGGGAGTTGAGGATACTCCTAGGAACCGGCAATTACAAAGGAAGTGGGGTCTTCCACCTTCAATCTTCGAACCGAACCAGATGGCCTCTTAATTCGGTGTATTAAGTCGCCTTGTATTTAGTTGGTCTCTCTTTGGCTTGTTGTATAGTTCTTGCTGAACCATCGTTGACCCTGTTCGAACATTTCTGTGTCCTAATCGGGTCAAGGGTTGGCTTTGGCGCTATATTGTATATGGTGTTTTGAAAAGTAATACATATTCTTACCTTTACCAAAAAAAAAAAAAAAAAACATATTTGTTAAAGTATACAATAATAATCAAATAGGTAATTGAGGATATTTGCGGAAGAAAAATGGTATTAGCTTAAGTTCTCTTTGCTTTATCTTCACTAGCAAAAGGTGCCCACGCTTTGCATGCATATATAAAAATGATATTTGAAAATTTAAGCAAATTCAAATTATTAGAAATACTTAAAGGAAAGAAAATGTTCCATAAAATACACAACACAAAGAAATTATAAAATAGATAAGGAAAGAAATTTATTTCAAAATTTTTCTTTTGTCTGTTATATTTCTAACTCTCCTTGCTGACATTGGCATTTTTATAATATTTTAATATAATTTTTCTTTCTTCCCATTTTTTCCAACTCTAGCCGGTGAGGTTGTCGATTGACCATTAGCGGCCCACAGTAGGGGCTCACTTGTGGTTGGTGAGGGCATTGTGTCCTCGCCTGTGGGCTAGCGAGGACTGCGATGCCCTTACCTATGGCTTGTGATGGTTGGCGAACAACCTCGCCGGCTAGAGTTGGAAAAAAAAAGGAAAGCAAAGAAAAAAAAAAGAAAAAAAAAAATAAAAATTCCAAAATTATTAAAATATTATTAAATGTCCACGTTAGTATGGGCCATGTCACATAGGATAGCCGATATCCACTTCGGTGATTTTTGGAAAATATTTGTCAAATGGATTCAATTGACAATACTTAAAAATGTTTAGAAATCAATTGATATAATTGAAAAGTTTAGAACTGAATTGGCAAAAAAGTGCATTTAGGACTTTTTGGATAGTTTTCCCAACTTTTAGGTTTCTGTTATATAATAAATAGGTGTAGATAATACCTACTAGCATCTACTCTTGTTCCTAATGTTTGCCTTATAGATTCAGGTGGTGTAAAGAGTCGGTATTGGGAGAGGAAATGTAGTTTGCTGGAGACCAGCCGCTAAAATGGTACACGTGGTCCATGGCCGTCCTCACATAACCAAGCATGTCTGGACTTAGGGTAGAGTTGATTAAGTCCATCTCTCGTGTACATTATTTATGGTATTTTTTTTTATGTCCATGGCACAACCAATGAGCTAATTCTCTTCCCAAAAGTCATTAGAAGGCATACATTTGTAGATATCCGGTTTTACATATTACGTCGTGAGAATAAAAAAAATGCTTTAGACATTAATATTATGCTGCCAATTGAAATCTTTCAATTATAGTTTTTTGTCTTCAAATGGGATGTCAGTGCATGTGCTGAGCAGCTTCCACAGTACGTAAAAATATATGCTTCAAGGTTTTCAGCGATATTACAAATGCTTTTGGCGACATCATATTCAAGAAGCATGGATGCAACCCGCAAGATTCTTGAAGAAGGTGGTATAAATAGAATAGTGATCAGAACCTCTGCCATCAACCATGAGGCTAACTCCTATCTCAAAACCAAATAAACGTCTCCATATTTGAGATTCACAACACTTAATAAAAACTCAACCTTGATTACAACCTTATCCCTTTTGTCCACTCTTTGTCCAACCATCCTCCATTGCTGTTGTCATCATTTTAATTTGGTCATTTCTCCAAATTGAAGCCACCAAAACGCCACTGCCCTCGTCACCGTCGAGTCTCAATCGATCTTAATTCCTTATAATGGCATGCACGAGGATCTTTCCTTTGATAGGGTGAAGCCGCAGCCCTCTCTCTCATTAGAGCTTAATGCAGAGAGAGAGAGAGAGAGAGAGAGAGAGAGAGAGAGAGAGAGAGAGAGAGAGATTTTTAGTTACTACATAAACAATTGGACCGCACCGTATAGAAATGGTTTAAATCCATTTTCGATCTCTAACACTGTGTATATTTTCCATTCAAGTCCTTAAACTCTCAAATTTGTATATTAAGTATTTAAACTTGCATTATCTTTTAACGAAGTCCCCGGACTTCAAGTCCAGTTAATTAGAGCTCATGTGTCTGAGGATCGTCAAATCTATTCTCAGGCTTATATGACATTTAATGTTTTGTGATGTTATATTTTCTCTTGCGATGGATGGGTGCAATAGTAAAATCAAACAAAGCAAAAAGCTCAAAAAGCACATGAAATGATGACATTCTCGATATGTCCTTAATCAACAGCATAATATTTGATGTTACAGTGGGCGAATTTGTGCAATGCATTTCTTGGGGAATTCCAGTGGAACGCTTCTGGGAAAGTGCCAAAGGCAGATGATTACTTGAAGAATGGGATTATCGCTTCAGGTGTGCCGTGGGTGCTAGCTCACTTCTTCTTTCTAATGGGCCAAAAATTGGCAACCAATGTATGGATTTGAACAAAGAAGACGTGCCATTGCCAAATACAATATTTTTGATCGCTACAATTCTTTGCCTTTGGGATGACCTCGGATGTGCCTAGGTAAACTACTTAACTGTTTCGTGTCGGGCAATATTTAGGTTTTATTCGTTTTGATTTGTGTTTTATCTCGTGTGATGCAAACATCGTGTCCAATAGACTTAGTGACATCGTCCATTTATTTATTATTTGGGAGATTCAATTTCCTTGAAGGATGAAAATCAAAATGGCTACGACGGATGATCCATGAAATACTATTTGAGGGAAAACTGAGGTTCTTCATGTCAAAATGCGAGAGAGCATGTGATGGAGTTGATATCGCAAGTGTGGAAGCTGCTCAACAAAGAATGCCTCTCTCCATGTCCGTTCTCTATGCCTTTCTCCGACGCTCGCGAGAAATGCTGCTAAAATGGTTTCGTTGATGTTCAATTAGGAGGATGGACATGGCCTTAAACTCCTACGAGGCCATATGAAGTCATTGTCTTGCGGCTAATTAATCATTAAATTTCATTTTTCTTATATCATGTTGCAAAATCGGGATACAATTAAAAACCTGCAAAGCACAAAAATCTGGTGGGCACATGACCCATTTTATTAAGGATGTAAATGGTTCAGTTTCGGTTTGGATTTTATGAAAATTTAAACTGAACCGAACCGTCGAGATGTGAGCTTGCTATGAGCCAAATTGTGATTCGAACCGAATACAAACCCGAACCCGAAAATCCAATTCAATTCAGTTCGGTTCGATTCAGTTTTAGATTTTCGATATTTTTACTTTTTGACGTTGTGCTCTAGTCAAGCTCACTTTCCTTTCTGAAAAAGAAAGAGAATATCGTTTTCGTTCTTTTTCTTTTCTTTTTTTTTTCTCTACAAAATGTCTCTCTCATGTCGTCTTCTTCTCCATTCAGCTCTCTGAACGCGACTCGCTCTCTCCACTCCATACCCCACCATCAGGTCCAGCACCAACACCCATCCTCCCTCACCTTCCCAGTCCCCAAACCTTCTTCTTTCCGCCTCTTTCCCAAGTCCCACCACCACCTCCGTGTCTTCTCGGCAGGCAGCCCCGACTATAACCTCGAGGAGTCCGCTGGCTCCGGGAGGAACAACGGTGGCTATATGGAGGAGCAGCGGCGATTCCATGAGGAGCAGAGGTGGGCCCATGAGAAGGAGTTCCAGATTCAAGCCCTAGAGTGCGAAATTCAGATTCTGGGAGGCGATCATGGGGAGGTGGCGAACGTTGCCCCACTGTTGTAGGAGAGGAATTTGATCGTGGAGAGAGGGTTGAGCGTGAATCCGATGCTACTGGAGGAGAAAGAGGAGGAGGCAATGGACGAGAAGGAGATTATAGTGGGGAGAGTTACCACGGAATTGAAAGATGAAACTATTTGGTTCGATTCGGATTATGAACCGAATCGAACCAAAACTATCCAAACCGGCAAAACAAAATGATTCATTTTTCATTATCCGAATTGAAAACCGAACTGAATCAAATTGCACAAAATTTTCAATTTGGTTCGATTCGATTCGGTCCGTATTTCGATTCGATTTTTTAGGTTAAGTGCTACCACCCTTACATTTTATCCTATCCGATGGACAACGATTTGGGCTTGAAGGTCTGACTCATAGACCAAACATTCATTACCAACCTAAAAAACCCGCTAGTCCCATGAGATGAGACAGATATTATTAATTGGCCCAAAAAGACGCGTTAACTAGATTTTTGGGCGAGATAGTGTCCTTCGCACTTCTCACCTAAATTAGGTCTTGTGTGAGCACATTTCAACTTCACGCACCATTCAAGAACTAAAATGAATATGAAAAGTCGTCTAATAGGTACACAATTTCAAACTCAGATAAAATTTCATGCAATATATATCATCTAGGGTTATGGCTAAATTTACCTATCTAAATTATTGGTAAATTTTCAAATTCTTTTCCCAGTGCTATGATCGGTCGTATGATGCTCCAACGAAGGGGCCAGTTGTCGACTTCAAGAAACTAGCGATACCGCTAGATCTAGAGAACCATGGGGTGGCTAAAGGAACAAGTGCATGGTAGTTCACATAGACATGTATCACGGGCCGGCAGTTGCTGCAGTTGCTTGATTATGGAATAGCCTGTGTAGTGCCTAACAAATCTTTTTACACCATGCTAGCCCTCACTCAATAGTTGTTCCAAAGAACAATACGACGAATAGCTTCCTCGCATCGAATCATATCACGTCCAGCATAACTCGAGCATCTAGTCCATCGAGTAAGACACGCGCATAATACTTTATGCATCACAACTTATTTCGACCTACCATGGTCTTATTAGGAGAGCGGCATCAACTTCCAATCAGTTTGTAGACGGAGGGCAACTTCTACTTTAAAGCTTCTAAGGGTATATTCATTCCATCCTAGAATCCTAGCACTAATCGTCATGACACCATTCCCACAACCCAGTTGTATTCATCCCTTCTGCATCCTTATTCGTCCCTTCGCCTTTAAAGCTTCTAAGGGTATATTCGTTCCATCCTAAAATCCCAACACTATCTGTCATGACACCTCTCTTACAACCCATTTGTATTCATCTATTTTGTGTCCTTATTCTTCATCCGATAACCTCAAGCACCGCTCATAAAGGTACAGGAGTATGAGAAAATCATGGTTCATGACATTCTTCTCACTCAATTCCACAACACCCTTTTGTTGCAGGCTGTTTGTCATTTCCTTACGTCAATTCTCATCATCAATGCCGCTCTTTTCGAGTCTTACATGAGTGGTGGATGCTCGCCCCAACAAAACAACTCTATCCATTGGTGACTTTTCTCAATCAGAGCCATTCGGCACCCTTGGTCACTTGAGCTTTCCTGATAAGTGACATTCGCCAACTGCACCATTTTGGCAGAAGCATTATTTGCTTACTTTCGGATTCTAATGATCTAAGCAGACCAATAGAGGTTTTTCTCCTTGTTGATAATGTGTTAGTAGACCCATCTTGAGACTTGCTAAATTGATCCAAGAGTATTTTTTCTATTTAATGAGGAATCGGTTCTTTGTTATGCCCCCATTTTCATCCCGAAAGCAAGTGGAGAGCCGCTCTTTATCATAGCATCTTTTGGCTCCAGCAATTCACTCTCTACCTTCGTAGGATCGAGTAGTGCATAGATTTTCTATGACTCAACTCATCTACTAGAGGGATGCTGCTTTGATATCATCTATCATGGGCAGGTAGTTCCTTGACCGCAGATAGCTTGTGCTACACCTGGTTGTTCACATCAAGCTAGCCCTCATTCACTAGTTATTCTAGAGAAAAATATGGTGAATAGCTTTCTCGTATGGGATCGTGTCACGCCTAGCATAGGTCGAGCATCTAGCCTATCAAGCGAGACATGCAAAATACTTTAGGCATCACAACCGGTTTCAGTCCATCATGGCTTCATCGGAAGAACGGCATCGGTTTCGACTAGTTTGTGTATGAGAGACCAACTCCACCATCAAAGCTCCTAAGGATATATTCGTTTCATCTTAGAGCTCCTAGCACCGACCATCCTAAAACCACTTTCACTACATATTGTATTCATGCATTATGCGTTCTTATTCTTCATATGATAATCCTTAGCACTACTCACAAGGGTATAGGAATATGAGAGAATCACAGTCCATGACACATGTCTATCACTAGTTTTGGAATTTTACTTAATTATTTTTATTCGAAATATGATCCTCCTCACTCTATCTACTACAGTTCCTTTCTTGTTGTGTTCAGTCTACCATCTTTTGAGGAGGAGGTCGATTTAGAGGTGGCAAAATGGAGAATGCCCTCATTTTTTTCAAATAAGAGCGTAAAGTAATCAAATTGTCTCAAATAAGGAGTTTGGTCGGTGGTGACTATTCCGTCATTGGAGAAGGATATTTTTAGTAAAAAAAATCATAAATATATTTTTTTGATTTTTTTTTTTTCTTTCCTTTTTTTTTTTTTTTTCTTTTTCTTCTTTCCTCCCTAGCCATCTCTCAAGGCTGGGCCGGCACTGCCGGCCTTTAGGCGGGGGGCCTCCCTCACTAGTGTCGAGCAAGGGTCGCCTTGCCTAGGGCCGGGTGGGGGAGGGTGACCCTCGATGAGATCCGACAATGTCAACCTTCGCCCCTCGCTTGGCGTGGGCAAGACCCTCAACTAAGGTCGGCGAAGGGAAGAGGGGAAAAAAAAAAAGGAAAAGGAAAAAAAAATATAGAAAAATAAAGAAAAGAAAGAAAAAAAAGGAAAAATTCAAAAAGTAAAAGACGAAAATGCCCTTCGACCGGGCAAGGTCATGTCCTTACTTGAGATTGATATGGCCATATTAGGATCTTATTTGAGACAATATTTATTTGAGACTCTTATTTGAGAAAATGGGGGCACTTTATGCTTTATTTGAGATAAGGTTTATTTCAAATCCTTATTTGAGAAAATGAAGACACCTTAGGCCTTTATTTGGAATTTTTCAGGCAAAATAGGTCAAGAACCTATATATTAACTCATATATAATGATTGTCGTCATAAATGGGTTAGTTTTTGTTTTAAAATAAGGTTAAATGGATCATAAATGGGTTGTCTATTAACTTAATGGGTCTTAAATAGGTATTTAATGGGTAATAAATGGGTTACATAAACATGTCATTTATTACTTTAAACTTTTTTTTTTTAATTTTTTGAATATTTTAAAATTTTTTTCCTTTTTCTTCTTCCTCTACTAGTGGCTAGCCACAAAGAACGCCTATATGGCGAGCCTCGAGACTTACCGATCTCTAGCGAGGTTGAGGTTGAGCTTCACCAGCCTCCAATGAGCCCATCTCTCACCTATGGCTGGCCGCCAGGAGGGGAAGAAGAAAAAAAAAAAAAAAGAAGAAAAAGGAAAAGAAAAATAATTAAAATTTATTTTTAAAAATAAAAAAAATTAAAATGAGTGCACAAAGGAAAATCAAATTAAATTTTTATACTAAACAGGGAAAATATCTTCCAGCTCATTTTAAAGTTTCAGCCAAATATCGAAAAATATTGTTATTTTCCCAGAAAATGACTTCCTAAAAAATATTTTTCTAGAAATGTCACATTTTCCATGAAACAAACAGAGTCTCAATTTTTAAAAAATATATAAAAATTGTCCACTAGATTTGTTTTATGTGTTTTATAAATACAATTTTTTTTTAAAAAAAAAAGAAACAAAGCTTTCCTAGATTTTAATAAATGGGCCAAGTCGGTGTGGGTCGGATTGGGTATGGGTATGGGTTGAGAAATTTATATTGCAATAAATGAGTCATAAACCGGTTAAATATATCAATTTGGATCGGATCATTACGACTCGACTCAAATCCGACCTGACCTATCCATTTGACAAATCTAGTTAAATCCAAACTGTGATGGGCTTTCTATTCTTAGTAGGCAAACCTTGGAGTTAGAGTTTTACCCTCCGGAATGTACTTTTCCTGAGGGTAAAACTGTTTGAAACTTCATTGATCCCGAATCGTGTTCGATTTTGAATTTCCAGACCACTATAACAATTGGGTTTGCCTCTCAACGTTTCTTTTTCCTTGAATTTGAAGTCGCCTTCATAAGAGTGATTTGTTCACCTTCGTTACCCTTCTGGACCACACTCCAAGAACGGGCGACTAAATCAGCTCGTGAACGAGTCAAATTGATTTGGAACGAATGATCCCTTTTCTTTTGAGCTATGCCCTCCGTCCATCTTGCTAAAATCCAGGTACCATCTGAGTCTCTCTTTTTCACCCTCTTTGAGAAGTTTTCGTCTCCCCACCCTTCAAGTTTACAACCTCCCTTTTCCTCTAAATTTTTTCTCTCATTCCACTGCCAACTTAAGCATCGGACGGTCAATCCGGGTGCAAAAGCCCTGACTGGTTTGTTGTGTTGGAGATTAATCTTCTGGCGAAGCTTCTGATCGAGTTCATATTTGAAGCTTCCACAGATATCTAATGGTGTTTTGTAGATTTAAATCCCCATATGTAATTCTGAAATTTAAAAACTGCCCAAAGGACGACCGATTACGTTTCAATATCACAGTGATGACAAAGCTGAGTTATGTTTTGTGTTTGTATTCTCGTACCATGATCCATGCGCTTATTGAGTCGTGGAATTGACGCAAATAATGCAACCCTTCCGCAGTGTTCCTCTTTCTTCTAAGAGATGGACTGATACTCAGCAATGGTCTATTTAATTTACCCAAGTCGCCCTTTCTTCAAGCTTGGAGTTCAAGATTGAACCTTGTCGAAACAAAACATGGTCTTACCAGATATTGGGTATTCCTAAGGAATCATACCGCTCGAATCGGCACAGACTGATCATTTGAAAGCACGAGAAAGAGCGTGGTAAGCCCCTCGGCTCTTCCCTTAGGGCACTCTCCAATGCTCAAGTCAGCCAGCCCACTGAGAAGATGGATGCTCTTTTCATAGAAGAGAGCGGCTTAGCCCTTGTGCACTAGTCCGATGTCGGGTTGCGAGGAGCAGCTTGACCTGCTTCCGAAATCCATACTAACACGGCCCCCACTTTCAAGGCCAAGTTGCTTTACGCTCGGTCGAAGAAAGTAGAAAAGATATCAACATTACAAAGCAGGTCACATGCAGCATTAATTTATTAATATTATCAGGTCCGATTATATTTAAATAATATGATGAGATGTTGCCTTGAATGTCAAATGGTTGATTCGCGCTAGGTAGTGCGCGCCGATGCCTTAGCTCGAAAGTGTCATTTGATTTAGGTGACTCCTGTAGGAGCCTGAGAGTTAATTGCACCGGAGATTAGAGTGCTGTCGGTGCTACTTGCCCTATAAAGATAACCAATATATATTTACTTTCAGAAGCATCAATTTCTTAGTTTGATTTAGCCCCCAATCTTTAGAACGGCTATTTTATAGATATTACGCATTCAACCTGGCCGAAGCTTTCACCAAGAACTATGAGCAGGGTAGCTGATGGCTGTTGGGTGGTCTTGGGCTCTCTCACCTTAAAAGCTAGCTCAAAGGGTGAAGTTTTCCCTCACACCAACTCTTTCCATAACCGATCGGGATAACATCAACAATCTCCCCTCACACATCAGGCTTGAGTCGCCCGCTCCCGCGTGACTGTCGGGACGTGACTTGTCGTTAACCTGAGCTCTGATACTAGTGTTGGGTGGCCTTGGACTTCTCTCACTCAAAAAGCTAGTTTAAAGGGTGATGTTTTCTCTCACACTTATAAACCGATCATCAATCCCTTCCACAATCGATGTTGGATAACCTCAAGAATGGCTTTCACCAATAATTTTCTGCGAGTCATGGCAGTTGAAGGCTTTAATATTTTGCGGTGTTCTAAGCAGCCAAGGGCTTCCACTTTGAGAACACTGATGATATGGACCTAGTCGGTTGGTGGCTTTTGCTCCAGGATTGCAGTCCGGTAGCCGAAGGCTTTTGTTAGAAAAAACATTTATGGTACAGGTTAGGCCAGCCGCTGGCTTTCGCTCCAAGACCTCATTCCATCGGCCAAAGGCTTTCGATCGAGAACGTTAACTATATGCCTCAGGGTGGCCGAAGGGTTTTGCTTCCGGATAGTGCCAAAAGGTGGCCAAAGGCTTTCGCCAAGGACTATCGTCTCCAAGGTGGCTGAAGGCTTTCATCGATGGAGTGATTCTTTGTTTCATGCGGTTCCCCCAATTGGTCAATTCCTACGGGTACTCGTGATAATAAACATATAATATAAGAATGCTAACTAGCACGGACATATCTGAGTCGGCCCTGGTGATCAGCTAAAGCAGCGCCGGTGTCGTATGTAAGTTGACGATGGTCGATGGGGCTGTTCGATGTCGTTGCACGTCTACCTTACAAGCATTGCTCGCTAGTGCGCATGGAGTGGCAAAAAAAAAATTCCCGTTTCTTTCTCTCCTTTTTCTCTGGTAAAGTGCTTGTTGCAGAAGTATAATATGTATGACTTGCAGATGATTCGAACTTAATTGAATTCCGGTGCATGAAATAGACTTGAGTCTTGTGGGTTTTAGTCCACCCTCGCAGCTTTGCAATCGGCTTGTCCAGCATCATGCATTTTTCTAATGAGGTAGATTCTTTGACGACAAATTTGAGTAAGCTAATTAAGGGGAGGGTGACAGTTGAGCTTTCTAAAGTGATCCAAAAGGATCTAATCAAAGCTCATTGAAAGTTTGTTTGTGCGACATTGCGCATTGAATAGAAATCGAGGTGCCTAATTATGCTAATAGAAAGTTTATGAATGATATTGCACGTAGAATAAGAATTTAGGGACTGCTAGTATCATTATTATTTTGAAAAAATCATGCCACCAGTGGGTAACATCATCACGCCGCCACAATAAACGATATCAATATGGTCCAACTATGGCTTGTCACTACTTCCTTGCTAACCCAATTTTTTTTCAGCTCTGTCTTGTTTTGATAATGAAAAACTAGAATCATTCTTGATATGGTTCGCAGCATGTGGAAAAGTAAAAATTTGCCAAGGAGGAGCTTTGGGGTGAAGCTGTTATGTGTGCAATCTATCTACAATATATGTCTCACATATGGGCTTCAAGGCGTAGCTCCACAAGAGGCATGGAGCACGAAACACACCAAGTGTTTCTCACTTGAGAATTTTCAAGAGCATTGCCTATGCTCATGTCCCAGACTAGAAAAGATCAAAGTTAGAAGACACAAGCAGAAAGCTCATTTTTATAGGGTATGATTTTTCATCCAAACCTGATAGATTATTTGATTCTAACACTTTGAAAGTGTATATCAACATAGATGTCAAAGTTGATGAAGAAGGCACATGGGAAGAAAATCCAAAGATGAAGAGAATGCTCATGGTGATTCCTTCCAAACCAAGCTTTCGAGTTTGATAATGGTATCGATGTTGATTCAATGTACTATAGAAGCTTGATTAGAAGTTTGAGATATTTAACATGTACAAGACCAGATATCATATACAGTGTTGAAATTGTGAGTTAGTTATGGAGAAACCGTAGTCATCTTATCTTAAAGCAACAAAGAGGATACTTCTCTACATCCAACGTACTGTTACTCATGGCTTACACAACTATTAGTCTCAATTTTGTCAGCTTAGAGCCTATTTAGACAGCGATTATACTAAAGGTATTGATTTCCATCAAAAGAGCACTCAGGCTTCGTACTTTTCTTGTGTGACACTGCTTCCACGTGGTTATTAAAGAAGCAAACTAGTGTTACTCTTTTGACATGTGAAGCTAAATATGTTGTAGCATCTTCATGTGTTTGTCATGCATCATTGACACGATGGCCGTGTGATCTGTCAAGTTATCATGAATCATCGAGCAACGGACAAAGCCAGCGTCGATCTTTTATCTAATAAATGCATCACTTCCAAGAGTTAGGGTTTGTTGCACGTATTAGTTCTAGAATTATTACGAGTTGTTATGAATAATAGGAGATTGCATGGCATCCCACACACGCACCATATTTGGGGCGGCGGGAGTATCCCTCTCTTGTTAAAAGTACCTTGGCGCATTCCGCACCGGGGTTCGTTGTGCTGCCAAGAAAAGCCCGAGCGCCCGTAGGCACCCGTGCCATCCATTAATGAGTAGGGAGGCGTAGTAGTCATTGCAAAACCTGGGGCGTGAGCCCGGGCGGCGTCCATCATTGCAGATCTTGGTGGTGGTAGCAAATATTCAAATGAGAACTTTGAAGACTGAAGAGGATAAGACTACTTAAAGAAATTCTTATGGACCAGAAGAAAGCAATAGAGATTTTTGTCGATAAAGTTTCTATTATTGTTTTGGCAAAAAATCCAACTTTTTATGAATGAAGCAAACATATTGATGTTCAATATCACCAAATTCGAGAACAAGTGAGAGAAAATGAAATTGAAGTATCACATGTGAAGACGGAGATCAAGTAGGAGATATTTTTATTAAAGTTCTGAAGACCAATGCTTTTGGAAGTTCAAGAGTGTGCTTGGAATGATCGATGGTAGAAAATTTGGTTTAAGGGGGAGCGTTAGCATTTAGACCAAATTCATAAATGTTGTTGATTTAAGTGAAGAGGTTACTGACTCATTAAATGAGTTGTGGATCAGCTAACTGGTTGTTGATTTAGAAGTGACGATTGTTCAGTATATGAGTTAAACAGAGTCTTAATTATAGTGTTGTTTTCAAGAGTCTGTTTCGGTTTTTATGGCAAATCAATGTTTTGTAAATTTCGAGTAATCTATCTTCTTGAAATGGCAGATATGTTTATGAGTCATTTAAGAGTAAGGGTCATGTAACAAGTCTATAAATCGGCAAGTCTTGTAATCGTATTTGATAAGGTGAAATAAGGTGAATTAAATTTAAAAAAAAAAAAAGCCTATACGTCTCCTTCTCTTCCTTGAGTTGTGTGAGTTGTGAGTGATTTACCCAAATTATCCCATCACCAAAGGCTTTCACCAAGAACTATGAGCAAGGTAGCCGAGGGCTTTCACCAATAATTTTCTGCAAGTCAAGGCAATTGAAGGCTTTAACTCCTTCACCGTGTTCTAAGTAGCCAAAGGCTTTCGTTTTGAGAACACTCATGATACAGTCCCAGGCGGCCGTTGGCTTTCACTCCCAGACAGTGTTCCAATGGCCTACTAACTTTCGCAAGAGAACACTGATGATATGGACCTAGTCGGTTGGTGGCTTTTGCTCCAGGACTACGGTCCGGGTAGCCGAAGGCTTTTGTTAGAAAAACTTTTGTGATACAGGTTAGGGCAGCCGCTGGCTTTCACTGCAAGACCGCATTCCAGCGGCCTTCAGCCCTTTTTCATCCATGAGCTACACAGTCATGATCTCTATTATTTGACCACCAAGGTTTGCCTTTCACAGATCAGGAGAAGATGCGTGCACAGTAGTGAGTCCAGCGGCACATCTGCCTCGGCCAGACGTCCTTTGATTCATTACAATGGGCTATTCGTGGCCTTGGATGAGCATAACCAAATAACAACTCTTGACGAGAGAAAGGCTCGAATGCAATCGCCCGACTAGTTCTGGGGCAGAATTTTGTAAGTTGTCCATATCTCGTGAGTGTTCGGGCTCATTGCTGGTGGCTTAGAAGATATTGTGCAAAGGGGATAGCACCGTGAAAAACATCTGACTTTTCGAAGTGGATTTATAGAAGGGGACTCAGGAAGAGGTCAAGAGCTTGGGGAAGGCGACTCTTTTCTTGAGTGGCCACTCTGCGATCTCGGTGGAGTTCAATGCCGAGTCTTGCCTTCCCAGAATCAAGCCAAACGGCGTCTATTTCTTAGAGTACTTAGATAGGAAGATGAAGAGTTACAGCGCGGACGACAAAAAAGTGCAATTGGCACTCACATTTATGCACCCGAATGGATCCATAGAAGACTTTTTGAGTAATCCTTGATTCCGGGGGTCTAACCCTATCATAGAGTAGAATATGCTTCTCCTGACACTTAGACTCATCAGAACCGAAGCTGCAAACGGACGTTCATGTTTGTGGCAAGTGAGTTTAGTCAAAACTCTTGTTTACCTAAAAATATGAAAATTCGCACTTGATGCAACTAGTACTCACTTTAATGTCGTATTTTTTTTTCTTCCTGATGTCCGACCTAGGTTGGCTGGAATGGGCCCATCTCCACCCTTGATTGCAAGGGCCCTACATGTGTGATCCGCAGGATCAACAGTCACTGCAAAATAAATATATTTATTTTTTATTAATTTAATAAAATGACTATATTATGCACCGGCACAATCAAAAGTTGCGTATTGAGGATAACTTTCACTTTTTTTCTTTATCTTCTCGTTTGATGTGGTTGTCAAAATAATTTGCCCTAGCCTTCTCTGCAAAGATGCTCCCTTAAGTCATCGGCCGAATAAGTTTCAACAATAAAAGTTGAGAGTCCAAACAGAGAGAGACTCAACCTTTTTCTAGCGCAGCCTTAGTGAATGCCCGCGGGATTTCCGATCATCAAGAACTAATAAACAAATCCAAAAAGTCATAGGTTGGCCTAAGTATGGGACACCGAAAATGATTAGAAGCGAAACTTGCCGGATATAATATGGAGGCACAAGCACAAAGATCTAGTTATCCAGAGGACCATAAAACACCTTGAAAGGACTAACTGGATAATTCTACGTTAGCGTTGATTTCATATTGTTGCGGAAGCCAAGCGATCGAATAATAAAATTAACAGAATAAGAAAATAAATCGAACATCAAATTTACGTGGTTCGGGTCGTAGTGACCTACATCCACAGGAGAGCAACACGGAATTCCACTATAGATCAAACGATACAACAGAGATTACAACTACACTCGAGTCACTCAAACACTCTTGGTGTTTCCCAAGCCTCAATTACATCCAATAACGCATACAGTATTTAGCCCCACAATTCCTTCTAAAATAATCTCTCAATCTCACAAAAGAATTGTACGCAAATCTTAGCACAAGATTTAATCACTACAAACACTTGAGCTCTTGGTACAATTTCACGAACAAAATCATAAACCCACTGCCAAGCACACAGCACCTATGGATGACACTAGCACTCCCACGGCATTTAGAATAAACAGTGCTTCCCCAAACTCCAATCCTCTGCCACGGCATATATATATATATAGAAGCAAGACTAAAAAGTAAACCCTTAGAATCATTAATATCACCGCCACGGAAGAAGTCCAGTTTGGTCAGCACATATTGGTCAAGAAAGAAATCAAAGTTGACCGAGTATTCTCCCACGTTGGACTTTCCAATTTCAGCCCAAGAGCCCAACATAATATAGGAAAGAATATTTTTTTCTTTCCTATTCTGGCCGTGAATTCCACAAGAATTAGGAAAGAATAATATTCTTTATTTCTTCGCTCATTCCAATTTCGTATTAGGAAATATCCAATTTAAAATATTCAGACATCCACACAAATAATTTTAGAGTCGGGTTTCATTCATTGGGCTCAAACTCGAGACATATTTTAACAATCTCCACCTTAGCTCGACGCTTTGAGCCAAGTCACAATCGTTTTGATAGAATCTGCATTTCGCTACTACTCTTCCACAGCCCCCGATGGGCTCAATCGCCACAGATATCTTTCAAGTCCAAGCCTTGCTTAAACTTCACTATAGCTATAGACCTCATTAGAATACCAACTCCACATGCACCTTTAACTGCTCCACAAGGATTTTCCGAGACAACCTCCTCAATCGCAGATAAAGCAAAATTATTGTTGCATTCATATCTGTCAAAAGATTGAATACGCACCTTATCAATATCAACAGTTATAGCAACTTTATTGGCCCAATAAGCTCCACCTCGCTACAAGTACCATCCGTGTTGATTACTTCGTTAGCACCTACTATCGCAAGAGTTTCTGTTTGCAACTCCACCTCAAGTTGAATGTCGTCTAGATCCATATAAACACTACTACTAACACTCCAAATCAGAAATACTTGAGACTCGTCAAATATAACTTCTTTACTGAAAATAGGTAAATTTAATTCCGGCACCACAACCGATAGCCTTGTTCACCTTGTACATAACCTAGGAAATGCACTTTCTTGTCCTTCCATCAAGCTTACCGTCACTAACTTTCGAACATAATATGGACAACCAAACATTCTAAGAACAGAATAATCAACAACGTTACCTGACCACACTTCTTCGGGAGTCTGACATCTAATCGCAGTCGATCGGGATCTATTCTTCAGGTAGCTTGCCGTACTAAGTGCATCTGCCAGGAATGTCCTAGCCATATCAGCACTAAAAAGCATTTTATGGGTCGTTTCTAGTAATGCCATGCTCATCAACTTTGCAACTTGTTGTGGTTCATTAGCATTAGTGCAGTGTCTCACTTTCCCTTCATTCATGCAAAATTCGTTTAAAAGCTTCAAACAAAACTCCATACTATTGTCGATCCGCACCGCTTGATCGATTTACGGACTCCTTTTTCGATCAAAGCTTTCAAGCTGTCGATCCCCGACAACAATATCAAACTTGTGCCTAAGCACAAACACCCAAGTCTTCCTCGAGTAGTCATCAACAACTATTAGCATAAATCTGGCACTCTTCCTCGAAGGAAACCGTGACAACCTGCGAACATTCAAGTGAATTAATTCTGCAATATCCGTGGTTTCTCTGACAACCGTACTAAACTGCACTTTCCGCCGTTGATTTAAATCACAGCACCTACATACATTCAGTTCGTTAGCCACATAATCACATAGCAAATTCCTTTCACTTAGAACCTTTAGGCTTCTCTCACTAATGTGCCCCAAACGCATATGCCACAATTCAGACTCTCGAACCGATGCATCCGACGTCTCCGCAGCGAATTCCGTCACTGTCTCACCTTGAAGTTCATACAGGCTACTATGCTTGATTTCTTTCATTATCACCAAGGCATCTCAAACAACTTTCAGAACTCCACATTTTGAAGAATATCGACACTCAGCTAAATCTAGGGCACTCAAGGAAATCAGATTTTTCTTCAACTCGGAACATGCCTCACTCCAGTTAATGTCCTCACAATACCATCATGCATTCTGATTTTGACATCACCAACACCTACAACATCGTATTCAACGTTGTTCTCGAACTTCATTTTACTACTATTCGTGCATCGATAAGTAGTAAACCAGTTCTGTTTGGTGTAGCGTGAAAAGAACAATCAGAATCCATAATTCATCCATCAAACGATGAATTATCGGTGATAGACAAGATAAAATCAGCATTATCTGAATTACTATCTGCTATAGCAGCAACATCATTCGCAGACTCAACTCTAATTCCTTTACCCTTATCGTTTTTCAACTTAAGCCAATCCCTTCTAAAATACCACCTCTTGCCACAACTTCAACAGATAACACCACTAGTCCTAGACCCGACTTCGTTTATTCGAGTTCATACTATTTCGCTAACACGTGTACCAGTTCTTCCTCTATTTTCTCTTACTAAAGCAATAGATACATGTTCGCCGATTCTCTTCTACGGATGTCTTCACTCGGAATTAAAATCTCAAACACCATCAAACGTAAAACTTGTCAACCTAAAGGAATTACTAATAGCGATAATGATAGTATTCTAACTATCGGCAATGAGGATAATAGAATCAAAGCGCGTGCCTCATCTTCAAAGTTAATCTCAACTGAACTTAATTGACTAACGATCACATTGAATTCATTAATATGATTAGCAACCGGACGCACCTTCGCTCATCTTCAAATTAAATAGACATCGCATCAAATAGACTTTGTTGATTGCGAGAGGGCTTCTCGTACATGTCCGAGACGGGGCTTTCATCAAACCCGTAGTGGTCTTCTCATTCATAATGTTAAACGTGGACGTTAGATGCCAACATCAGTCGAATAACACCTAAAACTCGTCTATCCAGCAATTCCCAATCAGCTTGCTTCATCATCTCTCGGCTTCTCTCTAGACAAGGGCAAGTGCGTTTCATCCGAAATAGATGATCCTCAATCTGCATCTTCCAAAACCAAAATCCTTCCCATCAAATCTATCGATTTTCACTTTTCCCTCTTCTATCGCCATCGATTCGCTTCAACTCAATCAAGTCTAGCTCTGATACCAATTGTTACGGAAGCCAAGCGATCGAATAATAAAATTGACAGAATAAGAAAATAAATTGGACACTAGATTTACGTGGTTCGGTCGTAGTGACCTACGTCCATGGGGAGAGCAGCACGGAATTCCACTATAGATCAAGCGATACAACGGAAATTACAACCACACTCGAGTCACTCAAATACTCTTGGTGTTTCCCAAGCCTTAATTACACCCAATAACGATACAGTGTTTAACCCCACAATTCCTCACGAAATAATCTCTCAATCTTGCAAAAGAATTGTACATAAATCTTAATACAAGATTTAATCGCTACGAACACTTGAGCTCTTGGTGTAATTCCACGAACAAAATCATAAACCCAACGCCAAGTCACGCAGCACCTATGGATGACACTAGCACTCCCACAGCACTCAGAGTAAACGGTGCTTCCCAAACTCAATCCGCTGCCACGGCATATATATATATATATATATATATATATATATATATATATATAAGCAAGACCGAAAAAGTAAACCCTTAGAATCATTAATATCAACGCCACGGAAGAAGTCCAGTTCGGTCAGCACATATTGGTCAAGAAAGAAATCAAAGTTGACCGAATATCGTCCCCATGTTGGACTTTCCAATTTCAGCCCAAGAGCCCAACATAATATAGGAAAGAATTTTTTTTTCTTCTTTCCTCTTCTGGCCGTGAATTCCACAAGAATTGGGAAATAATAATATTCTTTCTTTCTTCGTTGATTCCAATTTCATATCAAGAAATATCCAATTTAAAATATTCAGATGTCCACACAAATAATTTCAAGTCGGGTTTCATTTATTGGGCTCAAACTCGAGACATATTTTAACATAGATGGTCCGAAAAGAATAAACAAATCAACGAAGTCATAGGATGGCCTTAAGTAATGGGACATAATGAATGCTTGGAGGCGAAAACTCGCGATCTATAATCCAGAGGCACGTATACACAAAGATTGAGTTATCCGGAGGACCACGACACACCTTGTGTGACATTCAATTTCGACTCATTTTGGGATTTATAAAACGTGTAATTAAATCGATTGTGCTTATAGTAAAATCTCGCCTGAACCCATCACTCTCGGTTATTTTAAATCTTTAAATTAGAGATTTCGTAAAACGCACTCGATCGAATTTGGTCGTTATTTAAAGCTCAAACTTTGGTGTCAATTTCTCGAACTTCGAACGAATTTAATTGGACGATGTCGATATTATTGTTGCCAACCTCGACATTACTCGGGATATGTGAAAAGTGAATTTTTGATCGGGTACAAATTTTGGACTAGTAGACCACTCTCTCGGTGTGTTTTTTATTAACACAATTTTACCCAAATCCTAAAATTATTAATTAAGATTTTTGGGAACCGTCGGATCTTTTTCGGATTTAAATAGTGTCCGTTGGATAGCGATTATTGCGATTTGACTTTTTTTTTCTCTCTCTCTCTCTCTCTCTCTCTCTCTCTCCCCCCATTTCTCGCCAGTCTCCCCTCCCTACGCCTCACCACCACCTACCCCACCCCCCCACTTCCTCTCTCCTCCTCTCTTTTTTTTTTCCTTTTCTTTTCTTTTTGTTTTTCCCTTCTTCTTCCTCCCCTCTTTTTCCTCCCCACGAATCGAATTTGCTTCTAGTTTTCTTTCCCCAATTCATTTGATGAATAAGAATTCCGGGCGATTTTAGTTGCGAGCGCTTCTAGCTGCTTCGCCTGCTTGCTTCTTATTATGGCGGCTATCTATGTTGGCGTGGCGGAAATGAACGAAAAGCGATATGAACGTGCTATTTTCAAATCGATTGATAGATAGCCTGATCTGTTCTGATAGATCGAAAGAGTAGGAATGGTTCAGCCCTCGAAGCAGCGCCCGAACAGCCGCCCTGCCGGCTGGTTTCTACTAGACGTAACTTCGTCGCCCGTCATCTGTCCCCCATAGCTGCAGCCGCTGGTCGCTGCTGTCCAGCAGGCTAATGACCTACCAGCCACCATTTCACACCGGAACAGCCCCAAACGGCCCGACCCGGCCACCACAGCAGCAGCTCATACGCGGCGCTGGATTGCGCCCGTTCCTCGCTCGTAACGCAAAGCCCGCGGACCGCCCTCGCCGCCGCCGCCGTCCTCGCGCCTTCGCCACGTTAAATAGGTAGGTAAGTTAACCCCTAATCCCTCGTTTAGGGTGTTAAACTTGCTTAGGTAGTTAAGTAGTGTTTAGGTTTATATTATGTTTGTTAATTACGGGTTAGTGATTAGGATTATATTAATTAGTTTAATTATTATTATTATTAAATTATTTATTTTCGGGTTAGTGATTAGTTAAATATTATTATTTGGTTTAGGGTTTAAGTTATTAATTATTTTATTGTTATTGATTATTATTATTAAATTATTTATTTTCGAAATTTTAAATATTATTTTATTAGTTAATATATTAATTCCGAATTAAATATCATTTTATTATTTTCGGAATTAAATATTATTATTTTATTATTAAATAATTAAATTCCGAAAATTAAATATTATTATTTTCGAAAAATTTTCTAACGCCAATTATGATGCCAATGGTGGATTTTGCCGTATAAATTGACGTATTTAGAAAATGATTTGAATTATTTTGATTCGAGAAAATGTTTTGACATTTTGGAAAATTGAATTATTTTCGGATGTTATTAAATAATTACATTCCGAATTTATTTGTTATTATTTCGAAAATTTGTAATTTCAAATTATTAATTCGGTTTGAATGTCGATGATTTTGTCGCGAATTGTCGTATTAAATTGGTTTTTTTTTTATGGCAAATTATTTGATCGAAAGTTTCTGTGGAAAAATTTATGAGACTTTTGGAATTTAATTATTTTTATTGTTATGCCAAGTAATGATTGTGATACTTTGTGATTGATATTCGGGTTTGACATCGAAGCTTGCGAAATTGATTGACTGTTGCATGTGTGACCATGTGATATTGTTGTATGGCATTAATATGAGCACTATTCATGAACGTATGGGCTAATTGAGAAGATAATAATTGGCCGGAATGCTTGTGTGCTCGTGTGGTCACACGTTGGAGCCGTCTTGCTGTGTATCGCTTGACGATGCCCGATTTATCGGATGCCTGGGATAATCTGGAGTGCCGATACCCCGGATGCCTTGTCGCGTCCGAGCCGGACTTGATGCTCCTTACGGGATACCATCTTATCGTATCGCTTTGATGTTGCCGTATTGAAATGCCGTCATCCTCGTATCGTTTGACCAAGCTGTGCCCGACGGGCGGGGCGGAGCTCGGTTTTTACCGTAGACCGCCATCTTGCTGCGTATCACTTGATGTGTAGTGGCCCCAAAGGGGCATAATAATCGAATACGTGTGATGCATAGTGCTTGATTATGGGGTAAAACGCTAGGCATGATATGGGACGTGCCCAAAGCGGGTTTTGCCTTATAATCGAGACAAAAGCGCGTTTGTTTAATTAACGATGGAAAATCTCATTAAATGCTTGATACGTGACATATGCATTTCATCAACGTGTGTATCAAGGCGAGGTAAGGATGCCCGTGATTGTTTATTAATGTGCTTATTGATGTTATGTTGCCCGATTAGGGACCCCGTGTGAGTAGGCCTCCTAAAAAGCGGGACTTAGGCCGTTAACTTATTGAGACATTCGTCTCATTGTTGTTGTTAACCCCTTTTTCAGGCCCTTAGCGTGTTGGCGCACCCAATTTGGTTCGGGATGTTTGAAAGCTGGCTTTTGGAGTTCGACTGTTGATGAAGTAGATTAACCCTGGCTTTTATCTTTTGCTGGCTTTTTGTGGTAGCGCCCGAAGTGGGCATGTAAGAATACTCTCAGGGGTTAATCAAGTGAAAATTTAAAATAGTATTGTTTGACTGTTGTGATTTGTTTTCCCGACTATCCCTATTTGTTATTTGTCCGGGATTGTTGTGTTCGTTTCGCATGCGTAATTAAAAGATAAAATGAAGGGTCGGCGATGAGTCCCGGGGCGCCGCATCATAACGACCATAGCGGGATGTCGCGTGTCCGTAGGGTTCGGGCGTGACATCACCGTCCCCGAGTTGGTATCGAGCAAGGACAGCTCAATTCGAATTTGGTCGAGACACGGGTGATAAGGTGCGATGGGTTTTGGGATAGTGAGCTAGGAAAACACTAAATGCCTCGTGCTTGATTGTTAGATGTCTCGTTTTTTCCTCGGGTCGTTCATCATTTTAATTCCTTGTTAGAATTGGAAAGCAGGTTTACGTAAAGATCCCGCAAGATGGATAATCCTGAACCGAGGGCCCCTAGGAGGAGGGCCGAGACAGTCGTTGGTGCCGGGGAGAGCACCAGGGGATCCTAGATTGGACCGATCCTACAGGCCTTAGAGACCTTAATAGGCGTGAGGCTCAAAATCAAGCAGCTACTTGGCCCCGCCATCTTGTGCACCTGCACCGTGCCCGTACACATAGATGTTACATTAATGGTAATGGAAATGGAATCAACCCATGCATAAATTGGTGGAGCAATTTCTAAAGCTCAAGCCACCCAAGTTCATGGTAGCAGGTGATCCCGAGGTCGCAACCCTTTGGATCGGGGAGTTGGAAAAAGTTTTTGCCTTGTCGAGATGTCTGAGATGAAGATAAGGTGACACTGGCGGTTTATCACCAGCAAGGTAATGCCGAGATTTGGTGGGAAGCTACCCAGGAGGAGGGTATTTCCCAAAAGTACAGCCCGGTGTGGAGTGCCTTCGTGGAAGCCTTTTTAAATAAATATTTTTTCGGACTGCGCTCGAGCGGAAGATGAATGAGTTTCAAGATCTCGTGAGAACCGGGTTGTCAAGAGACCAATATGAGGCAAGGTTTGCTTAACTGTCCCCATATGCCCCAAGTTGATTGAAGACCCAGGTAGATAAGGCAAAGAGGTTCGGGGATGGGCTGAAAAGCGTGAAATTAAGACCAACTAGTGCCCCGAATCAAGAACTATGATGAGCTATATGAGAGGGCACAGCTGATAGAGAGGAACTTGGCCGAGAAGACAGCCGCGTCTGGATCGCGGTTCATGCCAAACAAGGATAACCGTCGGTTTGGGAAGAAGCCGATGGTAGGAGGTAGATTTCCCATCCCTCCTAACAAGAAAGGTGGAGTAAGGAAGCCGGTGTACAACAACAACAATGGCCCCTGTCGATCCTGTGGAAGGCACCATGGATCAGCCCCATGCCCTATGAGGACGGGTGCTTGTTTTGGATGTGGCCAACCACGGCCACCACGTGAGAGACCCCATCCACGCCCGCAACGGGAGTGCAAATACCAATGCAGACGGGTAGGACAACCTGCAAGTAGTGCCCCACCCGACCAGTTCAATTGACCCCAAGTGCAAGGAAGGGTCTATCTTGTCACAAGGAAGGAGGCGGAGGACTCACCGTCATTACAGTGTACGGTTTCGTTACCCACCATGCTGCCTATGCTTTGTTTGATCCTGAAGCTACGCATTCGTTTGTGGCTAAGCAGTTTATAGAATTAGTGGGGTTAAGTCCAAGACCGGCGGGAGTAGTCTATAGTATTTCTACCCCTTTAAAGGATAGCATAATGTCTCATGAGGGCTGCTTCGATTGCAAGTTATCTGTTGGTGGTCGGAGGACAGTATAGACTTGATTGTTTTGACGATGTTCGATTTTGACGTGATTATTGGAATGAATTGGCTCACCAAGCAACGAGCCACGATATAAACCTGCTATCGTAAGACGATACAGTTTGAGCCAAGATAGGAGTGTCGGTTTTGAGTTTGTCGAGAATCGAGGAGGACCTTCGATCCCTTTAATCTCATCATTGGAAGTCACTCGGTTATTGGATGAGGGGTTGCCAAGGCTATTTGGCGATCAGAAGTTGACACTTTGGTAGAGGAACCAATGATGCAAGACATTGCTGTGGTGCGAGAATTTTCGGACGTTTTCCTCAAGAATTGCTGGATTACCCTAGAAAGGGAAATAGAATTTATGATTGAGTTAGCCCCTGGAATGTAACCGATTTCTAAGGCACCTTATGAAATGGCACTATTAGAATTGAAGGAGTTAAAGGTTCGGATGCAAGAATTGTTGGACAAAGGATTCATTCGTCCTAGTGCATCACCTTGGGGAGCGCCAAATCCTATTTGTAAGGAAGAAGGACGGGTCGTTGCGCTTTGTGTATCGACTATCAACAACTCAATTAGGTAACGGTTAAGAATAAGTATCCGTTGCCCAGGATAGATGATTTGTTCGACCAACTTCAAGGAGCTTCGGTATTCTCGAAGATAGACCTGAGGACAGGTTATCACCAGTTGAGGATTAGAAAGGAGGATATACCGAAGACGGCATTTAGAACGCGCTATGGACACTATGAATTCACCGTGATGCCGTTTGGTCTAACAAATGCACTGCAGCTTTTATGGACTTGATGAACAGGGGTGTTCAAGGAGTATTTGGACAAGTTTGTGATCGTGTTCATTGATGACATTTTGGTGTATTCGAGGAGTTTGGAGGAACACCAACAGCATTTGAGGATAGTGCTGCAGACTCTTGAGATCATAAACTGTATGCTAAGTTTAGTAAATCACGAGTTTTGGTTAACTCAAGTGGCTTTTCTTGGACACGTGATTTACGGGAAGGAATTTCAGTGAGATCCGGCTAAAATTGAGGCGGTTATGAATTGGCCTAGACCGACGACGGTGGCGAAGTTCGGAGTTTCTTGGGATTGGTTGGCTATTATAGGAGATTTGTGGAAAGGTTTTCTGCTATAGCCATGCCCTTGACGCGATTACTGAAAAAGGACACGAAGTTCGAATGGACAGATAAGTGCGAGCGTAGTTTTCAAGAGCTTAAGTAGAAGCTAACTACTGCGCTTGTTCTAACCTTACCGTCTCCGTTCAGGGAATATGAGATTTATAGTGACGCGTCATACAAAGGATTGGGATGTATTTTAATGCAACATGGAAGAGTTGTGGCATATCGTCCCGACAATTAAGACCACATGAATTGAATTACCCAACGCATACGACTTGGAATTGGCTGCTATCATCGTGTTCGCACTTAAGATTTGGAGGCATTATCTCATGCGGAGAAAGGTTTCATATCTATACGGGATCATCGAGTTTAAATTATTCGCTTTCGCGAAAAGAGTTGAATATGAGACAGCGTAGATGGATGGAGCTGCTTAAGGACTATGATTGTGACATTTTGTATCATCCGGGTAAGGCTAATAAGGTAGCTGACACGTTGAGTCGAAAGTCCTCGATTGCGCATATGATGGTTCAAGAATGAATTTTGCTTGAAGGAATTCGAGACTTAGATTTCAGATTCGAGGTAAGTCACCTTTCGAGTTTAATGGCTACTCTCGATTGAGTCCGAAAATGCAAACTAGGATTAAAGCAAACAAGAACCTTCGGATCCTGAATTGCAAAAGATTCCGCAAATGGAAGCAAGTAAGAGAAAACCTGACTTTCAAGTATCGGAGGATGGGATCTTGAAGTTTCGTGGACGGTTGTGTGTGCCCAATGATGAAAGACTGAAGGAGGAAATTTTAGCGGAAGCTCATCGCAGTAACTACAGTATTCACCCGGGCAGCACAAAGATGTATCAGAATCTTCGTCAATATTATTGGTGGAATGGCATGAAAGGAAATATTGCCAAACATGTGGCTAGATGTTTAACGTGTCAACAAGTGAAGGCTCAACACCAGAACCCTGGTGGACTATTGCAACCGCTGGAAATACCATAATGGAAATGGGAGCATATCACGATGGACTTCGTGATGGGTCTACCGAGGAGTCAAAGAGGTAATGATTCCATCCGGGTCATGGTAGATAGACTCACAAAATCTGCTCATTTTATTCCGTGCGAAAAGATTTTGCCATGGACAAGTATGCTGAGTTATGCGTGAGGGCATATAGTTAAATCTTCATGGTGTGCGGTGACAATCACGTCGGATCGAGACCCCAAGTTCACGCGCCACGTTAAAGAAAGAGTCTTCAAGGCGCTATGGGAACAAAGCTACGATGCAAAGATTTTTCATCCAGCAGACGGATGGACAATCCGAAAGAACGATTTAGACTCTCGAGGATATGCTGCAAGCCTGTGTTTTGGATTTCAAAGGGAGTTGGGAAGAACGATTTACATCTTATTGAATTCGCGTACAACAACAAATATCAGCAAAGTATCAAAATGGCACCTTTGAAGCACTTTATGGCAGACCACCATAGGACTCCGGTTTGTTGGAATGAAGTTGGAGAACGAAAAATTTCAGGACCCGAGTTGGTGCAATACCATCGGATGCCGTTAAAGTCATCGAGGATAGGCTAAGGACTGCCCAAAGTCGCCAAAAAAGAATTATGCAGACCAAGGCGTAGGCCCTTGGAATTTCAAGTATGAGATCACGTTTTTTCTCAAAGTGTCACCGATGAGAGGAATATCTCGGTTTGGCAAGAAAGGAAAGTTGAGCCCGAGGTACGTGGGTCCATTCGAGGTTTTAGAGAGAATCGGTACTGCCCTACCGTCTCGCACTACCGCCAAATTTATCTCAAGTGCACAATGTGTTCCATGTGTCTATGCTAAGGAAATACGAACCGGATCCGACCCACGTGCTGAATTATGAAGAAATAGAAGTGGACGACAGAGTGTCGTATGTGGAAAGGCCGGTCAGGATTGATGATAGAATGAAACGAGTGTTACGGAACAAGACAATTCCAATGGTTAAGGTGATTTGGGAGCACCATGGAACCGAAGGTGCAACGTGGGAAAGTGAGGAGTTGATGCGACACCAATACCCCCATTTGTTTGAGTGATTGGGTTGGATTGTAAATTTCGAGGACGAAATTTTTGTAAGGGGAAGAGTTGTGACATTCCGAATTTCGACTCATTTTGGGATTTATAAAACGTGTAATTCATCAGTGTGCTTATAGTAAAATCTCGCCCGAGAACTGATCACTCTCGGTTATTTTAAATCTTTAAATTAGAGATTTCGCTAGAAACACACTCGGTCGAATTTGGCCGTTATTTAGAGCTTAAATTTTGGTGTCGAATTTCTCGGAATTCCGGAATGAATTTAATTGGACGGTGTCGATATTATTGTTGCCAACCTCGATATTACCCGGATATGTGAAAAGTGAATTTTTGACCGGGTACCAATTTTGGACTGGTAGACCACCCTCGCAGTGTGTTTTTATTAATACAATTTTACCCAAATCCTAAAATTATTAATTAGGATTTTTTTTGGGGACCGTCGGATCTTTTTCGATTTTAAATCGTGTCTGTTGGATCGCGATTATTGCAATTTGACTTTTCTTCTCTCTCTCTCTCTCTCTCTCTCTCTCTCTCCATTTCCCGCCGGTCTCCCCCCCTATGCCTGACCACCACCTACCCCACCTACCCCACTCTTCCTCTCTCCTCCTCTCTTTTTCTTTTCCTTTTCTTTTTTTTTGTTTTCTCTTCTTCTTCCTCCCCTCTTTTTCCACACCGCCACCAGCTACTAGTTCCGCCCGGAACCACCTAGGCCGCGGATCAGCCCCCCCACAGAGCCAACCTTCGCTGTCGCTGCCGCCGTTCACGCCGGTTGCCGTGTCCGAACCGGAACCACCGCGGACCGCCCTCGCCCATGCTTGCCGTCCTCGCGCCCTTCGCCCGGCGTTAAATAGGTAAGTTAACCCCTAATCCCTCGTTTAGGGTGTTAAATGCTTAGGGTAGTTAAGTAGTGTTTAGGTTTATATTATGTTTGTTCGGTTAGGATTATATGTTAATTGCGGGTTAGTGATTAGTTAACTCTGTTTAGGGTTTAAGTTATTAATTAGTTTAGTGTTATTGTTTATTATTATTAAATTATTTATTTTCGGAATTTTAAATATTATTTTATTAGTTAATATATTAATTCCGAATTAAATATCATTTTATTATTTTCGGAATTAAATATTATTATTTTATTATTAAATAATTAAATTCCGAAAATTAAATATTATTATTTTTTCGAAAAATTTTCTAACGTCAATTATGATACCAATGGTGGATTTTGCCGTATAAATTGACTTATTTAGAAAATGATTTGAATTATTTCGATTCGAGAAAATGTTTTGACATTTTGGAAAATTGAATTATTTTCGGATATTATTAAATAATTACATTCCGAATTTATTTATTATTATTTCGGAAAATTTGTAATTTCAAATTATTAATTCGGTTTGAATGTCGATGATTTTGCCGCGAATTGTCGATTAAATTGGTTTTTTATGGCAAATTATTTGATCGAAAGTTTCGTGGAAAAATTTATGAGACTTTTGGAATTTAATTATTTTTATCGTTATGCCAAGTAATGATTGTGATACTTTGTGATTGATATTCGGGTTTGACATCAAGCTTGCGAAATTGATTGACCGTTGTATGTGTGACCATGTGATATTGTCGTATGGCATTAATATGAGCACTATTCATGAACGTATGGGCTAATTGAGAAGATAATAATTGGCGGAATGCTTGTGTGCTCGTGGTGGTCACACGTTGGAGCCGTCTTTGCTGTGTATAAACAGACGATGCCTGATTTATCGGATGCACGGGATAATCTGAAGTGCCGATACCCCGGATGCCTAGTCGCGGTCCGAGGCCGGACTTGATGCTCCTTACGGGATACCATCTTACCGTATCGCTTGATGTTGCCGTATTGGAATGCTATCATCTTGTGTATCGTTTGATGAAGCCGTGCCCGACAGGCGAGAGACAGAGCCCGGTTTTTACCGGTAGACCCGCCATCTTGCTACGTATCGCTTGATGTATGGTGGCCCCGAGGGGTAATAATTGGAATACGTGTGATGCATAGTACTTGATTATGGGGTAGAAACGCTGGGCATGGTATGGGGCGTGCCTAAGCGGGTTTTGCCTTATAATCGAGACACGCCATGACCGTGTTGCATTAACGCATGGAAAATCTCGTTAAATGCTTGAGTACGTGACATATGCATTTCATCAACTTGATATTATGTTGCCTGATTAGGGACCCCCGTGCGTAGTAGGCCTCCTAAAGCGGGGCTTAGGCCGTTAACTTATTGAGACATTCGTCTCATTGTTGTTGTTAACCCCTTTTTCAGGCCCTTAGCATGTTAAGCGCACCCAATTTGGTTGGGGTGTTTGAAAGCTGGCTTTTTGGAGTTCGACCTGTTGATGAAGTAGATTAACCATGGCCTTTATCTTTTGCTGGCTTTTTGTGGTAACGCCCAAGTGGGCATGTAAGAATACTCTCGGGGGTTAATCAAGTGAAAATTTAAAATAGTATTGTTTGATAGTTGTGATTTGTTTTCCTGACTATCCCTATTTGTTATTTGTCCGGGGATTGTTGTATTCATTTCCGCATGCGTAATTAAAAGATAAAATGAAGGGTCGGCGACGAGTCCCGGGGCCGTCGCATCATAACGACCATAGCGGGATCTCGCGTGTCCGTGGGGTTCGGGCGTGACACCTTGAAAGCTATTTGATTGATCAAAGGAGAGGACTGTTTTCAACGATTAGAAAATGTTGGACGCACCTCCCTATTGTAAACACCCTTGGATTTGTTTTTCTTTTATTTTTATTTTTTATGTAAGTAGATTGATTAATTGGTATTTGTGACAGAAAAATTTCAGGAAGCCAATTGATGGGAGGGGACAATTGAAAGTTTTAAAGCAACCCAGGGACCTAATCAAATTGATTGAAAGTTCAGGGGAAAATTCCGCGTATAACATAAGTCGAGGGACCGATTTACATGAATCCAAACTTCATGTATGTTATAAAACAAGGGACAAAAATTAGGATATCCCTTCAAAAAAAAAAATCATGTCAGCAGGAGGGAACTGTATCTTGCGGCCAGCCACGACAAAGGAACATTCATTCAAGGAAAATAAAAAAGAAGCAATAAGATTTGTAAAGCAACATGTTGAAAGAGGTAGTTAAATTGGGGTCATCCTCATCGGAAAGGCAACTGAATTCCCAAAAGTTGTCTTTCCTCACATAAGAAAGGTTCTGCCTCATGTTTTGGGAAATAAATTCATCAAAGAAGTTGCACACAAGGCGAATTGATCATTCAATCGACCACAAAGCAATGGTGAATTGGGAACAACTCCAGCAAGAGGTCCTAGAACTCATCACTCGTTGGCTAGGCACAGGAGACTTTTTAGCTGTTGGACGGGTGTGCACCTCGTGGCGGTCCGCTGCCGCCAAAGAGATGTACAAGGCGAAGTCCAAATCCCGTGGCTCATGATATATGCATGCAACCAAATAGCTGAGTTCTTCAGACCGTCTAGAGGGAGAATTCAGCAAGTGGAGTTGCTAGGATCTGGAGCCCAGGCCTTGTCGCCACCAGGATGGATACTCGTGTCAAACTCGGGCTGTGAGTACCGTATCTTCAATCCGCATTTAGGTGTCAGCATCGAACTCCCCGCCTTGGAGAAGCTTCGCCACAAGTCACGTCTCAGTGTGGAACTAGAAGAGCCATAGAGGCTCCTGGGCAGTGCTCCTAGAATCGTAGGATCGTGTTGTCCTCAAGCCCTTTTTTTGTCCAGGAGCTACACAGTCATGATCTCTTCTACGGGATCACCTGGGTTTGCCCTTCCCAGAACAGAAGAAGATGGGTGGGTGGTAGTGAGTCCACCAACGCATCTGCCTCGGCCAGTTGATACATTATGATGGGCTGTATGTGGCCTTGGATGCGCATAAACGAATAATGACTCTTAATGAGAGAGAGTGTCGCATGCAATTGCGACTTGATCTCGGTAAGAACCATATCTCGTGGAATGCTCGGGCTCACTGCTGGTGGCTTGGATGATATGGGGCGGAAGGGGTGGGACCGTGAAAAAATCCAAGTGGATTTGGAGAATGGAACTCAGGAAGAGGTCAAGAGCCTGGGAAGACGTCTCTCTTCTTGAATCGGCAACTCTCGGTTCTCGGTGGAGCTCAACTCCGAGTCATGCCTTCCCTGGATGAAGCCAAATCGCATCCCTGATTACATAGATAAGAAGATGAAGAGTTACGGCATGGACGACGGAGATGCACTTCGATGCACCTAGCATTCGCATTTATCCACCCGAATGGTTTCAACCTTAATGTTGAGTTTTTTCCGCTTCCTAGCTCAGTATGAAGATTTCAATGTCATACTAGGTCGACTAGCATGGGTCCATCCCCACCCTTGATCGCAAGGGCCCTACACGTTTGACCCATGCGATCAACGTCGCCACCAGACAACTATGCCTTGGAAGATCGTAGCGATAGAATATATTCATGGCCGACTTTGCTTTAATTGCTTTAACGTGTTCCAAACGTAAGAAAAGGTCTTTAGCGGCTATTTTCACTCGGGGCTATTCTAAGGACCGCCATCAGCGAGAGGGGAACTCTTAAGCTATTTTCACTCAGGGCTATTATAGTTAAGAAGAATCATGCAAAATGATGCGCATTATTGGTTTGCCCGCGTATTGTAGTAACCACCCATCTAGATTTCTATTTTTGATCGACGCGTTTCTCCGCATGATATGGATTTGGATATTTTTGGCAGGAGAATGTGTTAATATGAATTTCAAACTCGATAAAATTGAAATGGGAGATTTATTAGTTAATCGCCTTGAGATATCAAATTTTAATTATTGATAATATCTAATGTCAACTTTACTTTTTATAGCGAGATTAATGTAAAGGCTTTTTATCATTTGAAATAGGCTGCACAACAAATAGATTACGAGAACTTGCAACCTACCGAAGAAATTACGAAGTTTGCTTCTTCTTCTTCTTCTTTTTAGTTAATTCTTGAAGAACATGCAAAAGAAAAACGATAACCCAAATTAACCTGCTTTTTCAGTGTGGGTTCTATGCAAGTCGGGTTTAAAGGAATTTTAACAAAAAAAATTCTTCTACTTTGGCCTGGCATTGAGAAAAAAAACTGAACTTTGTATGGTAACTGTACCAAATGTCCCGACAATCGACGCGTACTTTTGTATTCGCAATATAATTCGCGTACGTACGCGTGCGAGTGAACGCAACGCGCCGAGCCAATTTGACGCAGACGGCGGAAAAAATAAGAAAGAAACATTACCGAAGACAAGAATTCAACTTGAACATAAACGAACTCTTTTGTCTCTCTGGCTCGCCCGCACGCGCTCTCCCGGTGTTTCACCAGAAAATGCTCCCGCGGCGAAATATAATTCACCGAAAGTCGTTCTTCGATTCTTAATGTGAGGAGACTGGGTTCCGTGGTGACTCCGGACAGGAAATATCCAGGGAGACAAGGAAAAATGGTGAACTTTTACTCCGAACTTCGAACCGGACTATATGTACAAACCGTGCCGGAATTTAATCGACGACAAAGCTTGAAAATACAGCCGCACACGTACACAAAGATGTAACGCCAGAATTTAATCGGCAGACGCGAATCGGAAGGCTACAGCTAAGGAAAGATAAAGTGCGGTACATGAAAGTAAAGATAATTGAAAGATAACATGTTGTTTGATTTTTGTCGGGGGGTTCCTCTCCGGTAGATGGCCGGTGATATTTATAATGGTCATGTGGTAACTGCTCCTTAGTAGTTTTCAACAGTTGTGCCCATGTTCTTCCATTCCGAAAATCTTATCTTCATGTCCATGTGATGCCATGATTCTGCTTTCAAGATAACTGTCTCACGATCTTGTCCACAAGTGATAACTTCCTCATAATCATGGTTCCAAGTAACTGTTCTCTCAAAATACGCATGTATGCTCCTTAGTGGTTTTCAACAGTTACGTTGAATCCACTACCTTGACGGTTTTCTTTTTACTCCACTACGTTGGCAGTTCCTTTGACTCCACTATGTTGACGGTTACTTCTTCTTTCTGCATCTCCAACCAGTCACAACCGTTGACTTCCTCTTAATGTCGAAAACTCTACAGTGATTTTCTAAGTAAACTCAAAACATAAAAGTTGTAGATCCATGAGTTTTCGTTCTTTTGGCTTTAGAATCAGGTCAATCTGATCTGTCTCGAAGAAGTTATGACCATTTTCCCGAACTAGTGCAGAACTGTAATTTCGTTGAAGTATCGACAAGATGAAGTCACAACCGTCGGCTTCCTTTAACCTTGATGGATTCTACAGTGATTTTCTGAGAAAACTCAAAACATAAAAGTTGTAGATCCATGAGTCTTCGTTCTTTTGGCTTTGGAATCAGGTCAATCCGATCTGTCTCGAAGAAGTTATGACCATTTTCCCGAGCTAGCGCAGAACTGAAATTTCCTTGATGAAGTCGTGACCAGTCTCAAGTCTCTACCATGTGTCCTTTGACAATCTTTGGCACAAACGAACCATGTCGAAAAGTTGGCTATTTTATGGTGTAAACACCCGGACATTGTGCACATTTGTGATTTGGTCTCGCTCTTCCCTCTTCAGGTGTCGCTTTGCGGAGAGATATCGGTTCCTTTTGCTTCTCCTTTGTCGTGCTACCGTCAGGTCTCTCTCTCTCTCTCTCTCTCTCTCTCTCTCTCTCTCTCTCTCTCTCTCTCTCTCTCTCTCTCTCTCTCTCTCTCTCTCTCGACTTCGTTTGTGATTTGGTCTCACTCTTCCCTCTTCAGGTGTCGCACAGCGTGAGAAATATCGCTTTCCCCTGCTTCTTCTTCTTAGTGCTACCATCAAGTCTCTCTCTTGACACTTCTGTGAATGTGAATATGAGCGACCATTGATGATGAGTTAACAAGCGATTTGCTGTGGGAGATTGTATATTTTGTCACTGAAAGAATAGGAGCCAACCATGTCCTGCGGTACATATCCAACAGTGCTCGAGGAGAAGGATTATTTGAAATTTGGCTCAATGACAGCCACCCGCGCGTCTACGAGACTCATTGTGTTGCTCACTAAATACATCTGCTCTTGGAGGATATTTACAATGATGTTAAATGGGTAAGAAAGGCATTCGATCGAGCAAGAGCTGTGTTGTTCACAGGCATGGTGCCATCTTAACATCAATGAACCTGTTTGCAAAAAACTGGGATTTGGAACAATCATCCTCAGAAAAATTGTGCTCAAACTATTACATGCTCCAATCGATCATGGGGGTTGAAAGTGAGCTGCGATCGCTTGTTTCATCATCGGAGTGGCTTTCGTTGAGTTTTGAGGAGGATGAATTAGGCGTAGAAGTGGGTGAAATCATTCGCAGTTCCGAGTTTTGGATTGAAGGGAAAGAAGTATTGGATGCTCTAAAATCGATATTTCAAGTACTTAAATCAAGTTGATAGCTATAGCGCTACTTCTGGGTTCTTGTATGCAGCTGTGGAAATGGAGGATGAGGCTATTAGACAAATACATGAGACTAATGTACATAAGCATCAGAGGTTATGGGAGATTTTCAAGCCATGGCAGGGTAAAATCATTCATCCAGTGCATGCTGCTGCAGCTTTTCTTAACCCTGCTTACATGTGTAGCGAGAAGTTTATACTGAAACAGGCAATGAAACAGGGGATTGATTTCATATTGGAAAGTTTGGTAGGTGTTGAAGAAAGGGAAAAATTTATGGAGGAAGTGCATCTCTACCGTAACAGAGAGCCAAAGTTGTTCACTTGTACAGCAATGACAATGCTACAAACTTCTCACCCTTGTAGGCATCTATCCTTTAAACCAATTAACCGCATTGATTTAATTTCACATTTTATTCGTTTTCGACGTGTGAATTGCATGTTGATAGTTGTTTCGTGCATAGGTGACTGGTGGGACTATTGTGGTGATGTCCTTCCTGTTTTAAGGAAGTATGCAATTCAATTCTAAGCCAACCCTGCAGTACTTCGTCCTGCAGGCAAAGTTTGAGCGCATTTGAAACTGCTCAAATTAAGAAGAGGAAGCCGTTGATGCCTGCATTGAAGGACAATTATCTATATTGGAGGACAAATGCATTACTGATGGAGAATTTCAATGCACTGGAAGGAAAAATTAGGAAGCCACCTGATCTTGAGAAACTCGATGAACTTCTCGATTGCACAGAGTTTGTCAATGATAATTTTACTAAATGATCTAATGAATGAGACGAAAGTTCAGGTAAATTGTTGGTAAGAATCTCTGTTGGGACACTTTAGAGATGATTGCGACTTAAAAAGCATGCCAAGCTGATTTGTCAACCACAACGTGGCATGATTTACTAGAGTTAGAATCAAATATGACAGTAGTGAATGATAATGTCACTGAGACATGTTTTTTGCTTGTCTTTTTCTTTATTGATCTTCCACAAGAACTCGCCTTAAGTTTATTTGCAACTCTATTTGGATTAGTGAAGTCCTTCCAAGTTTATGTCCGTATGGATGACAGGCAGGGACAGCATCTCTTTTGATCATAACCATTAGTATCTGTGTTTGTTTTCCATACTTTAATAGATCTAAGTGAAATCAATGTGTTCAAGCTAGTTATTGCTAAATGGCCATAGGTTTCAATCGTCAATTGACTCCGATTGTTATAGTAATGTGAATGACCTGCTAGCCTTGATTTCATAGGTTGGATTTGGTTCTCAGCATTCTCTTCCTTTGTATGACGCTGCTGTTGGCAAGAAGGCTGTCCTCATAATGGGTGCACCGTGCTCTATCTTCTGCCACGCAGATTTCTCTTGGTGAATCGTTAAATTCATATTTCTATTGACAGGTCCGCATCAGCGAGAATGATGGTGAGAGCGAAAAGGATTTATGTCTTCATTTTATAACTAAACTACCAACGAGCCTACTTACAAGTAATGAGGTTAAGAGTGAGAGAGGAACCCCATTCATGTCATCTTGGTAGATTCCAGTAGAGGCAGTGTTGTGCTATCTAGACCCTCGTCGATACTAAAGTTGATGGTGACGGTGATTGGAGGCGACTTTGATGAGGAAGCTGGTCAAAATTGGACTAGAGAGTTCTTTGGGAGTAATGAAATAATGGGGCGAGAGGGAAGATGTCTCTTGACCGGTTATCTTTCTGTAATCCTCGATAAAGGGATGGGGGCATTGGGTGCTATCACTTTTAACGACATATCAAGCTGGACAAGAAGTCAAAATTCAGGCTTGGAGTCAAAGCCACGTCGGGTTATTGTGAAGGAATCCGTGTCCATGAAGGCGCATCTAATGCCTTTGCTGTGGAAGATGGTAGGTCATTTAAGTTTAGACACTTGGCATTAAGTTGTTTGATGAATGTGCGGTTGATATTTAAACACTGCAACCGTCGCCTTATCCAATTACTTTTTGATGCATACAAAGCAACTAAATATATGAGTAATAGTGTCTAATCATTTGATTGATCAGTAAGCAATTTTCCGAGCACTTTTTTTGCTATGTATTCACAGTCGGGAGGGATGATCCAAATATTTGTAGGGACGGAATCTGGAATCCGATTAATGCAATCATGTGAAGATGCCGATGATGCTCGACACCTTCCATGGAAGAATATGTGAGAAGTGCAAGGATTTTTGCCTGCACAATCACCTGTACTCTGTTTCCTCATTCCTCCTTCATCCTTAGACCGTGAGCATGTCTATAGTTGTGTTGTTTCTTGTCGGTATTGACATGTTGTATGGCTCCTTAGGATGCGAATGGTAACCATTCTACTCCAGAAATCAAATTCTTGCTAGAAATTGATTTCTGGAATTCTTACCAGAAATTGATTTCTAGAGGAGAAATCTGTTTGGTAAAACATGACTCAACTGCAACAAAGGACAGATATGCAGATCTCCGTCAAGGCAAGAAATACCAACAACCGAAACTGCATCACTTACTCAACTGCAAGCAGCTTCACGGGCATCACCGAAGCTCGTGCTCATCACAGGAGACGCATTCCCAATTTGGCAATGTGGGCTTAGCGACAATCGTGTCTCTCTGAATACCATTGATGGCTCTCTGAATTCCATCATGGAGTGGGTGGCAGTAGCTGCAAGTAGCAAGAATCTTGGTGACAATATTTTCTTTGATTCTAAGGAGCCATACAATATGTCAATATCCGACAAGAAACAACACAACAATATACATGTTCACGGTCTAAGGATGAAGGAGGAATGAGGAAACATAGAGTACAGGTGATTGTGCAGGCAAAAATCCTTACACTTCTCACATATTCTCCCATGGAAGGTGTCAGAGCATCATTGGCATCTTCTAATGCATTAATCGGATTCCAGATTCCGTCCCCACAAATATTTGGATCATCCCTCCTAACTGTGAATACAGAGCAAAAAAGTGCTCAGGAAAATTGCTTACTGATCAATCAAATGATTGGACACTATTACTCATATATCTAGTTGCTTTGTATGCATCAAAAAAGTAACTAGATAAAAAAAGACGGTTGCAGTGTTTAAATATCAACCGCACATTCATCAAACAACTTAATGTCAAGTGTCTAAACTTAAATGACCTACCATCTTCCACAGCAAAGGCATTAGATGTGCCCTCATGGACACGGATTCCTTCACAATAACCCGACGCAGCTTTGACTCCAAGCCTGAATTTTTGACTTCTTGTCCAGATTGATACGTCGTTAAAAGTGATAGCACCCACTGCCCCCATGCCTTTATCGAGGATTACAGAAAGATCACCAGTCAAGAGTGGCATCTTCCCCTCTCGCCCCATTATTTCATTACTCCCAAAGAACTCTCTAGTCCAATTTTAACCAGCTTCCTCATCAAAGTCGCCTCCAATCACCGTCACCATCAACTTTAGTACCGACAAGGGTCTAGATAGCACAACACTGCCTGTACCGGAAACTACCAAGATGACATGAATGGGGTTCCTCTCTCCTCTTAACCTCATTATCTATAAGTAGGCTTGTTGGTAGTTTAGTTATAAAATGAAGACGTAAATCCTTTTCACTCTCACCATCATTCCCACCGATCACGGACCTGTCAGTAGAAATATGAATTTAACGATTTACCAAGAGAATCTGCACGGCAGAAGATAGAGCACAGTACACCCATTATGAGGACAGCCTTCTTGCCAACAGCAGCGTCATACAAAGAAAGAGAATGCTAAGAACCAAATCCAACCTATGAAATCACTCTAGCAGGTCATTCACATTACCATAACAATCGGAATCACTTGACGATCAAAACCTATGGCCATTTAGCAATAACTAGCTTGAACACATTGATTTCACTTAGATCTATTAAAGTATGGAAAACAAACACAGATACCAATGGTTATGATCAAAAGAGACGATGCCGTCCCTGCCTGTCATCCATACGGACATAGACTTGGAAGGACTTCACTAATCCAAACAGAGTTGCAATGGCAAGTTCTTGTGGAAGATCAATAAAGAAAAAGACAAGCAAAAACATGTCTCAGTGACATTATCATTCACTACTGTCATATTTGATTCTAACTCTAGTAAATCATGCCACGTTATGGTTGACAAATCAGCTTGGCATGCTTTTTAAGTCGCAATCATCTCTAAAGTGTCCCAACAGAGATTCTTACCAACGATTTATCTGAACTTTCGTCTCATTCAATAGATCACGAGTAAAACTGTCATTGACAAACTGTGTGCAATCAGGAAGTTCATCGAGTTTCTCAAGATCAGGTGGCTTCCTAATTTTTCCTTCCATTGCATTGAAACTCTCCATCAGTACTGCATTTGTCCTCCAATATAGATAATTGTCCTTCAGTGCAGGCATCAACGGCTTCCTCTTCTTAATTTGAGCAGTTCCGAATGCGCTCAAACTCTGCCTGCAGGACGAAGTACTGCAGGGTTGGCTTAGAATTGAATTGCATACTTCCTTAAAACAGGAAGAACATCACCGCAATAGACCCACCAGTCACCTATGCACGAAACAACTATCAACACGCAATTCACCGTCAAAAACGAATAAAATGTGAAATTAAATCAATGCGGTTAATTGGTTTAAAGATAGATGCCTACAAGGGTGAGAAGTTTGTAGCATTGTCATTGCTGTACAAGTGAACAACTTTGGCTCTCTGTTACGGTAGAGATGCACTTCCTCCATAAATTTTTCCCTTTCTTCAACACCTACCAAACTTTCCAATATGAAATCAATCCCTGTTTCATTGCCTGTTTCAGTATAAACTTCTCGCTACACATGTAAGCAGGGTTAGGAAAAGCTGCAGCAGCATGCACTGGATGAATGATTTTACCCTGCCATGGCTTGAAAATCTCCCATAACCTCTGATGCTTATGTACATTAGTCTCTTATAATTGTCTAATAGCCTCATCCGCCATTTCCACAGCTGCATACAAGAACCCAGAAGTAGCGCCATAGCTATCAACTAGACGAAGTACTTGAAATATCGATTTTAGAGCATCCAATACTTCTTTCCTTCAATCCAAAACTCGAACTGCGAATGATTTCACCCACTTCTACGCCTAATTCATCCTCCTCAAAACTCAACGAAAGCCACTCCGATGATGAAACAAGCGATTGTAGCTCACTTTCAACCCCCATGATCGATTGGAGCATGTAATAGTTTGAGCACAATTTTTCTGAGGATGATTGTTCCAAATCCCAGTTTTTGCAAACAGGTTCATTGATGTTAAGATGGCACCATGCCTGTGAACAACACAGCTCTTGCTTTCGATCGAATGCCTTTCTTACCCATTCAACATCATTGTAAATATCCTCCAAGAGCAGATGTATTTTGCAAGCAACACAATGAGTCTCAGAGACGCGGGGGTGGTTGTCATTGAGCAAAATTTCAAATAATCCTTCTCCTAGAGCACTGTTGGATATGAACTGCAGGACATGGTTGGCTCCTATTCTTTCAGTGACAAAATATACAATCTCCCACAGCAAACCGCTTGTTAACTCATCATCAATGGGGATATCCAGGGCATTCAATAGTATCATCCCGTCAATAGAATGGGCAAAGATATTAACGAAGGATCTCTCCTTATCACACCAAATATAAGACAGGAGCGTGCAGCGGTTTGTGTCCCATGATTTCTTCACATTTTCCACATGCTCTCAAATATCCTTAACCAAATCGGGCACTAACTTTGTCTTGACTACAGAATCGCATGGCAACTTATAATGGGAACCGTGTTCAGCCACAGCATTCACAAACTCAACGAAAGACGACCTCCGAACAATATCGATGTCGATGTCATTCAACAGGACCAACTTAGAGAGCAATTTACCCAGGAAAACCCCATCCTTACTCATGACCATTTTGGCGAAGTCTCTCGAGTCTTACCTGAACAGCCTTCACCCCTGGCTCTCTTATTAGGGGCAGGAATTGCTTCAGCAGCGGCAAGCAGAACATCTTCCGGTACCTGGCTACAAATGTCTACACCACCCCCTCTAGTTCTAGATAAATGCCATCTAACCCTGTGAAGGTTACTGGCAAATTTTTGCCGCAATACCGGCACTTAAATTTGCCATCCAGAAGAAGCTCTACATATTCCCGAAATGGATCTCTCGGTCTGGGCATGTCTGCTTCCTCAGCCTATCTATGTACACAAAAGAAGAGGGAAACCCTATATACAGCAATATCAAAACCCTGCACCGAAATACGAGGCAACTGACATTGAACAGAGTATACTCCAGCCCTATACACTAGATTGGTTCCTGAAGAGAATAAGAAGTCTCTAAAATTGCAACTGACCACTCAGAAACAACACGATTGCAAAAATGAGGGAAAAGACTTGAAATAATCGAAATGCCCAGAATTCGTAAACCAATAATCGTCGCTCCTATTCACATTCACAGAAGTGTCGAGAGAGACCCTGATGGTCGCACGAAGAAGAAGAAGAAGCAGGGGAAAGCGATATTTCTCACGCTGCGCGACACCTGAAGAGGGAAGAGCGAGACCAAATCACAAACGAAGTCGACAGAAATCGAGAGAGAGAGACAGAGACGGAGAGAGACCTGATGGTAGCACGACGAAGGAGAAGCAAAGGGAAGCGATATCTCTCCCGCTGCGCGACACCTGAAGAGGGAACAGCGAGACCAAATCACAAACGAAGTCGACAGAGATCGAGAGAGGGAGAGAGAGAGAGAGAGAGAGAGACCTGACGGTAGCACGACGAAGGAGAAGCAAAGGGAAGCGATCTCTCCCGCTGCGCGACACCTGAAGAGGGAAGAGCGAGACCAAATCACAAATGTGAACAGTGTCCGGGAGAGCGCGCGCGAGCGAGCGAGAGAGAGACAAAAGAGTTTGTTTATGTTCAAGTTGAATTCTTGTCTTCGGTAATGTTTCTTTCTTATTTTTCCGCGGTCTGCGTCAAATTCGCTCGGCGCGTTGCGTTCACTCGCACGTGTACGTACGCGAATTATATTGCGAATACAAAAGTACGCGTCGATTGTCGGGACATTTGGTGTAGTTACCATACAAAGTTCAGTTTTTTCTCAATGCCAGGCCAAAGTAAATGAATTTTTTTTTAAATTCCTTTAATCCCGACTTGCATAGAACCCACACTGAAAAAAAACAGGTTAATTTGTGTTATCGTTTTTCTATTGTTTTTATTATTATTTATTTTATTTTAAGAACTGGGCAACCATCCTCGATTGTCTTAATCCAAATTTCAGCCTGCTCACTTGTACCGATTTATTGTGATCCATCATCTACGATATCAAGTTTATGCACTTACTCTAATCTTACGGGGCAAACTTTTACATTGTTCAAGTTTATCGAACATCTCAACGGCAATGGTGACTTCCGATATCATGAACATATGATTAAGCTTACGCTTACGAATTGTTAGAGAAAAGAATGGCAATTGATAAGCTTTTACTCTCATTGCTTTGGTTTGAAATAAGTTCAGTTGGGCTTCGACCGCTTCGCTGATACTGAACTATTGGAAACCCGTTATTCTATTTACTACCCATATGGAAAGGAAACCCGAATAAAAAAGACCCGCATTTTTCTTCTTTTTTTTGGGTTAGGTTCGGTTGGGGTGACTCTTTCATCATACATGCACATGTTTATCCCACCGGTGTCTCGGCTCAATAAGGGGCATATGCGTACTTCTATTAATGCCAACCCAGTCGGTTCAATTGTTCGGTCAAAATTCTCCGAGAGTGCATCAATTTTCCATTCCACACCAAACGCAATTCAAGTACTAGTAAGTAGGAAGGTCGTTATATTGTACATTCAGTAATTAAGTGACATGTTAGTACAACCCACCACAAATGTGCCTAGTGGATCTTTTCACAATGTTGTAATTCGATTGCTTTACTAGTTTTCTTTTCTAAATTACAAATGGGGATTACGTCGAAAGTTAGATATCCAAGATTTCTCATTATCGCTCCATACGGTCCGATTATCTATGTTCAAAGAATCTTTTTTGCATGTTCTTCAAGAATTAACTAAGAAGAAGAAGAAGAAGAAGCAAACTTCAGTAATTTCTTCGTAGGTTGCCAGTTCTCTTAATCTATTTGTTGTGCAGCCTATTTCAAATGAACAAAAAACCTTTACATTAATCTCACTATAAAAAGTAAAGTTGACATTAGATATTATCAATAATTAAAATTTGATATCTCAAGGCGATTAACTAATAAATCTCCCATTTCAATTTTATCTAGTTTGAAATTCATATTAGCACATTCTCCTGCCAAAATATCCACATCCATATTATGCGGAGAAACGAGTCGATCAAAAGTAGAAATCTAGATGGGTGGTTACTACAATACGCGGGCAAACCAATAATGCGCATCATTTTGCATGATTCTTCTTATAATTCAAATGACTGATGGACGAGAAGGCATCAGTGTATCTTAAGTGTTCCCCTCTCACTGATGGCGGTCCTTAGAATAGCCCCGAGTGAAAATAGCCGCTAAAGACCTTTTCTTACGTTTGGCACACGTTAAAGCAATTAAAGCAGAGTCGGCCATGAATATATTCTATAGCTACGATCTTCCAAGACATAGTTGTCTGGTGGCGACGTTGATCGCGTGGGTCACACGTGTAGGGCCCTTGCGGTCACGGGTGGGGATGGACCCATGCTAGTCCCACCTATTATGACATTGAAATCTTCATACTGAGCTAGGAAGCGGAAAAAACTCAACATTAAGGTTGAAACCATTCGGGTGGATAAATGCGAATGCTAGGTGCATCGAAGTGCATCTCCGTCGTCCATGCCGTAACTCTTCTTCTTCTTATCTATGTAATCTGGGATGCGGTTTGGCTTCATCCAGGGAAGGCATGACTCGGAGTTGAGCTCCACCGAGAACCGAGAGTTGCCGATTCAAGAAGAGAGACGTGTTCCCCAAGCTCTTGACCTCTTCCTGAGTTCCATTCTCCAAATCCACTTGGATTTTTTTCACGGTCCCACCCCTTTCGCCCCATATCATCCAAGCCACCAGCAGTGAGCCCGAGCATTCCACGAGATATGGTTCTTACCGAGATCGAGTCGCAATTGCATGCGACACTCTCTCTCATTAAGAGTCATTATTTGTTTATGCGCATCCAAGGCCACACACAGCCCATCATAATATATCAGCTGGCCGAGGCAGATGCGTTGGTGGACTCACTACCACCTACCCATCTTCTTCTGATCTGGTAAGGGCAAACCCAGGTGATCCCGTAGAAGAGATCATGACTGTGTAGCTCCTGGACAAAAAAGGGCTTGAGGACAACACGATCCTATCTGTTATATTTTGTCGGTCCGCCCATGATGTGTGTGTCCAAGGGATACCATTTGCTCTAATAAGAGGTGCGTCTGAGAGACACCTTTTGAAGAGGTGCGATGAGAGTTTCTTAATGAAAGTTAAGATAACTTCTTGGTAGATGAACAATAGACAAGAGAAATTCATAACTCTCTCTCTCGACGCATTAGGATTCCGTATCTACTTTGAGAAGACAATCGGCATTAACGCTGTGGAACAAGAATACTTTCCTTGTGATTGTATTCGGACCAACGTGAAGTAGATTCGTTCATCGTTTGCTGGTGATTCAAGATTCAACGTCACGATCCTGGAAATTTTTGTTTGGAGCGGATCGAACAGGTTTGTCGATTCTCCCGACACACGCTTCCAACATTGGTATCAGAGCCTCGGTTATGATCTCTGCCTTGTTTTCCCGTTGATTTTTTTTCTGCTTACTGTTTGATATGGAGATCATGATGATGAACTTCATACTGTCTACATGTGCATTGCTCAGGAATTGCAAAATGAATCGACGAACATCAATTGAAACGAAGAACGGGTTTGAACGTTACGGGCGACCGTTCTGTTTGGATGATTTTCGAAAACTTCTTTATTGAGAAAATAATTTTTTATTATTTAAAATTGAAGAACTTGTCGAGGCGAGTAGAGCGGTGGGTCGAACACCGCCGAAAAGACGCCGGACGCGCCCACACGAGTGGCTAGAAGCCGAGGCGTGTGGGAGCCCACAGCCCAAGGCGCTAGCCCTGCCAAGTCGTGGATGACACGGGCACGTCGGTCAAGCGGTGCGTCTTGACGTCATCGATGACGTCGGCAAAACTGCTCGATGTCGACATCTTGGCGTCATCTCGCCAAACGCGACCAACCTCCGGCGACCGACCCGACCGACAACCCGACCGGACGTTGACCCGACCCGTGACCAGTCAAACCGGTCGAACGGTCAATGGTCGAACCGGTTGAACCGGGTCGAAGCCCATATAAGACAGGCGTATGCACCACACGCGCCCGTACAATTAGGGTGGCACATGTGGGCGCGTGGATGGTCCGATCGAGCTATAATTGGTACCGTTATGTTCGTATTGAAATTTTCTACATTGTGGTATAGTTATTTTATATGTTTGAAGCTTTTAAAGGTATGAAAATGCATACAGAACCCTAAATATGTGTATTTTTGGGGTATTATTGCATTTTACATGTATTTCCCTATGGTTTTGGAAATACAGAAGTTGGCTTACATGTAAATAACCACATAAATATTATGTAGAGCATGATTCATTGATGCCATGTCTATATGATTTGACGTGCTTGCAATTTCCTATTTTTAAGCATATTAAAATAATGGCTGGAGATCCTTACGTTATGAATTCCGCTGTTGATTATATTTGTTGCATGAATGTTCTATTTGTTGATTTACATCATACCATGCTAAATAATTGTTAGAATAGATGTGATCATTGCCTTCGATATTTTTTTTTTTTGTGAATTATCTAGTCTAGTGGGAGTTCGCGAGGTTGGTAGAATTAGAAGAAATTCTCACCTAGAACTTAAAATTTGCACAAATTAAATAAGTTAATGATAGTAGAACAATCGTGCGCTTGAAACTGATTGGGAACATCGTGAACTTTTGTTTTGGTGTCTTTTGTTGAGTTATCATTAATTTAATTTGTCTTTGCTGCAAATTAAAATATGTATGTTTATGTGGAAAATGCGCTAGTATTGATTCTGCGTTTATTATGTCAATGTGTGATAGATAGTGATTATGGCTTCGCATCCAAAAATATTGTGGCTGACTTCAATAAGGGTGAGAAGCTGAACGATGACAATTATGATATTTGACACGAAAAGTTCAATATATCCTTGAGGAACAAGAGGTTTTGGAAACCCTTAATCATACCATAGATGAACTTGAGCATGGAACTTCTGCTCAACACAAAAGAGATCAAGAAGCTTTTCAAGCTTGAAAAAAGAAAAATAGCATTGCTCGCCTCACGTTATTGAGTTGTATGCAAGATGATCTCATATGTGAGTTTGAAAGTTATGACAAAACTCAAGCAATGTGGGTTGCCTTGAAAGATAAGGTTGGGGGGGTACGTCTGCCACTAAGTTGAGGAGGCTCACCATCAAATTTGATACATATTGGAAGCGCTCAAATCTATCGATGAGGCAGCATCTTGGGAGATGTCAAACATGATACGTGAGTTGAAGTCAACAAGTCATACCTTAACCGGCGAACAGCAAGTTCAGGCTGTTATTAAAGGTCTCTTCCTAACAGCTGGGAACATATGAAAATCAATATGACGCACAATGATAATATCGTCACTTTAGACAATATTGCTCGTCATTTGAAATTAGAAGATGAGCGCCTAGAGACTGCAAAATCCTCTACCCATGCTTATTGTCATGCCCCAACCCCACGGCACGCAACATCCCTACCTTGGTCAATTTGTGTGCGACGTCCTAGGAAGCGTCGCCGACCCAACGCCCAAATAGGACACAAGCACAAGCGAAAGTAATAAATAAACAACCCTAACAATAAGTAAATGAGACAAAGGTAGCCAAACAATAACCAAACAACAGCTGAAAATGCGTATACCTTATATTACTATTAAATGCCCTTTTACAACAGTTACCTATATACATATCAGCATATACAATCATCCCCAAAAGACAACGAACAGCCACTACTTAAGCAAAAAGGGTAAAGGTGGCTGGGGTGAGTCAACTAGGCCTACAAGGAGGACCACGGATAAAAAGAGACGGCCTCCCTTCCTAAGCTTCTAATCTATCCTACGGCTCCCAGTCTGGGTCTGAAGACTGAGGAATCCTCCGACATCCCTTCTGAAGAACTCGTAGGGGGCTCAGACTCCTCTGGATTCATATCTTGTGCGGTAATCCGTTCATCTTCTGAATCCAGCTCTAACTCTGGGTCAAGATAAAGTCCCAACTCTTCATCGGATACTATCTCTTCATCCGATCCTAACTCAGCAATCTCTCCGTCCTCACCGGGGTCTTCATCCATAGGCTCGCTCGACGTCCTCTTCCATTGGCTCCCCGATCCTCATACCATATTCCCGGCTCACGATTCATGGCGGCGGGCTCATCTACGGTCGGGGATCTACAATTTTGCCATCGCCATCCGGGGTATCATCACCCCATCTATATCCATCGGCACATCGAACGTTCTAAGAGGTCTTCCTATGTTTCCGTCGGCATCTTTCATGCACCAAGCCACATATTCTTGAGTTTGGTAAAAGTACTCATCCATGTTTATAAATACTATAGAGCGATACCTCACATATGCTTCCCGTTTCCTGCTGGGTACACTCTCATCAACGACTAAATCTGAGTGGGGATCCCAAAAAGAGGTGGCGGCCTCGACATTCTTACAGGTGAGGGTTCGAAAATGTGGGTTATTACAACCGTGAGACAAATCTCGTGAGTATAACCCATAAACCTATACTAGGCTAACATGCAATCTCTTGACCAGCAAATCAAAACACCGAGCAATACAATTCACTAATAATCTCTGACCAGGGCCCTCGGGCCCCGATCACTTACCTAGCTAACCCTACAGGCTAATCATTTTATAAAATCACAACACATACGAGACACATTGGTCACACATCGTCATACGCGATGCTCATACTCAATAGTGTTCGATTTGCATGCCATTCACTGAGTCTTGCGCATTCGCACATTAGCCCATACATTCTTATGCATGCAATGTCAATATCATGCCATGCGTCACACTTTGCTCACACCGCACATTGGCTCAATACTCAATTGTTATTAATCATTATGACCTGCTACAAAGTGCTTGAGGTTGTTTCTTTAATCACAACACTCCGTGGCCAGCGTAAAAACACCCTCGGCCTAGTGTCTCTAGCCTGCTCCAAAGTGCATGAGGCATAACACCGATCTTCTTACGAACCAAATTGGTCATCTTCCGGTTATCTTGGGCATCGTCCTGCTCCAAAGTGCATGAGGGCGGCATCGTCCTGCTACAAAGTGCATGAGGACGGATGCAGGATCACACAAATACATAGCCAGTTTTTTTTTCTCGAACCCAGCGTAGTGCGCATAAGGTAATTAGGTGATCACACGCTCATGTCGGGCACGCATTCTCGCACACTTTTCATTTCATGCCTCATTCTCGACATACACAATGCATGGCCATGCAATGCAATTCAATGCAACATGAGCATCCACATAACACGAGCACGGGCACACGGTTCAATCAAAGTCGTTCCATAATGCCTAATTCGCAAACCACGTGCTCACTTGGCCAATTAATACCGTGCAGCCCAAAATCACACTTTATACTCAATACTCAGCACAAGCCCACAATTGGCCAATCACACTTCACACAGTTCGATCACACGAGCACGCGATATGGCAATCACAAAATCTTACAATTAAACACAACTAATTCATAAAACAACCACGACAAGGCGATCCAACGGACACGGTTCAAACTAAAAATCGACCTAATGATCCCGATTCAAATTCGAAAAATGGCCTAACAGTCCACGAAAAATCCCAATAATAATATAGGGCAAATGGCCAAAATAAAATAACCCAAGACACACTACGAGGGAGGTCTACTAGTCCAAATTCGCACCCGGTCAAAAATTCACTTTCTCACTATTCCTGATAATCTCGACGCTGGCCACAATAATATCGACACCGTCCAATTTATTTCATCCCGAAACTCCCGAAAATCAACTGCCAAGTTCGGGATCTAAATAACGGCCAAATTCGATCAAGTGCGATTCTAGCGAAATCTCAAAATTTAAAACAATAATCGGGAGTGATCAATTCCGGGCGAGATTTTACTACAAGCCTTGACGAATTACACATTTATTAAGTTCCAAAATTGAGTCAAAATTGGGATGTCACATTATCTACAATGGAGGCAGAATTTATTGCATGTTCTGCTGCGTGGAAGAAGCGATATGGCTAAAATGTTTCTTGGAAAATTTAGCCATTGTCACCGATGTCCCAATACCGGATGACGATATATCTGCGATAGTCAAGCAGCCATTGCCTATGTGAAAGATCCCAAGTACCATGGTAGGACGACATTAACATAAAGAATAACTTCATTAGAGATATAATAGTGCAGAAGGAAGTAGTCCTGCAATATATTTCAACCAACAGATGATTGCTGATCCATTTATTTAATATTGTTCCAAGAGACGTGTTCTTGACCCACAGGATGTCTCTAGGATTACGTAGAATGTGATTATGATATGTAATATTGTTGAGAATCACTGGATTATATGAGTATATGTATTGTACTTGTTTGTTAATGAATTGATGTTTTATCAATTAGTACAACGTTATGAGACTAGCACAAACACACATATATTCTTGAAAGGTATGTCACCAAGCAATGATTGGCTTACTCACACACGAGCAATCACCTCAAATGCTATAGTAAGCGGGTTAAGATGAGACCATATGTACTATAAATGCTAGAAGAGCAGTTTAGTACATAAAATGATTTAATGTCGCCTTGATCGGAATCAAGATGAGGTCTGTTATTCGTATGTGATAAAACCGAATATGATAGTCCCACAATCATGTATGCCCTGAAGGTAGCGGATCATGCGAGTACTAAATTGGGCGCTGTGGAAAGCGAGCTGATATAGCACTCGAGCTAAACATGAGTACATGAGAAGCATGTGACTATGTTTAGGCTAAGATTCATATAGTGGATATGATTAATAAATGACATACGCCTTATAGAAAGAGAAATCTACTCTAACATGTAATTCATACTACATGTGCTTTATTTGATCAATAAGTGAAATGAGTACAATTATCCTTATTTATTCATCCTGTGAGTCCTTAAGGTAAATTATAATTTACTTTACTTCATGCCCTATGTTACTTCCGACTACGTTCTCAAAATAAAATATCAATGTTGCTACTTTAGCATGTTCTTTGGCGGTCATGAATAGATATAGTTTTATGGGACATGTCTAGGAAAGCAGTTTTTCCGAAATGGAGAGAGACATGAGTGCGAAGGAATACTATTGTTGTTTTACATCTATCACATGTGTTTATTGGTCGACCAATTATTTAGCCTTCAATGGCTTTTGAAAATAATTGTAAATTCATGGTTTTTTTTTTTGATAAAAGTCAAGTATAGCCTTTAAGGGATAGGTATACTTGGATTGATGTAACAAAATATGTCTAGAGCACTGTGAGACATCAATTGTTTATTTATTTTTGGGGTTATAGCCATTATGTTGTCCCTAACAGGTACATAATTAGAGCTCCAAATACAGGTGTACTCACTTTGGTCGCACGGCTTTCTTGCTAGTATGAATTGTTTTTAAGGTAGATGAATGTTGAATGCCTTATGTTCTTGATAGAGCATTATCAAGCCCATCATATCTGCAGTGGAAGATGTTATATTTTGTCGGTCCGCCCATGAAGTGTGTGTCCAAGGGACACCATTTGCTCTAATAAGAGGTGCGTCTGAGAGACACCTTTTTGAAGAGTTGCGATGAGAGTTTCTTAATGAAAGTTAAGATAACTTCTTGATAGATGAACAATAGACGAGAAATTCAGAACTCTCTCTCGCTCGGCGCATTAGGATTCCATATTTACTTTGAGAAGACAATCGGCAGTAACGCTATGGAACAAGAATACTTTCCTTGTGATTGTATTCGGACTAACGTAAAAGTAGATTCGTTCATTATTTGCTGGTGACTCAAGATTCAACGTTTATCCTGGAAATTTTTGTTTGGAGTGCATCGAACAGATTTGTCGATTCTCCCGACACATGCTTCCAACACTATCGATTTTAGGAGCGCTGCCCAGGAGCCTCTATGGCTTTTCTAGTTCCACACTGAGATGTGACCTATGGCGAAGCTTCTCCAAGGCAGGGAGTTCGATGCTGACACCTAAAAGCGGATTGAAGATACGGTACTCACAGCCCGAGTTTGACACGAGTATCCATCCTGGTGGCGACAAGGCCTCGGCTCCAGATCGTAGCAACTCCACTTGCTGAATTCTCCCTCTAGAGGGTCTGAAGAACTCAGCTATTTGGTTGCACGCATATATCATGAGCCACGGGATTTGGACTTCGCCTTGTACATCTCTTTGGCGGCAGCGGACCGCCACGAGGTGCACGCCCGTCCAACAGCTAAAAAGTCTTCTGTGCCTAGCCAACGAGTGATGAGTTCTAGGACCTCTTGTGGGAGTTGTTCCCAATTCACCATTGCTTCGTCCTCGATTGAATGATCAATTCGCCTTGTGTGCAACTTCTTTGATGAATTTATTTCCCAAAACATGAGGCAGAACCTTTCTTGTGTGAGGAAAAGACAACTTTTGGGAATTCAGTTGCCTTTCCGATGAGGATGACCCCAATTTAACTACCTCTTTCAACATGTTGCTTCACAAATCTTATTGCTTCTTTTTTATTTTCCTTGAATGAATGTTCCTTTGTCGTGGCTGGCCGCAAGATACAGTTCCCTCCTGCTGACATGATTTTTTTTTGAAGGGGATATCCTACATTTTTGTCCCGTGTTTTATAACATACATGAAGTTTGGATTCATGTAAATCGGTCCCTCAACTTATGTTATATGCGGAATTTTCCCCTGAACTTTCGATCAATTTGATTAGGTCCCTGGGTTGCTTTAAAATTTTCAATTGTCCCCCTCCCATCAATTTGCTTCCTGAAATTTTTCTGTCACAAATACCAACTAATCAATCTACTTACATAAAAAAAAAAAAAAAAAACAAATCCAAGGGTGTTTACAATAGGGAGGTGCGTCCGACATTTTCTAATCGTTGAAAACAGTCCTCTCCTTTGATCAATCAAATAGCTTTCAAGGTTTGTCCTGGTCCTCCGGATAACTTTCGATCTTTGTGTTTGTCGTCTGGATTATAGATCGCGAGTTTCGCCTCAAGCATTCATTATGTCCCATTACTTAAGGCCGTCCTATGACTTCGTTGATTTGTTTATTCTTTCCGGACCATCTGATATCACGCTAATGTAGAATTATCCAATTAGTCCTTTCAAGGTGTTTTATGGTCCTCTGGATAACTAGATCTTTGTGCTTGTGCCTCCATATTATATCCGGCAAGTTTCGCTTCTAATCATTTTCGGTGTCCCATACTTAAGCCAACCTATGACTTTTTGGATTTGTTTATTAGTTCTTGATGATCGGAAATCACGCGGGCATTCACTAAGGCTGCACTAGAAAAAGGTTCAGTCTCTCTCTGTTTTGACTCTCAACTTTTATTGTTGAAACTTGTTCGGCCGATGACTTAAGGGAGCATCTTTGCGGAGAAGGCTAGGGCAAATTATTTTGACAACCACAGCAAACGAGAAGATAAAGAAAAAAAGTGAAAGTTATCATCAACACGCAACTTTTGATTGTGCCGATGCATAATTTAGTCATTTTATTAAATTAATAGAAAATAAATATATTTATTTTGTCGTGACCGTTGATCCTACGGATCACACATGTGGGGCCCCTTGCGATCAAGGGTGGAGATGGGCCCATTCCAGCCAACCTGGGTCCGACATCATGAAGAAAAAAAAAAATACGACATTAATGTGACTACTAGTTGCATCAAGTGAGAATTTTCATATTTTTAGGTAAACAAAAGTTTTATCTAAACTAAGTTGCCATGAACATGAACGTCCGTTTGCAGCATCGGTTCTGATGATTCCAAGTGTCAGGAGAAGTAATTAGGAAAAGAGCAATTATTATCAACATTTAATCAATAAGCTCATGCCTACAACGTCAAATTTTCTTTTCTGGTGAGAGAAGGAACTGACTAGGTGTATTCTACTCTATGATAGGGTGAGACCCACGGAATCAAGGATTACCGAAAAAAGTCTTCAGTGCATCCATTCAGGTGCAAAAATGTGAGTGCCAGTTGCATCAAAGTATGTCCGACTTTTTTTGTCGTCCACATTGTAACTCTTCATCTTCCTATCTAAGTAAGGAGAAATTAGTTAGGTAATCGTCTAGAGATACCAAATTTTAATTATTAATTGATATCTAACACTCTCTTTACTTTTATATAGTGAGATATATAAGGGTACTTTGGTCATTGAAAATTGGTTATATATATAGTAGAGATAGATATAGATAACAATAGAGTAAGAGAACTTGGCAATCCGCTGAAAAAATTCCAACGCTTATCTAATTTTTCTAATCAATTCTAGAAGAAATTCTAAAATATTCAATGAACATAGGTAATTAGACTACATGGAAAGATAGTTAGAAACCTTATATATCTAACTAGGTCTTTGTTTATTCTTTCCGGACCATCTGATATCACGCTAATGTAGAATTATCCAATTAGTCCTTTCAAGGTGTTTTATGGTCCTCTGGATAACTAGATCTTTGTGCTTGTGCCTCCATATTATATCCGGCAAGTTTCGCTTCTAATCATTTTCGGTGTCCCATACTTAAGCCAACCTATGACTTTTTGGATTTGTTTATTAGTTCTTGATGATCGGAAATCACGCGGGCATTCACTAAGGCTGCACTAGAAAAAAGGTTCAGTCTCTCTGTTTTGACTCTCAACTTTTATTGTTGAAACTTGTTCGGCCGATGACTTAAGGAAGCATCTTTGCGGAGAAGGCTAGGGCAAATTATTTTGACAACCACAGCAAACGAGAAGATAAAGAAAAAAGTGAAAGTTATCATCAACACGCAACCTTTGATTGTGCCGATGCATAATTTAGTCATTTTATTAAATTAATAGAAAATAAATATATTTATTTTGTCGTGACCGTTGATCCTACGGATCACACATGTGGGACCCTTGCGATCAAGGGTGGAGATGGGCCCATTCCAGCCAACCTGGGTCCGACATCATGAAGAAAAAAAAATACGACATTAATGTGACTACTAGTTGCATCAAGTGAGAATTTTCATATTTTTAGGTAAACAAAAGTTTTATCTAAACTAAGTTGCCATGAACATGAACGTCCGTTTGCAGCATCGGTTCTGATGATTCCAAGTGTCAGGAGAAGTAATTAGGAAAAAGAGCAATTATTATCAACATTTAATCAATAAGCTCATGCCTACAACGTCAAATTTTCTTTTCTGGTGAGAGAAGCGAACTGACTAGGGTGTATTCTACTCTATGATAGGGTGAGACCCACGGAATCAAGGATTACCGAAAAAGTCTTCAGTGCATCCATTCGGGTGCAAAAATGTGAGTGCCAGTTGCATCAAAGTATGTCCGACTTTTTTTGTCGTCCACATTGTAACTCTTCATCTTCCTATCTAAGTAAGGAGAAATTAGTTAGGTAATCGTCTAGAGATACCAAATTTTAATTATTAATTGATATCTAACACTCTCTTTACTTTTATATAGTGAGATATATAAAAATACTTTGGTCATTGAAAATTGGTTATATATATAGTAGAGATAGATATAGATAACAATAGAGTAAGAGAACTTGGCAATCCGCTGAAAAAATTCCAACGCTTATCTAATTTTTCTAATCAATTCTAGAAGAAATTCTAAAATATTCAGTGAACATAGGTAATTAGACTACATGGAAAGATAGTTAGAAACCTTATATATCTAACTAGGTCTTTGGTTGATTCAAATCGTCAATTGTAATTAAAAAGAAAACTACTAAATGGACCTAATTACCTTTTCAAGTCACAATAAATGTGACATTCCGAATTCGACCAATTTTTCGGGATTTATAAAGCGTGTAATTTGTCGGTGTTCTTATAGTAAAATCTTGTCTTCTGGAACTGATCATTCGGTTATTATTTTTAAAATTGAGATTTAGCTAGAATTGCACTTTCGATCGAATTTGGCGCTATTTAGAGCCCAAACTTTGGTGTCGAATTTCTTAGAGTTTCGGGCCAATTTAATTGGACATGTCGATATTATTATAGCTAGCCTCGATATTGTTCAAGATATCAAAGCGAAAATTTTGACCCGGATCTTGGTTGGGATAATAAACCTCCTCGTAGTGTGTTTTATTAGACTTCTTTTAGCCTTTTTCCTAATTATTAATTAAGATTTTTCGTGGACCGTTAGATCGTTTTGGTTTAAACGTGAACCGTTGAATCGGGATCATTACATTGACTCTCTCTCTTCTCTCCTCTGCGCCACGGCAGCCATCCCCATGCAACGTCCCCTCCATGCACATTGCCCCCCTCTGTCAGACCCTCTCTCTCCTCTTCCTCTTTCTTTTCTTTTTTCTTTCTTCCTCTTCTCTTTTTCTTCTCCCCTCTCTCCCCGACTCTTCCCCTCCTCCGTAGCTCTTGTCAGACCCTCTCTCTCTTTCCTCTTTCTTTTTTTTTTCTTTCTTCCCTCTTCTCTTTCTTCTTCTCCCTCTCCCCAGACTCTCCCCCTCCTCGCTTGCTCCTCTCCGCCTCCACCCGGCCTTTTCCCCACTAGCCGTAAACACCGCCCGTCTTCCTCACGCGCCCGCATGCTCAACAACTCCACCCCCGGCTCGGGTCTTTTTTCTCCTCCCAAGCATGCCCATTTTCATTTCCGCCGCCCGCACGCCTACTCCGTCCACTTCTCCCGTCCACCCCGCCCGGCTCACTTGCTTCACTTGGCCCCGGGTCGCCACCGTGCCTCTTCTTCCTCGTGGCCAGGTGCCGACCAACCGCCCGGTCTAGCTGATTATCATTTCTTGGCGAACCCGTCGCCGCCATTTTACCGCCACGTCCGCGAGTCCGGCCGCCGTCCGACCATCGATCGGCTCCCCACACCACCCGCGCCTAAAACCCCGTCGCGGTTGCCAATTGCTCGCCAGCGCTATCTACCCGCCTCGTATAGCCAAACTCGCCGCCCAGCCAGTTTCCGCCGCTCGCCTTCACGGCGCAGCTCGCCGTCGTCATCCGACCCAGCCTAGCTACGTCGGCCCGGCCCATTTCGTAGCCAAACATGCCTCGCCATGGCGGATTGCCCCCTACATGGCGAGCTTCGCCTTGGGCCGTAGTTGGGACAGCCTATAGGCCATTGCCCGGTATGCCCGTCGCTGTTATACTGTTGCCGCTGCCCTGCTTGGCGGCGGCATTTTTGCCCGTGGTCGGGCCCATGGTGAGTGGGCAGCGCCAAGAATTTTGCCCGTATGCCAAGGCAGTGGCCAAACCCGGCGCCCTGTAGGTGTCGATCCCAACCATTCACTGGCCATTTGAGCTCGAGTAGATTTTTTCGGGCCAAAACTTGGGTAAGTGACTTCCTAATCCTTACTTAATACTTTAGGTATTTATAGACTTGTTTAAGGGCTAATTAATACCGGTTTAGAACTAAGCTTAGATTAGGATCAATATGTGAATGCGATAAATTGTTAGATTAAATTGTGATAATTGTAAGGCTTAATTAGTGGCCGATTTCGGTGGGCTTAATGGCTGGTTAGTTAGATTAATGTTGGTTAGTTTACGACTTGGAATGTGAGTGGAATGTGATGGTATGGTGGGCGCATGTATGGTTGGTTTGTCGTGGCATTTGTGGATGAATTTAATGTTTGAATGTAGCGACTTGAATGTCGGATGGGTGGGCTTGTTTGGTGAACTCGTGATTGGAATTTGATTAGTATGAAGTGTAAGAATGACAAATTGAATTGTGTGGCACGTGTACCTGAAAGTTAACAGCTTTAAGACGTGTTGACGGTGGTCCGTTATAATAAAAGTTAATGAACTTGAGGGCGTGTTGACGTTGGTCCGCAGAATAAAAGATAACGGACTTGAGGCGTATTAACGGTGGTCCATATAATGAAAGTTAACGGACTTGAGACGTGTTGACGGTGGTCCGCAGAATGAAAGATAACGGACTTGAGACATATTGACGGTGGTCTGTGGAAGGAAAGTGCAACCTAAGGCGTGTTGGCGTGAGTCGTGTGAATGTGTGATATGTCCAAAGGAGGGATGGAGCCCGGCTTGATCCGAGGGGCTGGCCCGAGGCGTAGTAGTGTGGGTAGTGAGAATGGACCTAAAGGCGCGATGGCGTGGGTCGAGAGAAAGATGTTTGGCCATGCATGTGAATTGAGTGTGATTGATTTGGCTAGTTGAATGTGTGATTGAATTGGTTGGATTGATCGAGTGCAAGTGTGGCTGGTACTTGAGTGATTGTGATATGTTATTGAGCTAATATTATTACATTATCATGATTTGACTAATGTGCAGTGTGGGCATGTGATTGGATGGCGAGGTAAGTCCATTGATGTGAATTGTATATGTTATCGGTTAGATTGCATGTTAAAACTTGTCTGCGTCACGCATTAGCCTATATGGGGTTTAGGTGTTGCTTATTAAGACTCATTCTCACGGTTATTATATAACCATTTTCAGATCCGCGATCGTGATTGATTGGAAACGCTACCAGGTATCTCGGGGGATGGAGGACGGGGTCAAGTTACCCCGTATTTTGTATGCCCCTTTTTATAGAGTAGTTAAGTTTACAAACTACGGTCTCTTTTGATGAAAGTGGTTTTATTGTTTATGGCCTAGGTAGCAGTTGTCTTTTGTGAACGTTATATGTATCTGCCAAATGTAAGAATTACAGTTATTGTTTCGTGTTTTTTGCCACCCCTTGTTATTATTAATTGTCTAGGTTGTTTCAATTTGTTTCCGTGCGTGCCTAATCTCTGATATTTGGGTTGGGTCGGCGACATGCCTGGGATGTCGCATTCAATGATCGACCATCGAGGGATGTCGTGAGCCCGTGAGAGTTCGGGGCGTGACAATAAAAAAAAAAGCTAGATTGATTTTCGCCTGCATTCTCGTCTCACATTGTAATTTATGGCGTGTTACGATCTTAATTGAGTTACCATCATAAATACAAATATTATTCACTTGATAGTCAGATAGGTACCATTACCAGGCTCAAATCTAATTTGCATGTGGATCACAACAGACCAACCAACCGAGATTAGAGAGTGTTATTCCTAATATTGTAAGAAATTGCTAAACACGACCTAGAATGGGAGTTTGATACACGCTGCGAGTTTGAAGAACGAACTATTGACCAGACTGGATTGGCATTAATGAAATTTACGTTTATTCTCCTTATTGAACCCCTGTGGTGCCAAGAAACTGGTGGCGTGTGTGTATATATATATATGGACGCGTGCGCATGTTGCATGTAGTCAACATTTTTCTGCAGTTTCTTTTTTTTTTAGCTTTTCTTTACTTTGGCCTGGCATTGATAAGAAAAACTTTTGCTTTGCAAGGTAATTACTTCGATGTCACAATAATTGAGAATGGATCAATTCGATATTTTATATCCATCTAAAACATTTGATCTAAATCTTGCTTTACATCTATCTGACTGTTTTAGTTTTTAGTTTTTATTTGATAAAATTTCATAAGTGCATGAGTCCATCTAAATTAATCCTTAGTTTTTTATTTGATCTAAATATTGCTTTGCATCCATCTCACTTTTTGTCTAGCTTGAAACATTTGAAATATGCAACTGTTGACAAATGTAGATTTAATGCAAACTCTTCATGATTTTTTGAAACTTGATTAATATTTTTCAAATTTATCTCAAGCCCACTAGAAAGGTGTATAGAATAAGCCACACCATTTCTAAGGAGCCCCACATCGAGCCCACCATTATAAAGCTCTATAAGACATCCTAGTCACATCGAAAGAATATAGAATCCAATCACTCATACTAAGTCATTTGTGCATAAAGCAACTCTCATGCAAAGTAAAATTGCACAAATTTCTAACATCGGCATTAATTAGTAAATTCGGGAAAGTAGAACAAGATACGATACATTTATTTATTATAAATGGAGTAAACGGATAAAATTATGCATTACCGCTATCAATAGTTGCATGTTGAGTATAATCTTCACTTTTTATTTAAAAATTTGCTGCGGTTGTCAATATAATTTGGCCTAGCCTTCTTTAAAAATATGCTTCCTTAAGTCATTGCCCAAACAAGTTTCAGCAATAATGGTCGAAAGTCAAAATAGACAGAGACTGAGATTTTCATTTTTATTTATGTGGCCTTAGTGAATACTCACGCATGATTGCAGATGATTCGACCAAAAAAAAGCAATTCAAGAGAGTCATAGGTTGGCCTTGACTAATGGGACGTCGAAATTGAATAAAAGTGAAACTCATGATAAAATTCAGAGACATGAGCATGAAGACTTAGAGGACCATAAATTATCTTGCAACTTTAAGAAGCAGTAAAATATCTAGATCTTCAGCTTATGTAGGCGGCGCTCATCCTGAGTAGTTTCAACACAGAAGACTTAAAGAAATCTTACTTGCCCCTCTCCTCCCTAGGGTTCTTCCTCAATCTCCATGGAAGAGAGGGTTTGAGCTAGATCTCCTCCCCCTCCTCCCCCCCTCCTTCCTTTTCTCTTCTAATCTGATCTAGATCTAGAAGTTTCTCTATCCCATTTCGATGAGGGTTTCTACCTTGATCTAGTCTAGATTTAAGGGTTTTTGCATGTGTGATTTCAGAGTTTCGCTTCTCTTAGATTTCATTTGTGTACAAGTTCAGTTTCAAAGAACATTAGAGGAGTTTCGTGAAGGTTTCACTTTCACTGGTGCCAGATATGTGCTTCTTCAACCTTGTTATTCTAAACGGTGATAGTATTAGGAACATCTAACCTAGGCGTACACCACCAAAAGGCAAAACCATCGTAACAGTTGGAGACCTTGATGTGTGCTAATTACTAAAGACGATTCAGTGATCGGTCGTTGATTTTGGCTTGAAAAAGTCACATATCTGTTCTTTGAGCATGTGATCCATAATCTTGTTCTAATTATTCATCTTGTTATCTAGAGCTTGTTTTATTTTGAAGTCGTTTGAGATTTGTCTTGACTTACACTTGAACTATGTTGTTTCTCTCTTGTATTTTTGTGGAAATAGATGAAATGTTACTTTGACAAAAAAAAAAAAAAAAAAAACTTATCTCCAACTTTTGAGTTTGAATCCTTCATCCCTTAACCTACCTCCCCATCCTAAAGAGTTAACTCACTCCCTATTCTTTTTGCCAATCATAAGTACTCAATAATTACTTGATCATCAATACAATATGCACCCGGTCAGGCAGTTACGCACATTCTTGGACCTCATTCAATATTTTTGGCTATACACAATCGTACGTCGAAGGTTTCACATTGCTTCTTCTTTCGTTCTTTCTCTACTTTATTTTACTCACTAGTAGCAGAGGAAATGTGGTATAGACTTATTATTGTATAACGTTGCGGCTGGTGTAAAGCTCTCAACACACACTTATAAAGGTCATGGCCAATAAACGTGGGCTAGAGGGAGATCTTAAAAAGGATTATTCAAGTGGTGACCTCTGAGAACCGATTTGGTCGCTAAAATATGTTAAATAAATTAGACACCTAATTCATCGGTTGTGTGGTTGAAGCGAAAGTTTGTTAAAGAGGTTACTATTTGTAGACGGACCCTACTCTAAATGTAACGAGGAGGGTGCAACTCTTTACACATGGCAAGTAAGAATCCTTGTTATTGAGAGATTATGCTCCTCGTTTTAGCCAATTAATAATTAGACGTCGCACTAGTTTTCTATTGGTGTTCCCAAGAAGAAAGTCCAAGCGGGTGATATACATGTTCGAGAGGCGTTTCTTTGAAAATATTTACCAAGAAGAATGACAGCTTATACGTATACAATGTGATTTCACAAAATAAACATATGAACAGCCCAAATTACAATGCAAATGCAGTGATTAGTTCTATGGTATTCGGTGCTAAGTGCAATAACTATTGGATGAATCCAGAGTCAAGGAATGGGAAAAGTACAAAAAAAGTTGTAAACCTATTATAGTGATACCAATTCAATCATAAACCTTTCATTTAGATCAATTTGTTCCTAAATCTTTTCACATGAGTACCAGTTATGTCTATTGAGCCAATTTAGGCCATAAATTGGTGTCATGGTTCTTTGGCGGTCCTACATTGTATAGCTAGTGTTGATGTAGACAACTTTTTTTGTTTTGTTGACACCTAATTTTTTGGCGTCCTAATTTGTAAATTATTACATAGAAAATTAGGGATTAATATTTAACACCTAAATGAAAATATTGATTAAATTGCATAACATATAGACATTAGGTGCATTTGCATTAATAGGATTTATTAGAACATGTTTTCCTCTTTTATTATTAGAACACCATTGCCTGGTCGTGATGGCGAGGGCTTGACCTCGCCCAACCAGGGGTTGGCGAGGCTCGCCCTTACCCGTGGTTGACGGGGCCAGCTTAAAGGCTAGAGGCCAATGAGGTTGACCTCGGCTGGCCCTCCCCCCCGATCACCGCTGATCGCCCGGACCGACCCGAGGGAAGAAATTAAAAAAAAGATTAAAAAATTGAAAAAAATATTTAAAATTGCCATGTCGGCGTTGCTCGGACGGGCTGGCACCAGCCGCCAAAATTGACTAAAAGGACTCAATTAGCAAGAATTAAAAAGGTTTAGGATTGAATTGGCAAACTTAAAGGTTTAGAACCCGAATTGGCTGCCGTACAATAGGTTTAGGACTTTTTGACAATTTTCCCTTTTTCACTAACAGAACATATGTTGGTAGTGGGTGTTAGTTTAGATTTTAATTTTGATTGACTAATTTCTTGGCACGACATGGATTTGGATGCTTTTAGGGGAGATTACGAATATACATCTCAAAATTAACAATATGCACGCATAATAAAAATGAGAGATTAGTTAGGTGATATAAAGGTACTTTTTGGTCATTGAAAACTGGTTACATATAGTAGAGATAGACATAGATAACAATAGATTAAGAGAACTTAGCTATCCGCTGAAAAAGCTTATCTAATTTTTCTAATTAATTGTAAAAGAAAATTTAAACTATTCTTTGAAAATAGGTAATCGGACTACTGTAAAGATAATTCGAAACCCTCGGATATCTAACTAGATTTTTGGTTGATTCAAATTGTCTTTTTATAGTGATAAAAAGGCCGAATGAATTTTCGCTTGTGCTCTCTTCTCGCACGGCAATTCATGGCGCACTTTGATCTTAATTAAATTACAATCTTTAATGCAAACATTATTCGCTTAATAGTCAAATAAATAACATAAGTAGATTGCCAGGTTCAAATTCAATTTGCATCTGAATCCCAACAAACCATTTGAAATTTGTGAGTGTTATGCCTAATATTGTTGAAAGTTGCTAAACACGACATAGAAATGGGAAATAGACGCACTCTCTGAGTATTTAGACCGAACAACTGAACTAACCGGGTTGGCACGAGTAAAATTGCGCGCTTATGGCCCTTATTATGCCCTTAATTGTGCCAAGACACTGGGGGTCCAGATATGTGCATGTTGCATGTCGGATGTAGTCATAATTTTTCTGAAAGTTCTCTTTTTAGCCTTTCTTTACTTTCGCCTGGCATTAAAATAATACTATTCTTTGCATGGTAATTACACCAGTGTCACAGTAATTGAGAATGGATCAATTTGGTATTTTATTCACATGCTATGATATGATAAAATTGCATAATTGCATGAACTTAGGTCCATTTTGTACTTTTTCTAATCTAAATCTTATGTTACGTGCATTTGATTTTTTTTTTTCTGACTGGAAACATTTAAAATATGCAACAGTTGACATATGTCGATTCACATGTAAACTTTTCATAATTTTTAAAAACTTGAGTAATATTTTTTCAATTTTATCCCAAACCCAATAGGAAGGGTTAGAATAAGCCAGGCCATTCCTATAGAGCCATGCTTTGATCCCATTAACCAAAGCTCTCTAAGACATCCTAGTCACACTGGAATAACCATGACTCTTATCACTCATCCCAAGTGATTCTTGCATAGAACAATTGTAATGCAGGGTAAAAACTGCACAAATTCCTAACAGGGGTATTTGTTAGTAAATTCAGGAAATTATAATAAGATGCAGTATATTTAATTATTATAAATATAATAAAAGGATAAAATTACGCATCAACACTATCAAAAGTTGCATGGTGACTATAATTTCACATTTTCAATCTCTGGTTTGTTGTGGTTGTCAAAAATTATGGTCTAGCCTTCTCCGAAAAGACGCTTCCTTGAGTAATTAATCAAACAAGTTTCAGCAATAAAAGTTGAAAGTCAAAATAGAGAATGAAACTGAATTTTTCTTTCTCCTTTTTTATTTAGCCTTGGTGAATAGCTGCGCATGATTTCAGATGATTCCACGCAAAATAAACAAATCAAGAAAGTCATAGGTTAGCCTCGAGTAATGGAGCACCGAAAATGCTTGGAAGTAAAACTTGCGATGTATAATCCAGAAGTACGAGCACAGTAACTCAGTTACCTGAAGGATCGTGAAACGCCCTACAAGTTCTAAGAATTGATTGAATCTAAAGCTTCTGCTGTGCAACCGTCAGCCCGAGCTGTGTACACGGAGTTGATAGGACTCTCCAACTCCTGAGTTGGACTTCCCCTTATGCCTCATCTAACTAGGTCAACCTAGTTAACTTACTCTGTGTTCTTTTTGCCATTCATTAATACTCAAGACGCAAACCTCAATACAACATGCATCCGGTCAAGCAGTTGCTCCTGCTCTTGGAGATCGTTCATTCAATTGTTTCGGCTCCTTTTATTATACACAATCCTATGATGAAGGATTCACACTGCTTCTCCTATTGTTCTTTCTCCACTTCAGTTTACTCACTAATGGCAGATGAAACATTGTATAGACTTACTATTGTACCATTTGACGTCACGATCGGTGTAAAGCTCTCAATCCTAGATTTCTATAGGTGCTCCCATAAAGAAAGTCCACTTAAAATAAATTACATCCATTTAATCTCTTCTTTATGAATTAAATTAAATATCTTTACTATTTCTCATAAATTTGGCCATAGAGTTCCCCCGCTATGCCCTTTGATAAAATATTCACCTTAATTAATGAGTTGATTCAATTGAAGGATATCGTGGCAATCTTTCTATTTTTGCACTTTCTTCACTCTCCCACTATCTTCTTCATCACTTTCCTATTTGCTTCATTAACTATTGATTCATTTCCCTACTTTGTCAAATCTCTCACTATCTAAACCATCTTTTTCTTCAGTATTGCGGTGGTGAAAACAATTAGAATGCACATCGCTAAGGCATTGGTTAAGTATACTTTCCTAAGCTTTTTGCTTAATATCACGTAAATGCAACGAAAATTGAATGTATATAACATTAAATAATAATATGGTCGAATTAAAGTATTTCCTTATTTTGTGATGGAGTTTGGATGTAGTAATTGAAATATGATCGTGGAAAACGGTAGAAAGAGAAAAATTAAGGGAAGAAGGACTGAGTTGAGAAAGAAAAGGTGATAGATGAGAATAAATAGGTGGGAGAAAGTTATTTGATTGGATAGAGAACAGAGACACTTCAGACAACAAAGAAGTAGCTATTTGATTGATCAAAAGAGAGGTGACTTTCAACAATTAGAAAATATTGGAAACAACTCACTATTGTAAACACTCCTGCATTTTTCTAAAGAGGTTAGCCTGATTAGATGGTGTCAACGATGATAAATTTCAATAAGCTAATTAATGGAAGGCTGACAATTGAACATTTTAAAGTAATTCAAGAAGCAACATTGCGCACTAAGGAGAAGTCGAGGGACCTACTTACATCAATTGTAAATTCAGAGATTGATATTGCACGTGGGACAAAAATTTAGAAATTATCAGTATTATTATCCCCTTGAAAAAAATCATCCTGCCAGCTGATAACATCATCCCCGCCGCAACTGATGTTATGGTCCAACAACGGCTAGTCACTACTTCCTTATTTACCCTTTTGTGTTCTTCATCTTGTTTTGGTAAAAAAGTTATTTAAATTGAAGCGTTGCTCTTTAGGAAAAGAAATGCGAGAACTTTTCAAAAGGAATAAGGATTAAACTCATCAAAACATATGACGTAGATTTGAATTTAAAATTGTCACTCACTCGAACAATATATATGGGTGTTTGTGGATTTTATTTGAAATCGCTTGGAATTAAACTGTGTTTTAGATTAGATGTGATATATAGAAAGATTTGAATAACCTCAAACCAAGAGGAAACTGTATTTTGCCAACCACCACAGAGGAATAGTCATTCAAGAAAATACAAGGATGCGATAAGATTTTTAAAATAACATGTTGAAAGATGTAGTTAGATTGTGGTAATTCTAACCAAAAAGCAAATTGAATCCCCAAAAGTTGTCTTTCCTCTTTCACATAAGAAAGCACCCGTCTCGTGATTTGAGGAATAAATTCATCAAGCAGTCGCATACCAGGCAAATTGATCATTCAATCTGCGAAGAAGTAATGGCGAATTGGGAAAAACTACCCCAAGAGATACTAGAACTCATCGCTCGTCGACTAGGCATAGAAGACTTTTTAGCTGTTCGACGGGTATGCACCCTCATGGCGGTCTGCTGCCGCCAAAGAGACATACAAGGCGAAGTCAAAAGCCCCGTGGCTCAGGATTAATGTGCGCAGCCCAATAGCTGAGTTCTTCAGCCCCTCTAGAGGGAGAACATACCGAGTGCGGTTTCCAGAATATCGATTTGAGACCTTGTCTCCACGAGGATGGATACTTGTGTCAAAGTGTGGACGAGAGTACCGTATCTTCAATCCACTTTCGCACGTCAGCATTGGACTCCCCCCCCTTGGAGAAGCTTCGCCACGAGTCACGACTCAGTGTGGGACTCAATGGGCTGGAGAGGCTCCGGTACTGTCCCCCCAGGATCGACACGATCGCGTTGTCCTCGAGCCCTTCTTTATCCAGGAGCTACACAGTCATGATCTCTTTTCATTATGGTCATGGACCACAAGGGTTTGCCTTCCACAGATCAGGAGAAGATGGGTGGACGGTAGTGTGTCCACCGACGCATGAGCCTTGATCCATTGTCCTTCAACCAGTTTATTACGATGGGCTATTTGTAGCCATGGATGGGCATAAGCAAATAATGATTCTTAACGAGAGAAACCGCCCCGCGGAATCGCGACTAGTTCTAGGGCTGAATTGTTTTGTAGATCATCCATATCTAGTCGAATGTTCAGGCTCATTACTGGTGGCTTGGACAATAAGGAACAAAGGGTATGGACCCGTAAGAAAGATTTGAGTTTTCGAAGTTGATTTGAAAAAATTCAAAAAGGTTAAAAGAAGAAAATGTCACCACAAAAAAAAAAAAGCCAGGCCCTTCTTTGAAACAGATATAACCACTTTAGGTTCTTATTTTACGCAAAATCCCACTGTAGGCCCTTATTTGAGACTAACATGCAACTTTAGGTCCTTATTTGACATAAAAGTCCATTTCAGGCCTTTGTTTGAGAAAATGATGGCACTCCAGCACCATTTTATTTAAATTTTCCCTAAAAAGTGAAAAGCAAAGTTGGATTAGAAAAAAAAAATTAACACTTTGCATAAATAAAAGAAACATGGAAAATGGTGGATAATTAAAGAAAAGCCAAAGCCCCGAATGGCTAAATCTACACTTCCCTCAAAACCCTTGTTTCATCTTTCTTTTTTTGTACATATATATAAAAATAATTCCATATTCTCCTTACTTATACAGAACACACATCAACCCATCTTGTTTGTATACGGGCATACCTAATAAAATGGATACTTCCGGACCCATTTATCATAAGACCAAACAATACTTGAGATTCAAGATAAGATATTTTTATTATCTCTAGGCGTTTTGATGAACTTATAAGTGTAAGATAGATGATTCTCCATTTATCCCACCCTGTAACGTTAGCAAGTTCGTATCACACGGATGCAATCATAAAACAATACTTGATGAAATTTTAGTTAATGAAGTTCGAGTGAAATTTTGACCCTCGTGAGTTATATAAGCATCAAATTTTGTGTTAGCATAACAAATTATATAGCTTTTATAAACATAAAAATATATAAATGGATGTTTCCAATCATGCTTTTTGACTATTTATTGTAAGAAACGTAAAAAGTAGGATCTACAGATATTCAATCCCACCGTCACGCATTTTATACTTATCCGTCTATAAGTATATTTAAACAGCCATTCATAATGTCAAACTCTGAACAGCCTATCCAAGAAAGATCGTTCGTCAAGCATTCCATTTATCGGTCCATATGTTGTTGCTCATCTATCCATTTAATCATCTATACACGATTTCGCTTTTCAAATTAAATTTAATTACTGAGATTTCCATTAACCAAAAAACTTATCCATGAAGGGAGAGGCCGGAAGTTGTTTTTGATTACATGCATTGCTCTCGGCTTAAGAGCTACAGCAAGTGAGCCACTTTGACATGACATTAGTTACGATGAAAATGGCCTCCGGTACGACGAATTTTCTCTTCATTTACGGCCTTAATACAAGTCCCATACTTGCAAATTAAGCAAGTCACAAGGGCGACAATTTTTTATAAGCTTACGTCTTTTTACAGCTTCACTGATCGGAAATGCCTATTCCCATTTCCACCAAAGTTTAACCGGGCGAAATTGGATTTAATTGTTCGATGCTATGGTGTAATCACATGCTCTCCTATTGTTATGTCCAAATGACCTCTGATTGCCACTTCAGTTGACGTCTCTTCACGATACCACAAGATAGCTTGGCCGCTGAGACAAGATTTAACTTAAGTCAACGAGTAGTTTTTGCTTTAGCCAAAAACTTATAGTTTTTGCGACCATGGAAAATGTTCGTAAATGTCAGATTGTCCTGTCGCTCAAACTTTCCTATCAATTACAAGTGCGGTACATATTCACGGGCCTCATCATGCTTAATTTCGTGTTCCAATGCATACATCGTCTCTCATCTATTCAATTGGCATTGTCGAGATGATTTCCCTCGAAAATTACAGTATACATGTTGCTTGCATACTCGGAGGGATGATTTAATATTTTGTACTCTAATACTTCTCCTCAAGTTTAATATGACTTTTTTGCCTAGTACTAAACGATGATATATTTCATTAGAGAAGCAAATAAGGGCCTAGAAAAATTTAAACTCGAAACTTCTTGCTCTGATACTATGTGAGAGTTTGTGAGACCATATCAATGATTATAAAAATTTAAGCTGTTAAATAAATGCGCGATTTAATATTTAATTACTCTAACGATACGTGTCTTCTAACTTGCAGAAAAATTCAACCACATTAGTAAGCTAATCACAACGTTACACATTGTTTTTTGAATTTTTCCTCCTTTTCGCTTTCTCTATTGTTTAATCTATTTCTCTGGTCTGTGTATATTTACTAATCTCACAGATATTCTTTTTTAAATCTCCAAATACCTGGCGGTTCGAATGTCATATAAGATAAATGGATTTCGAGCGCTTAAAAAGGAAATTCAGGCGATCGGCGGTTGCCAATCGCACTCCCAAAGGGAATTCCCGATGGTTTAATCCATGAGCGCCACTCCGCCGTTGGATCCAACGTACATGATCTGGACCCTCCATCACGACAGGGTAGATGTTATTGCTTACGAGGAACCATTTTGCTATGTTGGTATGATATGTAGTTTTGTGATATTAGATTTTGCTATTATTGAGTTAATTTAGGGGAATGTTTAGAGAGTAATGGCTGCATTCCGATAGGTAGACCTATTAAAATGGGTTCAAAACCTATTTAATAACCCAAAATTATTTATATGGGCCAAATTGGAGATCATAATGGGTTTACAAAATAAAAATGATGAAAAAGTGGATTTGGAAAAATTTTCCAAAAAGTCCTAAACCTATTGTAATTTTATCCACTCAGTTTTAAGCATTTCAATATTATCAATTGAGTCATAAACATTTTTCATATTTTGCCAGTTCAGTCTATTCGATCAATTTTAGCTTTAAATCGCTAACATAGACACTGGCCTTCTTGGGTGGCACAACCAGTACTGACGTGAATAACTTTTTATGATATTTTAACTTTTTGAATTTTTGAATTATTTTTTCTTCTTTTTTTATTTTTTCTTTCTTTTTCTTTTTCTTCTTCCAAGCTCGCTGGTCATAGGCAAGTCGTAGCCCTTGCTTAGACCTCGCAAGTGCCATGAAGCCCTCACCAGAGCCCTCGCGAGGTCTAGACGAGGGTCATCTACCGACCCCTCGCCTAACTTGATGGAAAATAAAAAGGAAAAGAAATAAAGAATAAATAAACATTATTTTGAAGTATAAATTTTTTTTAAAATTATGAAAAATTGTCCACGTTAGTACCGGTCGTCCTACATGGCACTACCGGCATCTACGTTAGCAATTTTAGGTTAAAATTAGACGGATGGACTCAATTGACAAAACGTCAAAAAATTTAAAACTCAATTGGCAAAATTGTCCTTGACAAGCAATTTTGAAACAGACCATCTACTACGTGGACTTGAAGATTAAGCTCAGATCAACTGAGAACTCCATTTGTTTATCAGCGAAGCCCATCAACCATGAGGCCCTATTCAAGCTAAACATGGCCCATACTAGTAGAGAAGCAAATAGGGTGGCTAATTGGGTTGTTAAGGCCCAAAGAAAAAATAAACTATTAAGTAATTGGGTTCTTTATTCCCTCCCGGTCTTTGGGATATACTGTGTTTTGAAGCTCATGGAATGTGTTCTCGAACCTCTTATAATTAAATAAAAATGCTTTTTATGACAAAAAAAAAAATTATAAAATTGAAATGTTTAGGATTGAATTAATAAAAGTGTAATAGATTTAAGATTTTTTAGACAATTTTCCCTGTTGTAAATGGGTTCACTTAACCCATTCATCTTCTTTTTCTGTTCTTCACCTCATGCGAATCCAAATTAGGCAACGACCCGAAAATCAAGCACATTGTTCACGCTGTTTCAATCTTCGCCCTGAATTTGAGCAAATAAAGAACCGCCCACTTGTTGTTGACGCTTAGGGCTGGTCTTGGAGGCGAATTTGGCATCTGATCGGTGTTGAGGGCTTGAGAGGACTTACCTTGGGCGGCGGCCGGCCCTTGATCAACTCGGTGAGGGTGGCAACATCGTGGGTGACCCGAGGGGTGAGCCGGTCCACAGAGGATGATGGAACATGTAGCGTAAGTGAGCTCCTGGAAATGGATCGATTCGTGAGCGACGGGTAGTTGGGGCTCTGGGTGAGCAAGCGGACCTGAGCTCTTTGACTAGATCTGCGACCTTGTGCGGTTTTCTTCATCCGTTATAGAGCTTAAAGAGATAGTGATGGGAGGTGGAGAGATAAAGAATGGGGGCAAATTGTTCAAAAGTCTTAAACCTATTGCACTTTTGCTAATTCAACGCTAAAGCTTTCAATTTTGCCAATTGAATCATAAACATTTTTATTTCTTGCTAAATTGAGTCCATCCGACCAATTTTGACAAGAAATCGTGGACGCCGGGTCGACAGGTGGCGCTGACATGCATATTTTTTAATAATATTTTAGTAATTTTTATGAATTTTTTTTTTTTTTTTTTCTTTTTTTTTTTTTTTTCTTAGGGTTTTGGAGTTATGGCGGCCAACCCTCATCAGCTCTCGCGACACCCTTGCTAGCCAACACGATGGCGTCCCGAGCCCCTCACCTAGCAAGATTTGGCAAGGGGTCACCGCCACCCTCGCCCGGCTATAACTCCAAAACCAAAAAAAAAAAAGGAAAATAAAAAGAAGAAAACCATAAAAATTTCAAAAATTATTTAAACATTCTTTAAAAATGTCCACATCAGCGCGCACGTGACCGGCCGGCATCCACGTCGATGATTTTCAATTAAAATTAGCCGAATGGAATCAATTTGCAAGAAGTGAAAATGTTTTATGACTCAATTGACAAAATGAAAAGGTTTAAAACTGAATATAGGTTTAAGACTTTTGGACAATTTTCCTAAGAGAATTGGGTGGGGGCAACTGAGAGTGACAGCTTCTTTTGATTGTTAAGGGCACAGTAATGACGAATTTGGTAATTTCTTGTAAAATTGAAAACACAGTGAAAGTAATATGAGAGAGAAAAATTCGCTAGGTTATTTTCTTTCTTACAAGGCCTTGTATCAACTTTTCTCCATACAGCTCAAGTTGTTTCCTTTTCTACATTTGCTTTACTTTTTATAATTTTATCATTGTGATTGTTGACTTCATTACTTTATGTACGTACACTTCTGCATGGATATTAGAACTGCATAATCGGTAATTAAAACCCAAAAGCATCACATCAAATAATGTATTATTAAACGGATATTAACCAATATATTAAAATCTCATTTATATTTAACCCAAAACTAAAGCCCGAACCCACTTCATGATTTGTTGATGGCCTGGGTCGAACTTTTGCCGCCATCTTCACACCCCAACCCTGACCTCAATCTCTCTCACTAATTTGACTAGTAGGTCTATAAAGCCATCCATTCTTTAAAGGCAGTAATATAAGGAGAAAAAAAAAAATGCTAAAAATGAATATGGAGACGGGTAAAGTATGAGTCCAAAATTTTGCATTATAAATAAATGGATCAAAACAGTTTAAATTGATCAATTTTGGGTCACATTATTTATAACCCAACACACCCATTTGAAGGGCCTAATGACAGGGCAGTGTGATTTCGACTCAACCTTCCTGCCTTTGATCCGTCAGTCGATTGTAGATACAATGATATGCCGCTGCCTTCAACCGCACATTTGTTTTTTATCATTTCATACAGCTATACACATGGTAAGGATCCAATCTTGTTTCGCTAATTGACCAAACCCCATCTGGATCATGATGATCCAGACGAATGGTTAGAACTACATATAATCATGACCGTACGATGCGGGCAAGTGAAAAGTTTTTCACCACGTTGCAGTCCAGAGCGATTTGCCAAGTCACCAACTAAAAAGAAAAGCAATCAGAGAAGTGGGCTTTGGAGGGCTTTTATGCCTACGGTCTGGGAATTTGAATGCTGATTTATCTCATGGGTTGATATAAAAAAAAAAAAAGTTTTGATCAGCGCTCATGCATAGAGTAGATTGCAAATCCCGTCAGCGGATGTGGCTAAAATTTTTGGACTGGTGTCGGAGGGGCCCGTTGTCCAAACTTAAGGTAGTGAGGAGGCCGTTGAGGGTGATTACTGATTACCATAGGATTATTGATGATAATGGAGATATAACTATTAAGGGTTCAGAGGAATTGATACTAGTTTCAGATACACCGCCGAATGACTTCTTCCAGAAAATGTTCGCCTCGTAAACAATAGGAACCGTATTGTGTCCTTCCATTAAGCTACCGGTGTTGATGGAGTATCTTCAACTTGTACATGATGAAAATCTGATTTCTCAAATGATCTGGGGGAGTTTAATCATATCCAATTTGGTAGGGGGTGTGAGAAAGATGAAGGATAAAGATCGTGTTTACCAGATAAAAATTACTCAATATCTCTGCAGTTCATTGTTCCATACCGTAGAGAGTCCAACTTTTTAATTGACAACGGCAATACAATGGTCTGCTCTCCTTCGTACCCTTTATAGATATCCAAGGTTGTTCTTGCTTAAACGAAAGAGTGACATAAATATCTCGACCCGAAGAATGGATAATGTGCAGGGGATATTGGCTCGGGATGTCGACATACTGGCTATGGATGCATAAACAAACGGATCATGTTGTATTTTAGGACACTCGTCTCACAGAGGGGCTTGTGAGTGGGGGGGTCAATCCCTCTTTGCCTCAGCTTCTTTTTGAGGGAAGAGTTCCAGAAAATCTTTTATCTCTTTGTCAGTCCTTCCTGGTAACCGAGCTGCGATCTCAGACCATCTGGATGACATCAAAACACAATGAATTCCACATGCATGAGTTGGATTTAGTTTGTCCCACAATGAAATTCTCAGAAAGCCCCTCAAAAAGAGAAAGGGAATTTACAATGGAATGATATCATGTACCTGTTGCCAAGAAGAGCATGAAGCTGAAAGACGAGGTTCTCTTCTTCCAGAGAAAATGCTGGTCTATTCAAGTCAGGCTTCAAGTCATTGATACAACTCAGCCTGCAGCTCTTCTCACATCTCCGCATACCTATCATTATTTATAAAGAAAATCCAAAAAGTTTTATCTTTTATTGCCCTCTAACTTGCAAAGGCTAGGGCTTGAGAACATTTGTTCTGGTGTTATTTCTCCTAATTTTATAGCTGAGGATAGAGTAGTTCGTAATGCATCTTTGTTGTGAAACATATCAGCAGTTCTGTATTTCATCATCTTTGTCCTCGTGCTAAGTATCATGTTTTAGTTAAGTATTTGCTTAGTGCTATTGTGAACTATCACAGTGGCAAATTAAGTATTCATTTCTACTTCCAGGTGATCTCATAAGTTGTATAGTTTCCCTCCAGACTTTCTTCTTTGTGTGTATGGTTTTGCGCATCAGTTACTTTTTCAAGGAATGGTGAAGTATACCCAGATCAGAATGAGATTTGAGGATGGGCTGAAGGAGAGGCATGGCCATGGGGAAGTGCCATACCGTTAATTCTTGTTTTAAACCTTTTCTGTTGTGGCAAAAAAATTTATTCTAATCAATTGAATGCTTAGTTATAAAAAGCGGTTGACAGATAAACTTGATTGGGTACTTCAGGAAAATCATTACATCTTACATCTTGCATCAAAGTAAATTAGTACAAGCCCACAGCTAAGCATGCATTAACCTCGTTAAATTTTAATTCAAGACAGTCAATGACGGCTTGGGAGGGCTAAGAGGAAGACTAATGATATTTGAGGTAGGTATGCTATCCCAAAACACAGGCCCTTCTTTGCCATTAAATGGGATTGCTTGTTAGGTCTCAGAATACAATTAGGGCTTTCAGACGGAGGGTATTTTTGAAGCCCTTTCAGTTGGGTTTAAAAAGCAAATTTGTAAATTCAAAAATAGAAATGTATTTTTTTGTATTAAGGCAAGAAGTACCAGGAGGGACTGAAACTGCATCATTTACTCTGCTGCAAGCAGCTGCTTGCACATCACCCAAACTCCTGCTCACCACAGGAGACGCATTCCCAATTTGTCAATGTGGCCTTGACGACAACAATTGCTTTGTGACTTCCATTGATGATGGTTCAACCAATGATCCGATCCTACTTTTCCCAGTGTTGGCTGCAGAAGTTTCCGAACTATTTCTCATTCAAAGTTATGTGAGCAATGAACAAAGAAAATAAGATTGGAGAAATAATATTTGGTGATGCAAAGTAAACATGGGCCACATTTAAAACACATTGACATTGATTTAGGTGAGTCATTAGCATATTGATACAACTAAGCATATTTCGAAGTTGAATACCACATTCTCTATTTCTAATAAAATCAAATCTGTACACATATCTCAACATATCTAACGAGCTGAAAACGATAACTAAAGCTTACTACAAATCTCAGATGAGCTCAAAAGACAGCTTCCTCTATAAGCAAAAGTCACCATCATTCAAATGGCCACGAATGCTGTCAAAGTGATTACATTTTCAAAAGTTATTGCTAACTCAACTGATTGAGAAAGCATACTTGAAACTCCAAATCTATTTTGTTCGCAACAAGTAGGTTTCACGAGTTCAACTTCACAGAATTGGAAATTCAGACAGGCTAGGCATTTCTGCTCATTTTTTTTTTGTTTCTTTCATTCATACTCTATTCTAGGATTATGAATTCTGCAAACAGCAACCAAACCTGAAATTCAGACAACTGCAGAGTCTGCTCTGCTCCACAAATTTTTTAAAATATCAAAGCATACCACATTCTGATTAAACAACATAATGCTGTTGCAAGTCTCTTAGCCTAGTCTTTCTACCTTATTGAGTGGTTATAGATGTCCCATGTCAAGAAAAAAGAACATAAAAAATGATTGTCATCAAGTGTCTAAACCTGAATCATGACTTACCATCTTCAACAGCGAAGGCCAAGAAAAGAGAATAGAAAAGCGTAAAATGTCATCAAGCGTCCAAACTTAAATGACTTACCATCTTCCACAGCGAAGGCATTAGATGTGCCCTCATGGACACGGATTCCTTCACGATAACTTAACGCAGTTTTGACTCCAAGCCTGAATTTTCCACTTCTTGTCCAGCTCGATATGTCATTAAAAGTGATAGCACCCAATGTTGCCATACCTCTATCGAGGATCATAGAGAGATCACCAGTCAAGAGTGGCATCTTCCCCTCTCGCCCCCTTATTTCATTGCTCCCAAAATACTCTCTAGTCCAATCTTTACCAGCTTCTTCATCGAAGTCACCTCCAATCACCGTCACCATCAACTTCAGCACTGATGAGGGTCCAGATTGCACGACACTACCTGTACTGGAATCTACCAAGATGACATGAATAGGAGCTCCTCTCTCACCCTCAACCTCATTACCTTTAACTAGGCTCGATGGTAGTTTAGTTATAAAATGAAGACGTAAATGCTTTTTACTCTCACCATCTTTTCTCGCTGATGCAGACCTGTCAATAGAAATAGGAATTTAATGATTCACTAAAGAGAAATATGCACTGCAGAATATAGTGCCTATTACACCCAACATGAGGACAGCCCTCTTGCCAACCGTAGTCGTACAAAAGAAAAAACATGCTGAGCGCCAAATCCAACACATGAAATCATTCTAGGAGGTCATTCACATTACCATAATATTGGAATCAAATGACAATCAAAACCTACGGCCTTTTAGCAATCACTAGCTTGAACACATTGATCTCACTTAGTCTTTTAAAGTATGAAAAAGAAGCACATATACCAATACCCATGACCAAAAGAAATGATGCAGTCCCTGTCTCTGTCTTCAATACATAGAAATAAACTCGGAAGGAATTCATTATTTCAAACAGGGTTGCAGATAAACTTAAGGTAAATTCTCGTGGAAGATCAACAACAAAAGCAAAAACACGTCTCAGTGACATTATCATTCACTACCATCATATTTGATTCTAATTCTAGTAAATCACCCCACGTTGTTGGTGACAAATCAGCTTGGCATGCATTTAAATGGCGATCATCTCTTAAGTGTCCCAACAAAGATTCTTACCAACAATTTAGCTTTCCATCTGATAAAGGAACTTTTGTCACGTTCAATAGATCACGGCTAAAATTCTCATCGATAAACTCTGTACAATCAGGAAGTTCACCGAGTTTCTCAAGATCAAGTGGCTTCCTAATTTTGCCTTTCATTGTGTTAAAGTTCTCCATCAGTAACGCATTTATCCTCAAATATAGATAATTGTCCGTCACTGCAGGCATCAATGGCTCCATCTTCTCGATCTGAGCAGTTTCAAATGCACTCAAACTCTTCCTGCAGGACAAAGTGCTGCAGGGTTGGCTTAGGATTCGAATTGCATACTTCTTTAATACAGGAAGGGCATCGCCGCAATAGTCCCACCAGTCACCTTTATACGCAACAACTATCAATATACAATTTTCACATCGAAAACAAATAAAATATGAAATTAAATCAATGTGGTTAATTGGTTTGAAGAATAGATGCTTACAAGGGTGAGATGTTCGTAACATTGTCCTTGCTGAACAAGTGAACAACTCTGGCACTTTCTTACAATAGAGCAGCATATCTTGCAAAAATTTTTCTTTTTCTTCACCACCTACCAATTTTTCCAATATGAAATATATGCCCTGCTTCATTGCATTATTCTCTATAAACTTCTCGCTACACATGTAAGCAGGGTTAAGAAAAGCTGCAGCAGCATGTATTGGATGAATGATACGACTCTGCCGTAGCTGGAAAATATCCCATAACCTCTGATACTTTTGTACATTCGTCTCGTATATTTTTTTAATAGCCTCATCTGCCATTTTCACAGCTGCATACAAGAACCCAGAAGTAGCGCCGTAGCTATCAACAAGACGAAGTACTTGAAATATCGATTTTAGAGCATGCAAGACTTCTTTCCCTTCAATCCAAAACTCAGAACTGCAAATGAGTTTGCCCACTTCTTTGCCCAATTCATGCTTCTCAAAGCTCGATGAAAGCCACTCAGATGATGAAACAAGCAATTGCAGCTCACTTTCAACCCCCATGATTGATTGGAGCATATAATAGCTTGAGTAAAATTTTGTTCTTGATGATTGTTTCAACTCCCGGTTGTTTGTGACCTGCTTCATCGATGATAAGATGCCATTGTGCTTGTTAATCTCAATGACAACCGCTCTTGCTTGATCAAATGTCTTTCGAACCCATTCGATTCCATTGTAAATATCCTCAAACAGTAAATGTATTTCTTGGGCAACACAATTAGTCTCGTACACATGGGAATGGTTGTCATTTGGCACAATTTTAAATAACCCTTCTGCTTGAGCACTGCTGGTTATACACTGCACGATGTTGTCGGCCCCTATTTTTTGAGTGACAAAATATACAATCTCACGCAGCAAAACACTTGTTAACTCATTATTGTGGATATTCAACGCATTCAACAGTACCATCCCTTCAATAGAATGGGCAAAGATATTAATGAAGGATCTCTCCTTATCACACCAAATATCGCACATGATTGTGCAGCCAGTTTTATCCCATGATTTCTTCACATTTGCCACATACTCTCCCAATTTCCTTTTCCAAATCAGGCACTAACTCTGCTTTGACCACTGAACAACAGGGCAACTTATAATGGGAACCATGTTCAGCCAAGCCATTCACAAAGTCAATGAAGGAAGGTCTCCACACAATATCGACATCAACATCATTCAAGAGGATAAACTTAGCAAGCAGTTTATCCAGCATAACGCTTTCATTACTGATAAGAATTTTGGGCGAAGTCTCTTCGGTCTTACCTGAAGAGGCTTCAGCCTTGGCTCTTTTAGCAGAACCAGAAATTGCTTCAGCAATGGCAACTCGAACATCTTCGGGCACCTTGGTGCATATGTCTATACCACCGCCTTTAATTCCGGATAAATGTGATTTAACTCTTGGAACACCACCGGCAAATATTTTGTCGCAAAACTTGCACTTAAATCTGCCATCCAAATGCTCAGCATATTCCCAAAATCGATCTCTCTTTCTAACCATGTCAACTTCCATGGCCTGTATACACAAACGAAGACTGAATTACACAGTGAATGAAATTTTCAATAGTCACATAATTGACATCAGTGAGAACTATAAACCATAAAAAAAAAAAATAATAAACCATGAATTATAGTTTATGGTCGTAGGTTTTAAGGTTTAGCGCCTACATATTCCCTGAGCATCTTCGCCAAGCAATAAATTAAACCCCTGGCAATTGACATTCACACTAATGTCCCTCCTTCATCAAAGCAAGGGGGGGTTTCACCAGCATTGTCGGTGGATTGACAAGACTCAAGGAAGCATTTTCTTCCCCTATGAATATATATACACACATTGTTATGAGAGCTCCAATTCATAACACTGATATTTAAGTTGACATCAATTGAACGAAGATAAAAGTTTAAGTATCTTGAACGAATAATGAAATTCCTTATATTGAGATCAAATTCAATGAGAATCGTTACCTATATATATATATATATATGTATGTATATGTCGGGGACCTTCAAGAGAGAGGAACAGAGAAATTAGTTAAAAGGCTTCATCTTCACTCAATAATTGTTAAAATTAAGGGGTATTTATACCCAAACAATAAGCATAGGAAAGAAAATTAGAATTAGATCCACAAATTTAATTTAACGCTCACGTGCTTGCTTCCTGAGAGCAATACAGAGTATCTAGAATTGAAACTGACCACTCAGAAACAGCATGACTACAACATTGAGGGAAAGGGGTTGAAATAATTGAAACCCCCAGAATTCCTCAGCCAACTATCGTCGCTCATATTCACATACAAAAAGTTGAGAGAGAGAGACATACCCGGTGGTAGAACGAGGAAGAAGAAGCGAGATTTCTCACGCGGAGCGCGACACCTGAAGAGGGAAGAGCGACCAAATCACAAACGAAGTCGAGTGAGAAGCAGAGGGTAGCGAAATTTGTCATGCGGCGCGAAACCCTGAAGAGCAGGGAAGAGCGACCAAATCACAAACTTACCCAGCGCCGAGGAGAGCGAGGTGCTTGAATTTCGCCAGTTTTGGGGTTTTGATCTGCGGTCACTGCTGTTTTATCTTCTTCCCAGCGGTGGCAGGGGCGCTTCATTCACCCGCCCGCGAAGAACAAAAGTTGGCGTTCTTTTTCGAAGTCACGGCTCTCACGTTTGTTACGTTGGTTTCGTTAGCTTCATGACAGTCCAACCGCTCTGTCGGATCCGACACACCTTTTATATGTCGTCGAACCAAAGCTCGGATAACTTTATGCAATTAGAACCCCGAGTTGAATCAAACTTTTTCAGCCCAATGAAAAGTTAGCTGACGTGTATGTGTATTTCTTTCGATATATATCGAAAGATTGCTTATCACACGTGAACATTAGCCTATAATGAAAAGTTACTATCCATGCAAAACTTGTTATTTCTTATGCTAAATTTTATTTAGAAAGGTCAATTTTTTTCTGTCAGACATGGGGTCAAACTTTTTTTATTGGTATGAAAAGTTAATATCAACATAGAGAATTTGCCAACTATTGAAAGGTCCAAAATTAGTTTTCCTAGTTGGGACTTACTCATCACATAAAAAGAATACTAGTTATCAATGCACACATGCTAATCAGTTAAAAGAAAATACCAGGGAATTCGAACATGTGAATTGAATACCATACGAAAAACAATTTGAAAATATAGGTACCCAAAAATGCTAATATGATCATCTTCGACGTGTTACACATATCGTCAGTGAAAATGAGAATTACATATTGATAGAAGCTCTCCCTCCTGAGCTTTCTTTCCTTTTGGGGAGATTCACATGGCCTGCAATGGGATGCATCAGGTTTTGCGGATCTTCCATGGGAAATCCAAGAGGAATTTCAACCGCTCAACCAATTTTGCTCTATTCCTCCGCCAAAATCCTTGTGTCTTTCATATATATCCTCCTCCCTCACCACCGTATTAGATCTTTATATGTTATTTCGAGAACATTGTAACTTGTTTCTTTTTAGAAGTATTGTTTATATAGATTGTTAGAGATATTTTAGGATAATTCTAATGATTTTCTATATCTCTTAGGATTGTGAGAATATCTCTTTGATTATGCATATCTTAATTGATATGTGATCTTATCAATTAGATATCATAATATCGCTAACATAGACATTTAGACTTGCGTATGTTGTGGATTGTTGCACTTTTCTTTGCCCCTTTAACCCCTTATGTCATAAACAAAAAGGAAAGAATGTGTGTGATATTTAATTGGATAAATGAGCGTCCTTGCAAGGAAGCTTATGACTTCAGAATTTTATCAAGGAAGTTTATCAATTTTCGTGATAGTATGTTTAGGGAGAGTTTCTTGATTGAAACTTATCAACAAGTCTTAAACCTATTAAATTTGTGCCAATTCAGTCTTAAATTTTTCAGTTGTGTTAATTCAGTCTTAGACCTTTGGACAATTTGCCAATGTAGACCTTCCAAGCAATTTTGATCGAAAAACACTAACATAGTGATCCAGTCGGTGCTGGTCATCCTATGTGGCGTCATCAAGCTGACATGGATAATTTTTAAAAATTTTCATTTCTTCTGAAATTTTTCCTTTTTTCTTTCTCTTTTCCTTTTTCTATTTTTTATTTCATTTTTGCTGGTGGCGAATCTTAAGCGATGGCCGGCCACTAGTGATGCTTGGAGAGAGCTGGATGAGGGCGACCCTCGCCTTACCTAGGTAAGGTTGCCCTCGATAGCCACAGGTGAGGGCCATCCTCGCCCTACCAAGCAAGGTCATCCCTTGCATGTGGCCATCGACGGTGGCCCTCACCTAGACATCTTCGAAATTGGTGGTGGCCCACCATCGCTAGAGATTGGCCATCGGCAAAAAGGACAAAAAAGGAAAAATTTCAAAAAAATAATGGAGAAATTTAAAAAAAATTAAAAATTGTCCACATCAATCTTTGGTATGTCACAGAGATTTACCAAGGCGACCGGACTATCACGTCGCGTTTTTGGTAAAATTGGCCAGAATGACTATAAAGGTAAATTGTCAAAATATTTAGGAATGAATTGGACAAATGCAATAGGTTTGGAACTTTTGGTAATTTTCCCGGTTTTCACATCATTAGAAACAGGGATATTAATTATTTGGAATCATGTCTGTAATTTGCAAGATTCCGAAAGGGAATAAAAAGACTGCCACCATCAGATTTGAGTTTCGTTCGCCCATGTTGTTCGGCCCTTTTGGCCAACCGCCCTAGAATCTCAATGGTCGAATTTCTAACTATTTGAAATGTACGTAACGACTAGTTGAACTTGTTTATCTTTTTAAGTAGGGTTGCCCTATGCCTCAAGCATTATAGATTTATCATTTACACTCGCCAATATTGATGGATTGATACATGAATTGACAAAGGTTGTGAAGAGTTATTTGTTGATTTTGGACAGGAACGTAAATAACAAGAAATTTAGACATATTGATATAGGAGAAAATCTTGTATAGCCATGTGAATTATATGAAAGTAAAGATGAAGATAAATTTACAAAAGAACATTGAATTCCGTAGTTGATTAGGGGTCTCTTTACAAAGAGTACACTTGGGTATATGTAGTCCACAAGCGACGGTTACAAGCGGTTATTAAAACTCCACCACTCGACGATTACATCGAGTCCGCTACTCGGCGATTATATTGACAATTACATGACCCAACGGATACATCGACTCCACTTCTCAATTACATTGACATGATTTCCTTGACAGTTGCATCTTGTTGATCACATTGAGCTGGCAATCAGCTTTACTTTGCCGACCTATTGTTCCCAACACTTGGTCATTTTTCCGCTTCTATCGCCATTCTAGCAAGTCCCTATCGATCAAGTTCTCCAGTACAACACTTGGGACACTTTTGGTTTCAATGAGTAGGTACATGTTTTTCAGCACAACAAAATGCCAAACAGATAGGAATTTGAACATGTCAATTGAGAACGCAAGGCAAACAATTGATGTTACGCAAGAATTCGAACGTATATGTACCTAGGAATTCAAATACGGTCTTCATCGACGTGTTAGGCAGATTGTCGAAATTGAAGGGGGACGGTGAAAATGACAATTGCACATTCGTAGAAGCTCTCTCTACTGAGCTTTATTTCCTTTGGGGAGATTCACATGGTCCGCAATGGGATTCATCAGGTTTTGCGAATCTTCGACGGCAAATCCAAGAGGAATTTCAACCGCTCCACCAATTTGCGCATTTTTTCCTCCAAAATCCTCATCTCTTTCCACTATATCCTCCTCCCCTGCCACCTTATAAGATCTTTACATGTTATACCGAGAAAGTTTTAGAAAATTGTAACTTGTTTCTTTTGGATATATTGTCTATATAGACAATTAAACTTTGCTTATGTTGGATCGTTTCACTTCTCTTTGCCCCTTTAACCCTATATAGGTCATCATTCACCATATTGACGATCATTAGCCTCATTACATCCGACATGTGACTCACAATTTAATTGGTCATCTCTTTCTGGTGCTCCTTAAGTAACCTCCTCATGGTTGCCATCGCGCTAGGATTTGGCGTTACTTTCCCAAACTGCTCTTTAGTAAGATGCCTTAGAAGATCAATTCCCTTGCGTCAACCTTCTCTTGCCCACTCTGCCAGTGGCTGAACACTCCTAGTGTGCAGCAACTTCATTTCTAGTTCGCGATACTGGATTAAGGCTGCCAGCCGCATTGTCTCTCTTGTTGATTACTGGTTCTCACCATCAGAGCTTTGTCAGATCAACAAACAAGAGTCCCACCACACGTGCAAAAAATGTTTCACTAGGAAGGACGGAGTACCTTTTGAATTAACAAACTAGTCTGATCAACATCAACAAAGGGTTGACGGTCCTTGATGCAAGAAATTGAAATGTATGAATACTAGGAACAACCGTTGATTGCAATATAAGTTATACTTGAAAAGAAAAATACTATGAAAGTAAAGATGAACAACATGTATGCTTTGATTGATTGAGTGGTCTTTTACAAACAGTACAACTCTAGTACTTATGCCTACAATCGACAACTATATAAACTGTTACTAAGAATTTAAAGATGCCAACATGGCTTCTATTATTTAGCAACATTTATCTACAAATGGTTACATTTGATACTATCGTCTCCACTACTTGACAATTACGTCTTGTATTCCTCCCCGTCATAACAAGTTGGTGTACTTTACTCGTTGACTCTTCACTGCAGCACTTAGCCATCGTTTGTTGACATCTCTGTCGATCAAAATTAAGCCTTTTGGTTGACCGACTGTATTTTATCAATTAACTGCTCCCGATATTTAGTAATC